>CM036613.1:495636-724369 GCA_020745705.1 Hemiprocne comata
CACCCTGCGGCCCCCCACAAATACCCGGGGAACGGCGGGCGGCGCCTGGAGGTGGGCGGCGCCTGGAGGGGCGGCGCCTGGAGGGGGCGGCGCCCTGGAGGGGCGGCGCCTGGAGAGCCAGGCCACGCCCCCCAGACACGTGTGCTGGAGGAGCCCAGGGGAGACCGAGTCCACTCTTCCCGGTATGAGGGACAGCTGGGCCCAGTTCCCCCCAGTACGAGGGGATTCCAGGAACCCAGTTCCCTCCTGTACAAGGGAGACTCAACCCCCAGTCCCCCCCGTGCCAGGGGAACTGATGGGCCCCCCCAAGGATCGCCTCCCAAAGGGAGCAGCAGGACAGAGATCCCTGTGAAAGCCTTTATTGCCCCAGTACAGCAGAGCCCCCCCAGCGGCCGACTCACCCCCAGCCCCCTCATTTCTTCTCCTCCTCCTTCTTGTCCTTGCTCTCCTTGGAGGCCTGGGAGGCCAGGGAGCCCATGGCATTGCGGATGGCCTCGTTGTTGGGGTCCACCCCTGGCAGGTTCTCCAACACACTCTGCAGGAACTCAGGGTCCTGCATCACATCGTAGTCGTCTTCCTCCTGTGGGAAGAGGGAGAGGAGCTGGGGATCAGCTGGGGACCCCCATCTTCCTCCCAGAGGGATGGGATATCTTCCCAGGAGGGCAAAGCCTCACCTTGGTGGGTTCGGAGGTATCCATGGCCGTGCTGCTGTCCACTTCTGCTGCCTCTGCCTGGGCAACTCTGGGGGAGGAAGGAGATGGCTGTGGATGGGGGATTCATACCCCCACAGCTCATGGGAGTGACCCACACAGCCACCCCCAGGGGTTTGGGGAGATCGCAACCCTGCCCTGGTTGGAACTAGATGATCTACAGGAAAGCTGGGGAGGGGCTTTTCACCAGAGAGGGCAGTGACAGGCCAAGGAGTGATTGTTTTAAACTGAAAGAGGGGAGATTTAGGTTGGACATTCACCATGAAGGTAGGAAGGCACTGGAATAGGTTGTCAAGGGAGGGTGTGGATACCCTCTCCCTGGAGGTGTTCAAGGCCAGGCTGGATGAGGCTTGTGCAGCCTGGTCTGGTGGGAGGTGTCCCTGCTCAGAGCAGGGACGTTGCTGGAACCTGATAATCTTTAAGGTCCCTTCCAACCTCAACCATTCCATGATTCTATGACATGGCCCCACTCTGGGGCCAGGTGGGGTGTTGGTTCCAGTCCTGGAGGCAGAGAAGCTGCCCCTTGGCTTTGTCCCTGTGGGAATGGGCCCTCACCAGCTCCCTGCAGGGACATCTGCATGGCGTAGGCGATCTGCTCCTCCTCTGTCATGCTGCTCAGGTCGGGCAGCCCGGCCCGCCCGAACTCCTGCTGGGTGATGGTCATCTTGAGCAGAGCATCATCCGAGTCTGCAGACAAACCCAGGCTCAGGTACCAGCCAGGGGGGCTGCCCTGCGGGGGCCGGTGCCACACGCCATCCCTGTCCCCTCCTGGGAACGGGGACTGGCACAGAGCAGGAAGGGGACGGGAGCAGAGCAGAGAGGCTCCCAGCAGTGCTGGGCCACCTGGCACCCATGAGCACTGGCCCAGGAGCCCCACGCCGGCCCGACACCCCCCTGGGGAACACCCTGCCCACCCCTGCCTGCTCTGCTCCCTGCCCAGCTCCTCACCGTCCCCGCCCGTGGCCGCGATCCCGGCCTCAGCCGCAGAGGCAGCCGCAGCCCTCCTGGCCTCCTCCTCCTGCCGCTGCCTCTGCTCCTCCATGGAGACACGCAGAGCCTGCAGAGGGCGAGGAGAGCAAGAGCTGAGCGGGCAGAGCCCGGGGTCCCCGCTGGGCACCCACCAGCCCCTGTCCCCGCTCACCAGCGCCAGCTCCGGGTCGGCGCTGGGGTCGACGCCGAACTCGAAGTCGCTGGCGCCGAGGCCCAACATGGCCCCTCCCTCCCCGGCCAGGATGGGGGAGCTGATCAGGGCGTCTGCCAGGCTGGGCCCCGGGGGCACCGTCACCAGGTGGGAGCCGGTGCCATCCTTCCCGTTCAGGGTGTTGATGAAGGCTGTCAGCTTGTCCGTGTTGGCTTCCTAGGGCCAAGGGGAAAGGCTGGGAGCAGAGCTCTGCCCGTGGGTCTCTCTGCTCCACGGGGGAGCCCAGAGCTCCGTCGTTCCCAGCAGGATGGGGAGCACTGAAGGCAGTGGAACAGCAGGGCTGTGTCCCAGGGGGAAATGTCACTCCCCACAATGTCACTGGGGCAGCCACCGAGGCTCGGAGAACGGATCCAAAATCCTGGCTTGGATCTGGTGCCGGAAGCACGGCAGAGGTCTCACCTCTTCTCCGAAATTGATGATGTCCACGTTGACTTTCTCTTTCTTCAGCCGCTTTGCCAGTTTCACCAGCTGCAAGGAGGAGACACGGTGGCATTAGCTCGGGTTTCAGCTCTTACCCAGAACCCAGACAGCAGCAGCAGCACCCAGGATTCCACTTGGGAGGCACAAAGCCCAAAGTCAGCTTCCAGCCCTCCCAGCATGAGGTGGTTCCCCACTCTAGGTGGGATAGAGCCACACAGCAGCTGTTCCTGCCAAAGCAAGTCACTGTCCCCATCAACAGGGACAGGCCACATCTCCTCATATTTCCAACTTGTTCTTCAAGGACCCCCAGATCATCTGGATTCAGGTCACTTGTGTTACTCTAAGTGCCAAGAACAGTGTCTCCCAAAGGCTGAGAGCCACTGTTCAGCTCGGGGACACCAATTTCTCTCCCAGCTCCTCAGGCAAAGTGCTTTAGGTGACACCTGTGGGGTGCAGGATGTGGCACAAGCTCCCTCAGGAGCCACCTGAGCTGGGGCAGGAAGCCATCCCACACAAACCAGTGGGAGATGGGGATCCCTGTCCCTGGCTGTGCCCAGGGATCCAGTCACAGACCCAGCACCTCCTCCTCTGCCTGCTCATTACTCACGTCCTTCTCGTTGTCCTCCACAGGGCTCCCAACAAAGGCAATGATCCTCATCTTGTGGTTCTTGCCTTGGCGATGCTTCAGGGCCAGCTGCAGGACACAAGTCACACTGTGCTCAGGTGTCCCTGGCAGCCACAGGCCTGGTCACGTCAGAGACACACTGAGGCACCAGGAGCCAGAGAGAAAGGGGCAGCCTCGCTCAGGAGGAGCCCAGGAGACCAGACCACTCACGTGAGCAACTCTGATCCCCGTGCAAAAGGTGATCTTCCCTTTGGGCTGCACCGTGTGGAGCTTTGAGAGGATCCGGCCCGTGTCTGGAGTGAGTGTGGTCAACACCTCACAGTTACTGCAACACAAACAGTCCCCTCAGCGACCTCTTCCTTGAGAACTCCTTTGCAAACCCCTTTCTCTGCTGTAGGAATTAGAATCCCCCTTCCTGCCCACCCTGTATCTGCTCTGTCTCCGGGAGGAGTAAGACTTTTGACCTGGTTTCCTAAAAAACACCCTCAAAATGATCAGTTTGCACAAAGGCCTGTGTGTCCCTCTGTCCCCTGCCCCAGCAACCCTGAGCCCACCGGCCCCTTTTACTCGACTCTGGAGCTCACAGAGGCACTGAAATCCTGCAAACCTCAGGAAAAGGGAGGACTGACTCTCTTGGGGCCACCCATGAGCTGCAGTGACAGCTCAGCCCTTATTTGCCACCCTTTGGGACATGAGGCCACCAAGGGACGGGTCTGGCAGAGAGTTCCTGAGAGAGAAAAACCTCCACAATGTATCCCAGCATCACAGGAATGAGCCCAGGAAGCCAGAGACCCACCAGGAACCAGGTTTGCTCCTACCAGTCCCCCCAGCACAGCTGGTTTGGGTTCAGAGTGTGCTATTCCTGCCCCATTTTGCAGCACCCTCCTGCTCCCTGTCCCTGTGCTCTCTCACAGGCCCCCCCCAGCTGCTTCTCAGTGGCCCCCAAGGCAGGTTCTCCCCCCGAGGTTGGTTCCCCCCCCCCCCCGGGTGTACTTGGCTAAGGTGATGAGCCCCACGTTGTTCTCGGGGTTGCTGCGGGTCTTGGAGTGGCACACGATGTTGACAGCATCTTGCTGGGCTTGCAGGCGGGTGGGCAAGAAGTCTCCATTCCTCATGTACTCACTGTTGTCAACGCTGGAACACAGATTGGGGGGGGGGGGCGCTTGTCAAACAGTCCAGGTTTCTCCCCAAAATGTGCTTTTTGGGACGGCACAACAGGGGGTCACACAGCAGGACACAGACCTTTCCCAGGGCAGAGAGACAAGTCGTCTCTGTGTGTCCCTGACTTCCCAGCTCAGATCCAACCCTTGGATAAACTCTTGGAACCCCCCGACAGCAGCCAAGCCACCAGCCTGGAGCTGGGAGCTCCTCCTCCGTGCTGAGGAGCAGGAGAGGCAGGCACAGCCAGGCACAACCTCAGACCCTCATCTCCTCACAAAACAGTAACACCAAGAGGCACCACCCCACAGGAAAACTCACCACCCCCAGGGAGTTTTCCTCAGGACAAAAAGTCTCCCTGGGTGCCCCCCTGGAAGCAGCACGGTGCCATGTCCAGCACCCCCACCCCACAGACATCCAGGTCCTTAATGTCCCCCACCAGCCACCAGGTTGATCCCTCCCAGCACACAGGAGCAGTGCAGCACCATAACCAAACCCCTGCCCTCTGCTCTGCCAGGGATTAAATATAACATAGAGCAGGAGGAAAAATCCCTTCTCTTAGCCCAGAATTCAGGAAAGTGCCCTGGGAAGGGGGGGGTAGGTAGATAAGAGCTCGAGAGTTTCTTTATCTGGGCCACCTCTCCTTGGTCCCACACCAAACACACCATCACGAGATGTGGCAGTGGCCCAAACTTCACCACTGGCTGAGACTTTCTGAACTGCAGGTTACTAATCATGGAGTAACAGGGAATTCCTCCCACTCTCCAGGGCAACACGAGGAGCAGCAACATGTTTTAGTGCCCTTAGATGTGAGTAAGCAAAGAGCCACCAGGAGAAAACATCAAGGATTTAACAGAGGGTCAGGGAGTCAGGCTATGGTGACAACTGTATCCAAACCCACATAGGGAGCCAAGGAATCCACAGACCCTGGACAGATTTCACTGGTTTTCTCTACTGTAGCCCTTATTAAACACCAAAACCATAACCTAACAGGACTGAAGCTGCTGGGATAATAATGACACATCAAAGTTGCCTCCATGTCCAGCCCCGGCAGTGTTCAGCACCCAGGGACAAACCCTCTCACCTCAAACGCTGAGCAACAGCACCAGAGATGGCAGCTGCCCCAGGCAGGGGCTGAGCACCGAGCCCCGCACCCCAGAGGTGCTGGGAAAGGCCCCGACCCTCCTCGGGCCGCGGGTCCCGCCGGCAGGGCTGGGGCTGCACCCCGGCCGGCCCCTGCTGGGACGTGATCCCACCTTGTGCTGCATCACCCGGCGCCGTGTCACACCGGAGCCACGTCCCGCCACTGGGGTCTCCTCCGTCCCATCCCCTCAGAGGGTCCCTCTGCCCCACACCCGCCGCTCTCAGCCGGGAGCCCTCAGACCCCTCCTCGCTCAGCCCGTCCCCCCTTCCCCTCATCCAACCCCTCCCCCGAACACCCACAACCACCGCGACCCCGCCAACCTAACCCCATCCTCTCCCCCCACCAAAGGCCTCCCCCGACCCCAACTGTCCCCTCAGGCCCTGCCTCCCCCGCCCGGGCCCTCCCGGCCCTGCCGCCGCCCGGGATGACTCAGGGAAACCGGCGGCGGCCCCGGCGGATCCCGGCGCCCGGCAGGGGCCGAGAGGCGGAGGGACGGGGGTCTCGGGGAGGGGTCCCCCGCTGCGGCCCCCCCGCTCACCACACCATGGTGCTCTCCAGAACCATCTTGGCTCCTTCCTCTCAAGACCGGCCCAGATTCGACTTAATAAGGCGCCCGCCGATTGGCTCTACGCTACCGACCAATCGCCGATTCGCATCTTGCGAGGTGAGTCGCGGGAGGGCGCGGAGCACGCTGGGAGTGGTAGTCCCGGGGGGGCTTCGATAACTGGGGTGTCCCCCGAGGCCACCAAGCACCGAGATCGCCCCAGGGACCGACCCCTCCCTCCGCCACCACCACGAGGAGGAAGAACCGAGGAGCTTCCACCTGTCCTTGACCCCCCCACCGCCCCCGGGGGGCCTGGGTCCCCTCTGTCCCCCCACCCGGTGCTGCCCCCCAGGAATCCTATGTCCCCTCTGTCCCCCCGCCCTGTGACACCCCCCAGACAGAGGCCAAGCGGGCAGTGGGTTCAGCAGCACACCGTGTATTGCGGGTCCAACCACGGACGAGGCCACAAGCGTTACACAGCCGAAAGGACAACGGTCACGCACGGGGACAGCTCTGTCCCTCCCGGGGGGTCCCAGCGGTGACGGTGGCAATACCAACGCCAAGCAGGACAGGAGAGGTCCATCCATGCTCCATCCCATCAACCAGCGTCGATCCGGGAGGGGGTTGGGGGGGGTGATGGTGGCATCAGCTGCTCCCCAGGGACAAGAGCTCTGTCCCTCCTGGGGGATCCCGGTGGTGACGGTGACAATACCAAGGCCAAGCAGGACAGGAGAGGTCCATCCACGCTCTGTCCCATCACCTGGCATCCATCCAGGGGGTCACAGCAGCATCAACTGTTGGATGGGGACAGGTTTGTCCCTGCTTGGGGAGGGGGGGGTTCCAGCAGTGACACCGAGCAGGACAGCAGTCCCTCTGTGCTCCATCCCAGAGGTCACAGGTGACCAGGACAGCGACGTCCCCTCCCACGCTGGGGTGGTTGAAAAGGTGTCACCTCTGCCTCCAGATGCACAAAAAGCAGCAGTTCTGAAAACCCACCAGAAAGCTGAGGAGATACAGAAACACCCCCCCCACACCTCCCGACTGGCTGAGAAACCATCCCCAGGAAAAGGAAAACAAAAACAAACACTTAAATACAATTCCATAAATATTAAATCATGAAACAAAAAGAGAGAGACTTGGGCTTTCTTCCCTCCTGGTAAAAACAAAAACAAAAAAACAACTAACAAAGCAACAAATCTGGGTTAGGAGGGAAGGTAAGAAACCAGTGTCTAATATAGACAGTTACTGCAGCGATCAAGTGTGACCTGCTGGGGGGCTCGGGATGCTGGGAGGGGTCCAGCAGGGTCCCCCCAACCCACTGTCCTCCCGCTGGTGGGTCTTGGCGTGACAGTAAATCCGTGTCAAAAGGTCTGAGACAGCCCTTGAGAACCAAACCAGTCAGTGAGCAGCGACTGTCCCAGCTCTGCACACCCCCCTGGCATCCGGGTTCGTTCCGCTCCGGCTTCCAAGAAAGAGTATATAGAATATTTATCTTTTTTTTTTAAAAAAAAAAAAAAAGCTTTTTCTTAAAAAATATCAGCTTGTGTCACATCCACTTCAAAAGGTTGAGGTGGAAGGTGGGAAGAGCCTTGGCTCTGAAATATCCACTAAAAAAATCCCTTTCTACAGCACTACATTCTGTTTCCTTAGCAATCATTGCTAATTAGTATAGAAACCCCTTGCACTGCCACAAGGGCAAGCTTTAAATTACTTTTTTTTTTAATATATATATATAAAAAAGAAGGGAGGATTCTAACCCACTGGGAACACGGGGAAGAGTCACTTCATCTCTTTAAAAAAAGCCTTTAGTGAAAATAAAGATCAGTCCAACATCTGCTCCGAGATCTCCAGACACACGTCTGGGCCCGGCGGGGACAGGGCAGCAGAACAATCCCCCTTTCAGCTGATTATTTTGTTTAAAATCAAGACTCCAAACGCCCCAAACTTTTGTGGAGCCGCAAGTCTGTCCCACTGAGGCAGGGATCTCGGTTTCAAGGCGGGGTCAGTAGAGGCGAGCTATCAAAAGGGCTGTTAAAAAGGGGAGGGGGCTGCAGGGGGGGCCGCAGCAGGGCAGGGGCTGGGGGGGGGGGGGGGACGGAGCCGGCTGCGTTTGGTCCGTTTGCTTAAGAAATACTTGTAAAAAAATGAAAAAAATGTGCCCCTGGCAAAGATCCCCCCTTCACCTGCGACTCCCTGCTGGGCGGGGAAGGGATGAAAGGGCCGAGTTAAAAAACCCGGGGAAAGAAAGAGAAAAAAAAAAAAGCAATATCCAAAAACCTTCCTGAAAAGCTTCGCACATTCCAAGAGCCCTCCCAGCGCTCCTGGTCCTGGCTCGGGGGGATGCGGGATTGGGAAAGGAGGAGGAGGAGGAGGAAGAGGCTGCGGGGGGAGCAGCTCATCCAGAGTCGGTGCAGCTGCTGCTCCCCCTTCCTGCCCCTCTCACTTTCTGTGGAACACTGACAAAAAAAGACTATTTATTTAAAAAAAAAAAAAAAAGAGTCATTCCTATACTGCAGGACTAAAAAGAAGCGATATGATCGAATTCCAAAAAACGCTTAAATTAAAAACTTGTTTAAAATACAAAACAAACCCAGGGTGCTGGTCAGAAGCTGCCCCACCGAGGCTCTGATGCCCCTTCCCGCCCGGTGCCTCCCAGGAGTCCTTGTTCTCCCAAGGTTTGTGGTGTGGGCACCGAAAGCAGCTGGTTCCATGAAGTCAGATCCTGTTTCCAGAGGCCTTCAGCCCACGTGGAGCAGTTCCTCCTCCTCCTCACCTTGCTCCCACCAGGCTCCAAAGGAAGGACCAGCCATGGGTGGGCTCTGCTGTGAGGAGACTTCCAGGTGTCCCAGGCTCCGCCGTGCTGGCTCGGTCCCTGTGAACACTGTCCCACTAACTGTAGCTGAGCCCTCCAGCTTCTAGGTTTCTGTCCAGAGAAGATTTCTTTCTTTTTTTTTTTTTTTTTCCTTTTTTTAAATGAAGTTTACTAAGTCAGCAACAGGGGCTGAAGGTCTGTCAGGCTCCACAGAACAATCTCCTTCCATCGCAGCGGTCTCGCTGTTGCTTCACTGTGAAATGAAAGAAACAAAAAAAAGAGGGGGAGATGCTGGGGAGGGGTCTGCCTTCCTCTGAGGAAGAGGAGCAGGAGGTCTCCTGCCTGGTCTTCACCTAAACCTTCTCCACCCTGGAGGCAGAGCAGAAGGGGCTGGCTGAGCTCAGGCCGACCCCAACCACCCCCTCACTTTAAAACAAGAGGGTCTGTGAGGGTTTATCACCCACTGTGGGGACAGCAAGATGAGCCTGGGCGGCTTCACCCCCGTTTTATCTCTGCAATCAGACCCACCCCGGGCCCTCAGGAGAGAGGAAATGTCTCTGCTTTGCCTCCTGCTTTTCCAGCTGAAGGTGTTTGGGGCAGTGAATCATCACACAGAGCACAAAAGGTGCCTGCACAGCACAGGCCGAGCCTTCGCGTTCCAGAGGGGGATGAAGAACATCTGCTCCTGCTCTGGTCCCCTCACATCCCACACAACCAGGGACCATGGAACCCCCGGAATGCCCCCCCACCTGCAGAGCTGCCCCTTCCCCCCAGAACAGGGCAGTACTCACAAAGCTTATCTCTGTCTCTTGCAGGTCCTCGAGCTGCTCCCTCAGCTGGGCGGAGTGCTCGGGGATGGAGGGTCCTGGGGACCCGCTGGGGAAACACAAGGGGGAGACCTGTAAAGCAGTTTTTAAGAGTGAGCTGTCAATAAGTCACATCTCCAGGGGCTGTCCTGGTGCCCCCAGCCCAGGGGACAGCCCGGCACGGCGCAGAGACCTTCCTTGGGCAGGTTTGATAGGGAGGCACAGGCGACACAATCCCTTGCTGGGTCAGACACCCAAAAACACCACCTAGAAAATCAGCCCTCCCAGTCGATGGGGCTGCAGACACTAGAAACAAGCAGCAGCATCTCTGGCACCTCTGCACACAAGTCTTCTTCAACACAGGAATGGTCCTGGGTGAAAACAGGCCAGGGACAAAGAAACCCTGGAGCTCAGCGAGTCTCAGCCTTTCCAGACACCCTTGTTTGAAAGAGCCCCTGACAAAGCCCCCCAGGCCTTGCCCCCCAGGCCTTCCCCACTCCAACGCCAGCTGCAGCCTGACTGCAGGACACAGAACATGGAGCCCACGGAGGAAAAGTGGGACACAGAACAAGACTTGCTTTACTCTAATCCCCCCCTTCCCCCTTATTTCCCCACTTCTTCCACGATCCTACAGCTACAAAAGGTTTGCAACCTGCTGGCCAAGGAGCTGATTCCCAGCTCTTGCTCCCTGGGGGACACGGCGAGCACAGCCTCTCTGCTGGCCCCTCGAGTGCCCACCTCCCCCATGCCAAGCAGCTGGGGGTCTCCAGGAAGTTCAGCAGAGCTCTCAGGCCTGCCCGGGGAGGGCAGGAACTGCCTGGCCCTCCTGCAGCTCACACCCAGGGCCTGTCCCAACCTGCTGGCAGCAGCTGCCTTAATTAGCAGGTACTTGATTGCCCTGCTGCTCAGGAAACATCGAGCTGTGCAGGTTCCAGGCCACACGTCACCCTGCACAAACCCCCTCGGATCAACACTCGCAGCTCCCCCTGCCCGACCACCCCTCACCGCTGCGCCTGCTCTGCCTCCTCCTCCTCCTCCTCACTCTCTAACCAGGGACTCACTGCCACTCTGTGCCTGCTGCTGGCACAGGGTTTTATGGGATGTTGCCCGAGTGCCCGCGGGGCAGGGTGAGCTCTGCTGTGCTCCAGAGGTACCTGGGGCCAGCACCGACCAGGCTTTGCATCTGGGGAACCACTGGGGACTCACCCCGATGGTGCAGCAGGTCTGATCTCACCCACCAGAACCCGTGCTTTTCCTAAGAAGGGTGCTCAGCACCCCATGGGGGACACTGTCCTGAGAGGTTTGACCTCTTTGAGTCTGACAGGAGACAGACACGTTGGGGACTGCTGAGCCTGGGGACAACGCTGTGTCCCAGCGCTGCGCTCCAGGAGTGACCTGACTGCACAGACCCTCGGGCCAGCAAGAGGCTGAGGTCAAAGCCCAGGGGGAGGCTCCCTGAGCACACCCTCCGGCCAGGAGAAAGTTTCAGGCAACATCTGGTTCCTCCCCTCACCTCGGCAGGAAGATGCCAGGAGCTGCTCTAGGCAAATCCTTGGCTGAGCTGTCAGCTTTGTGCACTTGAACGCCCACTGACCTACGTAGAGATCGAAGGAGAGAGACCCCCAGTTAAGTGAGTAAAAAGAACCCCCAGGCATGCGGATGGACTGGAAAGGAGCAGCTCTGGTTTAGGATCCCTACCAAGAAGTTCCCATGTTTTGCAGAGGGGGTAAGAGGTGTTAACTGCAATTGCACCTTGTTCTCCTGCAGCCCAGGAGGGCACGGGCACTTCCGTGCGCGCCGTGGGGTCAGGAATGGGGAGGATGGTTTCCCTTCACTTCCAGAAGGAGAAGTTAACACCTTGGAACAACTTCTATGAAAGGGATTGTCCTCTGACCACAGCTCCTCCTCGTCCCTGCTGTCTTACCACTTCAGCAAGAAACAAAACATTCAAAGGCAGCCACCAGCTCCCTCAGGGCCCTCCATGCATTCCAGCTCCTGAGACATTGTGCCGCACATGGGCACACATCCTGCAGCCTCCTTTCCCGAGGGGTTGTAGGAGCTCAGTGCTACCCCAACCAGGAAGCTGCAGGAGAGCTCAACCCTCTGAAAAGAGCAGCAGGAAGGTCACCTTCAGCATCACCCACCATCACATCAATGCTCTTCACGTACACTCGGGCAGAGACGCTTTCACCAACTCAATTTCATTAGCACAATTACCTCAACTCCAGAACAAAGCCATGAAATACAGAACACACTAAATGCCACGGGGACCCCACCACAGGCCAAGCAGAAGATGCAAGGTGGTCATCTGGAACAAACTGCAAATGCAGGAAGGGGGACACAAGGCTCCCCCCTTGCACATGCTCGAACCGACAGCACTGAAGGTGCTCCACAACACAGGGACCACTCCAAGGGGGCCTTCTGCAAGCATGCCAGAACCAACCATCCCTAGAGCAGCACAAGGTCCTCCCCTGGCTCCTGACCCTGCCATGCACCCAACCAGCACCAGCCTCACCTGTTTGCAGGGGAGTTGAGGCCACCACTGCCCAGGGAGGAGGTGGAGAGGGTGGTGGCGATGGAGTCACTGTTGGCTTCATCCATCGGCAGCATCCGGGGCAGGAGATCTGGGCGACCAAGGTGGGAACCTGAGTTGAAGCACAGACTGTTCCATCACCAGCACAAGTGGGATGGTGTGGCACAACCTCCCACACTAGTCAAGGCATCAGGATCCCTGCTGGATCCCACCTAAGACACCCAAGCCCTGAGGAACCAGCCCTGCAGGCAGCTCTGCTCCAGGTCTCCACTGCCCAGCCCAGCTCCTCCCCTGGCACAGACCCCAGGGACACAAGCTGCTGGGAAGTGCCCAAGCCCAGGGGGCTGCCCCGCAGCCTCAGCCCACTTCCCAGGGCAGCAAGGGCCACGCTGGATGCTTGGATGAGGCTGAAAGACCCCACCAAGACACATGAGCCAACAATTCCCCACCTTCCCCACCTGGCTCTTCCCAGGCACCAACCTTGCTCCACATCCACCTCTGCTGTCACTTGTGCCCTGGTCTCACAGCCCAGGGGTGGCTGGGCAGGAACTCCTCCCTGGCAGCTCCGCCGGGGAACCGCGGTGCCGGAGCGGCTCTTCTTAGAAGGGGATGGTTTGACTTAAAGACACAAACCAATAAATGCTTTTCTAATGCATTCAGGAGGAGTAAAACACCCAACTTCCCACTGAGAGAGCCTGGCCCGAGGGCTGGGCCCTCAAGGAACAAGCTGATGGATGAAACAGCTTCTATAAGGTCACATCTATGAGGCAAGAACAGTCTAGGAGGAAGGAAGAGGTGACACAGCACAACTGACTTCCTAAAGCTTCTTGGACACTCTTGCCCACCTTCCCAAACCCCATCCCTGAGCTGGGGGAAGCCTGGAGCCTCCAGTGATGGCCAAGGGCTCAACAAAGGTACTTACGTGGTATTTTCTTGAACACCGTGTTGCACATGAACCGTTGGAACCTCTCGGCGTAGAAGCTGGGTCTGTGCACAGAGACAGTGTCCTGGAAGCCCAAGGGACAAACATTGACCCGTGAGTCTGAAGGAATCAGTGGTCAAGGTTACACCAGCAGCTTCCCCCAGGCTGTGAGCCCTGAAGCACACGTTCTGTTGGTTGAGGAACAGTCTGGGCCACTCTCAGGAGCAGCTGTGAGCAGAGCAGCCACGAGCAGTGGGCTCTACACACAACAATCAATGCTTGTTAATGAACCAGCAGATGAGCAGCTACAAGAGCCAGACACAGAAACCCAGGATCCCACACCCAGGAGGAGCAAGGACAGCACAGCTTGACAGGACTCTGCTTTTCTTTGCTAAACAAGTTGAAATGTGGTATTTTTCTACTTACCCCATCATGTACCAGGGCCTTCCAAGAGTGCTCCAGCTTCTTGACAAACCTGAGAATGGGAAGAATCAAGAAGAACTTTCACCCCAGGTCCCCACGGTATCACACCGGGCTGGCTCGGAACCCAGCACCCCAAACACAGCCCCCTTGGGTTTTGGATCCTCCTCATTGTCCCATTTTTCTAAGACTGCCCCACAGACCCCAGGGCTGGTTGCACAGATCACTGTCCCAAGGGGAGAGTTTCACAGGCAGAACCACCCAGGGCAGCCAGCTTGCAGTGACATTTATCAGACTTGCAACCCCCTGCACACTGCTTTTCAACGTACACAGCAGAAAAGACAAACCTTACAGCTGGTTTTCCCTTTGCAGGGAGAAGTGGTCATGGCCATTTAAGGCCACCACTGGTTTGTTCCTTGCCACTTCCCATACAGTGCCTGGGTGCAACCACCACAGCACACAGAGACCACTTCACATTCCAGGAACATGAAGTAAACACAGTGAAGCAAGACCTGGAAATTGATGCCAAAATGCCCGACTTGAAGAAAATAGAAGTTAATAAAAAAAAAACAAACCCCACAACTGTTTATTTGTGTCTTAACTTCTTGAATGCCAATCCTGACAAGCAAGCAGGAGCAGGCAGTGGTGGGGAGTGGTCTCCCCTGAGGTGGGACACTACTGTCACCAAGTGCCCATTACCTGTAGGACTGCAACACATCAATGATGCCGACGTAGAGCAGCAGCCTCTCCCCCTTGGCGTTGCGGGCTGGGATGCCTCCCATCCTAGGAGAGGAGAGGGCACCAAGATGAGGCAGGGTGTCCTCAGCCCCCCTGCCTCCCTCACCCTGCCCAGCGTGGGCTGGAGGTTGGGTGAGCCATTTAACAAGCATCAACAAGCCATGGTTCCACTAACAAACTGGGGAAGACCAGTCCACCCCACAGGATTTTAACACTCTGTGAAATGAAGACAGGCTGGGGGAGTTGGGGGTGTTGAGCCTGGAGAAGAGAAGGCTCCAGGGAGACCTTAGCGCACCTTCCAGTGCCTGAAGGGGCTCCAGGAAAGCTGGGGAGGGACTTTGGACAAGGGCAGGGAGGGATGGGATGAGGGGGATGGATGAAAACTGGCAGAGGGGGATTGAGGTTGGAGATGAGGAGGGAATTGTTGAGTGTGAGGGTGGTGAGACCCTGGGCCAGGCTGTCTCGGGAGGTTGTGGAAGCTCCATCTCTGGAGGTGTTCCAGGCCAGGTTGGATGGGGTTTTGTGCAGCCTGGTCTGGTGGGAGGTGTCCCTGCTCATAGCAGGGAGGTTGCTGGAACCTGATCTTGAAGGTCCCTTCCAACCTTCACCATTCTATGATTCTGTGAACACTGAACCAGACTCACTGGTCATCAGTTTCGATGGTGCCACCTCTCCTGGCCTCTCCCTGGATGGACTCCATGGCCGTGGAGTAAAGGGCCTTCTGGGCCGCCGGGCGCCGCGTGTCGGCCTGGGACGTCCCGTCGGCCACCACGTGCTCTCTCTGAGCCAGGTCCATGTTGTGGATTGCAACAAGCAAACTGTAATCCATGATTTTAAAGCTCTGCAGGACCTGGGCAGAAAGTCAACAAAGGCTCACTCGATCCTGCCAGCCCAGAACACTCTCAGAACAGACATTTTCAAGAGCGGACTCAGCGATTCTGCCTGCAGCCCCGAGGGGGGTGGCTTTTCATCGGCAGCTCGTGCAGACTCAGCTCATCTCTCGTTGCCAAAGGGAGCTGGAGGGAACCCATCAGCACGGGAACATCCACCCTCCATGGCTTTCCATTTGCTGGTGGACCTTGTGCAGCTCTGCCACAACTGTGGCCACTCATTCCCTGGCGTTTTCAGTGAGTGTGGGAGGTGTCCCTGCCCATGCTGGATGAATTGGATGGATCTAGATGATCTTTAAGATCCCTCCAACCCAAACCACTCCATGATTCTATGAACCTGGGACCAGACTTGGAGAAGCATCCTACTCCTCTCCCTGAATCCTGCCCTGCTCCAGAGCTCAACCCTGGCAGAAGGTGCTTCCTCCCCAGCCAGAGCCAGTACTGGGTTTAACTTGGGTTGCAAGCACCAAACTAAACTGGGATCCAGCTCCTGCTTCTTGTCCTCACCCCCACCAAAAAAACAGCTCCTGAGGCTACAAGGGTGGCAGCTGCCATCTCCTTTCTGTGGGAAAAGCTCATAGAAAAAGGAAAGACCTCTCCACGTCACCCACTTACCAAACAGTCTCTCTGCAACGTCTTGCACAGGGCATTATACATGTCCGAGTCTAAGAAGAGGCCATCAGGGATGTCCTGCATAAAATCCAAGTCCTTGTAGGTTGGGAAGACCTTCTCCCTCTCCTTCTGGGATGCCCGGCGCTTGTAGGTGGAGCCCTTCAGGTCATACTTCAGGTGCATCTTGACAGAACGTGGCAGCAGGTTGTTCATCACCACGATCCGGATGTTCTTGCCCCCGGCCTGGACACAGTACAGGCCGTAAAACTTGGGCAGCAGCGTCCTGGGGTTCTGGTTCAGGTTCTGGAACACCAAGGAAACAGCTTCACAGCCACTCTCCTCACTCACCTGCCAGTTAGAGGAGTTACTTGCTCCTTCCTGTGCTTCTGCATTGCCATGGAGCTGTCTGAAGGCAGAGATCTGAAGGGTGATGCCTACAGGTGCTGATAACCTCCCTGCAAAGCTGGGAAGGGTGTCCTGGTTTCAGCCAATTCTCTTTTTACCAGGACAATGGGTCAGAGAAAGAGGGTCAGAAGGAAGGAGTTTGCTGCTCGTTCACACAGAAGCTAAGCTGGGGAGGCTCCAGAGCCAAGGAGGATCTTGTGCTCAACTTTTTGAAATTCAGAGCTTAGGCCAAGCCAAAGAGATCAGGACAGAGATGGATCTGAACTCGTGTGGCTGCAGGAGACACTAGGCAGAATTCTGAAGAAAACCTGGTTCTGGGATATAATCACAGCAAAAATGTTTGTGTGTTTAGAAGCAGTTCTACTGGTGACCCTAAGGCACCTCTACATGGCAGGACTGTCCCTGAATTCCCTGTCACCGAGGTGTTCAGGGTGGGATCTGGTTTTGTTCCAGGACTGATGAAGCCTCTTTTGCTACTTCCATACAATTAACACGTCTTGACTCTCCAAGCTGCAGCTGTTCTATATACAGAAACTTAAAACCAGAGTTCTTCAACTCTTTAGAGAGCCAAGCGTGGTCCTCCAGGTGGTACAGAGCAGTGTCTGTCCCACTGGGACATCTGGGGACCCTTCTGTGGGACTCACCATGTAGTAGCCAGGCAGCAGCTTCTGGAGGAACTCGGCCTCCTTGTGCTGAACCGTTTTGATGATGAACTCGTCGTCCCCGGACACGTAGAAGAGGGACCCACTGGCCCCCGAGTTGGAGAGCTCGATGAGGGGCTCATTGCAGAGAGAGTACTGGGGAGGACCAGGTGAGAAGCACAGGGGTGAGACACAGCAGGAGGCAACCCCAGCACGAGGCCTCCTCCCTCCAGACATTAGAGGCAAACCCCGGGGTCACCCAGCGCCCGCTGCTCTGCCCACACCGCTCAACACAGGGGGGGCCCCCACGGCTGTGAGGGGGGCAGAGGACAAACACCCACCCCACGGAGCACACAGCAAGTGAGAACCTGGTCCAACCACCCACTTACCAGGTAGTCATCTGGTCGGATCCCAAAGAGCTCCCGGAAGTAGCGGAAGGCCACGGGCGCGTAGGTCTTGAAGCGGAAGTCGTTGTAGTGATGAGCTGGGGTCAAGTTGCTGCCTTCACTGAGCGAGGGGAGAAGCAGACAAAAGGGTCTGTGGTTGAAATATTTCTCAAGAAACTGCCCCAAAAAGCCACCCCCACTGGTTGGTTCTTCTGACACCCTGGAGGGCTGCAGAGCACCCACCCACCAGGGGGACACGTAGCACAGCAGCGAAGTCACGTTTGTCCACGCAACTGATGCTGGACACAAGGTTCTTCAGAAGCAAGTCTGCTCATTCCTGCACTCAACTGTCCTGGTGGGGCCTCCTGGTGTGCAGGCAGGGTTAGGAGCTAAAGTGCTGCTCACTATCAAAGCACCAAAGAGAGAAGAAAGCAAGCACTGACCTTGGGAAGAAAATGCTTTCTACCACGTAGAAATCCTGCATGAGAACATCTCTTTCAGGTTTGGTGCTCAAGCTTCCAACTGTGTGTGTAATGCCCAGCTGGATGGCACCTTTCAAGGCAGATGAGGTTGTCTGGAGGGACAGAGAATGGGAGTGAGACAAAATGGAGCAGCAGACTGGAAAGAGGAATGAAAGGAATTACAGAAAAAAAGAGGCCCCAGTTTACACCAGAACTGTCAGCCTGGGGTTTTACACCTACTGGTTCCAGCTCCCCCACCATTTCCTTCTCATTGAGGTACATGGTGGTGGGAACATCCCTACATCCCTCATCACACCCTACTCCATCCTTGCACTCTGGGTGGTCGAGCAGTGAGGGACATGACCTGGAATCAACATCCAGCTGGTCCTTAAAAGGACAGAATTTCATGTCATCCTCCCACAGCACTTGTCCCCACACCCTGATTTGCAGGGATGGTTTATGTTGGGCCCCTGGGAATACACACACTTCTTGTCCCCTTGGAATGATTCACTTTGACCTGCCCCAGCCCCTCTGGTGCCTGCAGGCTGGTCTGTGACTGCAGCTCAGGGACTGGGCTGGTACCTGAAGCAGCTGGACCCAGAACAGGACCCAGGGCTCACAATCCATCTCGTCTGTGTTTCCTTCAGCTGAACGAGCCACACAACAACTCACTGGAGATCAAAGCGTTTGGCAACAGAGGCCACCACAGTGTCCTGGGGACAAACACCTCAGGCTTTCCCCAGACACATGGATCCTCCATGGAGCCTTGTAAAACAAACAGGAACGTTTCTCCCACGTCACTGATTTTCTGTTCTCGTGCTGCTCAGTTCCCTGAAGAGAGCAGCAAAACCTGGCAGGCCCTCCAGGGACTTGCTTCAGCTGCCTGTACCTGGTCTTGACTTCACCATCAGATGGGGAAGGAGGAAGAACCTGACTCTGCTTTCCTTCCTCACCCTCTAAAGGCTAAAACTCGGTGGCAAACAGAGCAGCTCACCTGGCTCAGACCCCAGGACAGCTCGCTGTGAGACCCAGAGCTCCCCCCGGCTGCTGCCTTGTTTGTGAACACGGAGCCACAGGGCCAGGCTGCCAAGGAACGAGTACGTGTCCCTCTCACGAGCCAGCCCCACCAGCTGAGCAGCTGCCTGCCCCTTTCCCACCCCTTTTACAGGGCCAGGGATTTTAAAAAAAACAACTTACCACCCCTGGAAAAGGAGGGGATGGGAAACAGACTGTTTGTTAGGCTCATTCCCAGACCAGTCCCACCAGGTTTCTGGGACCTTTGCAAGAAACATTTCAGGCATTTTCCACTGGCTTCTACTTTTCTCTCCTATCACTGCAGGCTAACCCGAATTTGCTGGGAAACTGTGATCCCAATCCTGGAGTTTCCAGAAGGGCAGTGTCACAGCAGCCAGCTTCTGTGGGAACACCATGGGAATTCCTCCCTTCCACAGCACCCGACAGACAGACAGACAGACACAGCAGAGCTGTTGGGCCAGAAGCTTCACTTGCACAAGGCAGTGAAACGCCCATATTGAGCCATTCCTCATCTAACCTACATCCCAGGAGTCAACCTCACTTCAGAGAAAGCCAGCCTGTTCTGAAGGTCAAAAAAACCAGAAGCAGCATCTACAAAATACCCACATTTCCAGGCTCTTTAAAAACACCCCAACAATCCACCCTTTGTAAAGCAAATTCCAGTCATGCCACAAGATCCATGTGCCTGGAGCTCACAGGAAGCACCCAAGGAGCCAGGAGAGGCCTGGGAAGTGCTGCTAACAGGCAAAGTTTGACAGTAATCCCCTCTGTAGAAGGCTACAGAAGAGCAGTGACTGTCACAGATGTCACCCACTGTGTCATGCTGAGCCAGTGGGACAGGCTGCTGCTCTGGCTCTGCCTGCATGGCAAAGAGGAGAACAGCAGCAGCCAAACGAGTTGGGCAAGAGGCAACTTACCTTTTTATAGGTCGTCTCGCCCGTGGAGTCCACTCCTCTGTGCCCTTTCTTTATGGTCTGTGAGCCTGGCTGCCCAGAGCCACCTGGCATCTGGGGTTGGAGTAAAAGATGGTAAGAACCAAGGATGTAAACCCAACGTCCCAGGGGCTGCCCAGAACCACCCGGCCTCATCTGGCTGTTCTCAAGGGCTCAGCCTGTTTGGTGCTGAAGCCCCAGGGCCCTTTGCAAAGGGAGGACGAGGCACAGGCTGGTCCTGGGGACAGAAACAGCACAGAAACACCCTCAAACAACCCACTGACTCCTGTGGGACTGGGGCTGGACATCCAGAGAGAAACACCTTCATGCCAGACCACCTGGAAGGGTTTGCTTTTTTTCCAAGTCTGGACCAACCACTGCCAGTCCCCCCATGCTTTCTGCCAGCAAGGCCAAGTCCTGGAGGAAGCATTTTAGGAAGGTGGCAAATGCTGCTCTGACTCATGCCATGAGCTCCCTTGACTCATCCTCTCCCACCAGACGTGGTTGCTAAATGCTGTTCCTCAGTCAAGATGAGCTGAGCGTTGTGCTGGTGGCAGATGTGGGTGGTGTTTTGGTGGCAGGAGAACTGTTCAGTTGCAGGACAAGCTGGGTTTTTAACCAGAGATTCCCTTGGTACAGGGAAATGCTCCAATTGCCCAAATAAACACCTGCAGCTTCCTGCACCCACCGCTGCCTGGTTTAGCCCTAACTGGGATGAGGCTGGAAAAACAGCAGGCAGGTGTGAAGTGGGGCACCCTGTGAGCCAGGGAACAAACCTTTGCTTGTTCAGGTCAGTCAGGGGCTTACCTCAGGGGTGAGTGACTTTTTGAAGGTAGATGATCCTGTCAAAAGAAAAAGGCCACACTCAGAAGGGGTTAATTGTTACCATGCATCCCAGAAAAGCCTGACGAGACCAAACAGTTTCAAGGCAACTGAAGCAGCACTGACTCATGCTGATTTCTCCCCAACTTCTCCTCTTACAGCAGAGTGAATTCTTGTCAAGCCACAAGCAAATGCTCTCCTGCTTCCCAAGGGGCTGCTCTGCCCTGCTCCACGACCACCACCACCCACCCTCGGAGGTGGCAACACCAACATCCCTCCCTGCACTGGCTGGAGCCCGACAGCTTTGCAGGATTATTGCCATCCCTGAGCTGGAGCTGGGAGGGCCAAGTGCTCTGCAGGGCTCCAGCAGATGTGCTGACCACGCTTTATCTTGAAATTATTTCCAGGACCTTTTACTCAAAGGCCCAGAACATCAACCCTTCGGCTTGAAGCCCAACGCAGGGACTTCCATAACATCCCTGGTGTTAAACACCTGCCAGGTGATGGACTGACTTTTAGGCCTGGATTCCCCTCTTGGGCTTTTTTGGATGCAGTAAGGGGAAAAAAAAGGCAGTTAGATGACCCTGTCCCTCTGCAATGTCTGTCTACACCACAAAGCCAGATGAGACCATCACCAGCCAGGCCAAGAGCTCCCAGGACAGGGACACTGTCCCCTCCAGGCAGATGCACAGAACAGTGATGTGCTTTCTGCCTCCAGCCCAGGAAAGCAGACAAGCCCTTTCCTGTTGTTTTCCTTTCTGCTTCAGACACAGCAGCTCCTTATTTTTCCATGGCAGCCCCTTACAAAGCCACCTCCACCCAGGAGCAACACCCCCCTCGTACCACCAGTCATTGTTTTACCAGATTATGATATTACTCCAAAAATCCTTCTGGGCAGAGAAGCCTCCTCTGCTCCCCTGACCCAGACACTGTGAAGACTCAGACTGTGACCCCACCAAACACCACAGCTCGACAAACACCTGCACTTCAGCAGCAGGAGCAGAGGAGCTTTGCAGTGAGGCCCAGTGAACCCTCTGATCCCCCTGCTGAGTGACCAAAGTTCTCATTTCAACACGTATTAAATGGCCAAACAGGAGGGGAAAAAAAAAAAAAAAAAAAAGATGTGACAAACCCTTCTCCCTAAACAAAGTGACCTCAGAGCAACTGGGTCCAGTCCCTGCCCATCCCCTCTCCTCTCCCCTCAAAACAAGAGGTTTGGCCCAATTCTTGCACTTGCAGCTCCCCACAGCTGGCTCTGCTCCCCCGGGGTGTTGGGTGCTCTGGAGCTGGCCACCCTGCTCCACCTCCCAGAGATTCCCTCGGGCTGAAGAAGACCCTTGAGGTCACCAAGTCCAACCACAAACCAAGTCCACCAAACCATGTCCCTCAGTGCCATATCCACAACAGGCACAGAAACGTTCAGGTTGGAAAAGAGCTTTGAGAAGAGACCCTTGGGGACCAGAGGGACACTTGTGTCACTTGGTGTGTCACGAGGAGAACAATAAAGCTCAACTCCATCACCTTGCCACAGGCTTTTGAACTTGCCAAGATCCATCAGGACACAGGGAACATCCTGAGCACCACACTTGTTCAATAGCAATTAAGCTTTTTTTTTTTTTTAATATCTGTAATTATAAATGGAAACCTCTGGAAGCCCCAGGACTCCAGCAATCCTGGAGCAGCCCTGCCAGCCTCCTCACCTTGGAGATTCACTGTGTTCATATTTAATCATCCGTGCAAACCCGTATCCCACCAGGAATTAACTAAAGCTCTCTCCAGAGGGCCCAGCAGCAAATCTTCTCTGGGCTGCCTTAATTACATGAATCAAACCTTGGAAGTGAAGGAGCCTTGGCTGGGAGAGGGAGTGTCCCAGCACAGCTCCTGGAGAAGTGAAGGTGTTCCTAACAAAATGAAATCATCTCCAAAAAGCTGCTATTTCTGGACCTGCTTAAACACCTCGAAAATGAAAGAATTCCTTAGTCACAGCCCTGCCCCAGATGGAAACTGTCAGCTGGACAACTGAAAAAAATGGCTTTGAGAGACCTAAACAGTTAATTCTGCCCAGAGGAAATGGAGATCAGGGTTAGAAAGTCCTGTCCAACCATGAATTCATGATGTCCCAAGAAGTTTCCTTTTGTCTTTCTTTTGTGATTCTGGGAGCAATCCCTGTGGGTGATTTCAGAGCATTCCTCAGAGCTGTTTACTGGAAGCTGAATCAACCTAAATAAAGAGCTGTCTGCCTTCCACCAGCCTCAGCTGCCCGGGATTATTTCCAGCCAGCAACAGGTAGTGTCCTCTTACCCACTGTGACTGAAATGCTAGGGAAAAACAGATAAAAAGTTGTGGGGATGGCACCTGGCCAAAGGGCTCAGACACAGATTTCAGGGGCAGGTAACCAGGTGTTTGGGTCAGATCCTGCTCCTCTAGCAGATGAGCACATTAATTTGGGATAGCCAGGACAGATCCCTGCTTCACTCTATTTTTAACCAGCTCAACCTTCAGCTGCACCTCATGTTTTAGACAAAAATAAAAAGTGAAAACATCAGCTTGCTCAAACCAAAACGACACCCAAACACATCATCAGGCTCAGCCCTCCAGGGCCAGCACAGCCCACGTGGGGCCGGGGTGTCCCTGGCACCTCATCTCCACCCTCAGAAAGGAGAATATTCCTCCTCACCTGCACGGCAGGTGGTGGCACCAGGGATCAGAGCACCTCTGAGCACACAAGCTGGTCATGAACCCAAGCCCCAGACCCACCACACACGACCTGGGGGGCCGTGCAGCACGATGCAGCCCCCATGGACACGTCCAACTCGTGGCCTGCAGAGAACGTTGCTTTTCTCTGCCCGCAAATCCCTCAGAAAAAGCTTTTGGGATGAGTCTCTGGCCCCCCACACACACCAAGTCCAAGGCCACAGCAGCACACGGGGACAGCAGGGAGATTTCTTTTTTGTCAAAGTGCAAACCAGGCAGAAGCCAAAGCAGAAAAAGCTGGGCTGGAACCATCCTGCTGCTGCACACGGGGACGGGGAGAGCGTTTAGGTGGGAAGAGCTCAACACAACACACTGCGACCCCACTGCAGCTTTTGTTGAGAGCAGGAGCAGCTTATTTAGGGGGAAAAAAACACCAACAAACCACCAAGTCTGGTCAATTCTCCAAAGCCAAGACAGTTCAGTAACTGGGGGTTTTGCTGCTGGTTACTGGAGAGGAGGAAACCATGCTGCTGCTAAGCAGAGAGATGCAATACAGCTACCTCTTCGAAAGGACATCACCGAGCAGCACAAAAACCTGAAATCTACAGGAGGAGAAACAGAAAGGTCACACAGGTGGGGTGGTGCAGTGGTATGTCAGCTGCTTGAAGAAACAAGACAGGTTTTCCCCAAGGAAGTGACGGAAATCCTGCTTCTGCTAGTTCAGAAACCCAAGGTCCCGACTCTGCAAGCAGAACACTTCTGAGCAACGTAACTGAAGCCATAGAATCATGGGATGGTTTAGGATGGAAGGACCTTAAAGATCATCTGGATCCAACCCCCCTGCATGGGCAGGGACACCTCCCACCAGCCCAGCTTGCTCCAAGCCCCATCCAACCTGCCCTTCAACACGGGACATCCACAACCCCCCTAGGCAGCCTGTTCAAGTCATGCACAATCAAAACCTCTTCCACAAAGATCAAAGCCTAAATATTTCATTTGCTTCCCTCAGGAAAATTGCAGAAGTCTGGCCAGAACTGAGAGTCCAAGCCAAGAGCAGCTGGGGATGGAAGGAGCCCAGGAGATGAGGCAGCACAGCCACGGCCCTCCAGGGGCAGATCAAACACTGACAAACACTTGGTCTGGGCCAGGAGGCCACGCAGTGAGTCAGAACGTTGAGAATCTGCATCAAGAGACTGGTGCTGATAAACCTCATCAGGGACACGAAACCAGCAGCGTCAGCACCGGCCAACTCTGCTCCCAGATAGAAGAGCTCCTGTCCTCCAGATCCCTGCCCGGGGTCATCTTTCCCACCAAGGTTTGCAGGCAGCAGCTGACGTCCCCATGACTGGTTTCCCCTCCCTGGATCAGCACGTCCCCCTGGCTCTCCCCTGCACTTGTTCTGGGATCCTGCTGACGCTCCTGGAAGTCACTGGATCCTGCCGACGTGTCCAGAGAGAGGGTGACGTGCTGGGAAAAGGCCCAGGGAAAGGGAGAGGAGAGGGAATCTCTGCCACATTATCTGGGCACTTGGGGCTGCTCTGCAGAAGCACTAAACCCTTCCTCAGTCTCCTCCCCAGCTGCCCAGCAGGGGGGTCAGCACTCCCAGCCAGGGGGAAATGAAGCCATTTGTCAATCCCAGAGGCAGAACTACAAGCAGGTTTCCACACACGAGGTTACCTGAATTTTCTAAGCACCCAGGGGAGAGTTGAGGCCAGGCACACCACCCAGAAATGAGTAAAAACTCCCCCAAACAACTCCCCTGCCTTCTGCAGGGGGAGCAAAGGTGGTCACCAAAGGCAAAGAGAGGTATGTCCCCAAAAAATGGGGTTTGGGTTCCCACCTCCATCCCCTGCAGGTTGGTGCCCAAGGGTCGGTGCTGATCTCAGCAAATGGGTGCTGACCTCACTGACATTCCAGATCCACCATCTGGGGCTTATCCCAGAGATTCCAGGAAAAGACATGCTCCGTGGCACCGGGGGACTGGGAGCTTCAATCCAAAACCAACACAGCTCCCCAGGCTGGGAAGAAACCCGTTCTCCTCCACATCTCGTCAGCACAGCAGACCTTGACCAAAGATCAGTGGTCACAAGACAAACAAAACCCCATCTGGACGTGCAGGGAAACAGGGACACGTCTTGACAGGCAACAGGCTCCTCCCTCCACTGAAAAAATCTTTTTAATTAATAAAAAACCTCCAAATGAAATTAAGGAGGCTCGGCTGGACAGTGGTTTCAGGAGCAGAGGATGGGAACAGCCCATGGAGCAGTGGGCAGATGGCAGGACTCAAGGGTGGAAACTCTGAAGACAAGAGGACAGTGAGGGAAAAGTTTCCAGCCTCTGCTCCCAACTCCCAACTGTTTCTTCCCCATCATCCCTCTCCCAAGACCAGCCCTCCTGCTCCCCCTAATATTCCAATTCCGAGGCAGAGCTGACAAACTTTTTGGTCCTCATTATCAAAGTGCTTGGGAGGGAGAGAACCTGGGAACTGCAGGAATCACAATTAAGAGAAAATAAATCAGGGAGCAAGTTCAGCAAAACCACCTCCAGGAGCAGGGGAAGGGCTGGGACAGAGGCAGGAAGGAGCAGGGGCTGAGGCAGCCAGGCCAGCGTTCCCATTATTGCTTTTCCGTATGGTCCATGGCAAAACCATCTCAGGGGGAGGAGGAAAGGGGTTATCTCAAGTTTCCCAGCAGGAGACAGACTAAGGCATTTTGGACACAGTTTCTGGAATGTTTGATGGCAACTCCTGGAGCCTGTAGGAAGGCTGGGAGGACTCTGCTTCCTTCCCTCCAGCACATCAGCTTTGCAGCTGGTTCTGCCTTTTGGGAACTGATCCCACTGCTGCCCCAAAGTCCTTTGGTTTTACAGCTCTGTGCTATTCCTGCTTCCCACCAAAACAATGCTCTAACATTTCAGGCAACCCCAGCCCCCAGACACTGACACCCATTCAGGAAACACCAAGGCACCAGCTTTTCCAGGGTGCTGGTGAGTTTAAACTCCAGCTTTACGGCTCCTGGGAGCTACTTTGAGGATATGAATCCCAATGATCAATCCTCCCAGCCTTCCTTTTCCAGCCTGCTCTGCAAACAGCCCCAGGAAGGGAGCGTGTCAGCCCCTCGGAACAGGGAATTCCCCTGGAATAGGGATTCCAGCCGAGTGATTACCAGCCTTGCTCCAAACCGACCCCAGAGGGAGCTGGTGGCAGGGAACTGGGATCAGCATCCTGCCCTGCCGCCTCCTTAGCTGCGGGAAGATAAACAATCCTCTTCCAGAAGAGGAAGATTTAGGTCAGCCGGGAGGTACCGGCTGCCCTGGGAGCTTTTGAACACGGCAGAGGCCACCGGGATGCGGGAGGGAACGTGGAATCACCACTAGCACCGGCACCAGGGAGGGGCAAGGACACATCTGGGGGGAAACGGGGCCCCGAGGCTGGAGAAGGGAGCTCTGGGCGGGCAGAGGGAGCAGGGCGGGAGCCACCAGCCTCAAAAAAACGCCCAAAAAAGGCTTTTCAACCCCGCGGGGTATTGGGGGTGGTGGGGAGGAGAAATAACACCACCACCCCACCCCCCGAGCGTCCCCCTCCAACAACACCCACAGAGCTGGAGGGCGGGAGGAGCAGCTTTCACTTCCCAAAGGGAAATTCAGTCCCAGTTCAGGACTCAGGGCAGCGTTGCCCCCCGAGTCTCACCTGCTTCCCAGCTCCTGCTGCACCAGAACAGCTCCCTTCCCAGAGACAAACCTCTCATCCCTTTAGACAAGCTGGCTCCTACCTTTGTTCTCTCCACTACCACCTTTTGTCTCCTCAGCCTCACAGAAAAGGAGCTCTGCTCTGCCCCGGGGTGGGCACCCCACACAGGGTGGGCACCCCACACAGGGTGGGCACCCCACACAGGGTGGGCACCCCACACAGGCCCAGAAGGGACAGCGGGAGCTTGGGCGAGAGGACCCGGCTGATGGCACCAACCTGTGACACCCACAGAGATTTCACAGCTGATGCCTGGGGAGAGGAGGGATTTTTACACCAGAGACAGGACCTGCAGTCACTTGACGGGCCTATTTTAAGCCCCAGGATGATGAGCTGTTCAGATGTTTTTATTTAATAAACTCATCTTCCCTCCTGCTCAGTCTTGGCGAGGTGGGATCAAGAAAGCCTTGTCCCTCTCGCAGGAATTGGGGGGTTTGAGTCTTTCTGGGTGTTTTACACCCTCATGGAGGCTCAGCAGTTCAGGACCCTGCTCCCAGCTCCCTTCAGATGCATCGAGATGATGTCCCTGTCCCCAGAAGTGACTGAGCCATTTTGAGAGCAACTCTTTTGTCTGTGGGCTCCAGGGAGGGGCCTGGATCCAGGGTGACAATGAACCCTCCACTCCCTCAGACCCCTAATTACAAAGCAGCCAAAGCACAAAGGACCAAACAACTGAAATCCCACATTAGCATTTTTTGGCACAAGCTGCTTCAAAGCAAAAGCAGCAACATGAAGAACCTCTTTTGGGTGTTTCCCCGATGAGTTCAACACAGGTCGAGGCAGGGAAAGGGGGAACCTCTGCCTGCCTGGCCTGGGAAGGGTTTCAAACCACCCACATCCCTTTATATCTCCCTTGGATGATGTCAGGAAGAGGAACAGCCCCCCGGGGCAAACGGAATCATGGGCCACTGAGGGTGACAGAGCCCAAAACACCGTGGTGGGGCCGGGGTGGTTTCAGGTTTTCCACGGAGAAACAAAACCTCGTGTCCGAAACAACCCCCAGCCTCCTTTTGTGCCTTCCATGGAGCTGCTCCTCCAGCACCCATTCCAGGATCACCCACCACCCCCAGCTCAGCTTGTCCCCAAAGCCCCCACGCCCCCGGAGAGGCCCCGGGTGTCCTGGATGTGGGGCTGAACTCTGGGCTGGGAGCTGGGATCAGCCCCGGGATCAGCCGAGGTGAACAGACATCACGTCCCGCACACGTCAGGCCCTGTCACAGCCAGGATCCAAATCCTGTGGGAAAGGCCTCAGCCCACACCTCGCCAGCCAGAGAGGCAAACAATGGCAATTATCCCGCCAGGAAGGGAGAAGAGATTTACTCCTTTACTCACAGATTTTCTCTGAACTAATGTTCCCCGAACCCTCCGAGCTTTCCGAATCCGGCCCCTCCTGCTCAGCTCAGAAGAGCACGGGGGAAAGATCAAGGCCTCAAAGGAAACCCCAAAACAAAAGCCCTGGGGGGGGTGGTCTTTTCCCCCACAGCTCCCAGTTCTCCTTCTTCCTCACAAAACTGGCTTTATGGGACTGACAGGTCCAACTTCCCCTGTGCCAGGAGAAGGCAGGAGGGTCAGGGAGGTCTGTCTCCAAACCTGCCCAAAGGACCCGGCTGAGGAGCCAGAGGACCCAACACTTCCAGCCATCCCCCACTGCATGATACTTCATCAACTCCATAGCAGTAATTAAATTAATTCCTTTCACGCTGGGGCTCAGCAGCCTGGCCCTAAGCACTTCTAGAAAAGAAGAGGAGCTTAAGGTGCAGAACACCAACACTCTGAGAGCACCAAGGAAGTTGGGGTTCAGCCTCAAGTCTCCCTGGGGGGTTTCTTCTTTCCCTGCTGTGCCCTGGGTGGAATGTGCTGTCACAGTGACCAGAAAGCTTCAGTGTTTTGCATTCTAATAAACAAAAATCCCAGCTGCTCGCTACCAGAGAGGCTCAGGGAGGATGGCTGGATCCTGCCAAATGCAAATTTCAAGGCTTTGAGAAAGTCATTCTGGTTTCTAGCCACAGATTAATGTGAAGAAGCTGGTTTGGGGCCTGTGGAAAGGGGAATAGGGCTCTCGACTCCCTCAAGAACGCTGCCAGACCTGTGAATTGCTGGGAGGAAGCAGAGTCCCAGGTTTTAAGACCCAAAAGTGCCCTGTTTTACCCCAGACCAGGTTTATACCCCTTGTTACTATCCCTCTGCAGGGACGAGGACGGCGCCTAGTTCCAACCCTGTGTATTTCTGCTTCAACTCACATTCTAAACCAGCCCTCGGAGGACTTAAAAACCTTCCTCTTGGCTCTTACTGGCTCCAGTTCCAGTCAACAAAACAAACCTAACCAGAAGATGTTCACATTCCCACAATCTCTTGCCTCCCACAGGTGCCACATGGCTTTGACGTTCCCTTTGCCCAGCCCAGCACCAGATGAGAAGCTGTCCTCCCCCTTCCCTGGCACAATCCTGGCTACAGGATGAGGTTCCAGCTCCCCTCGCCCCTCTGTGCCCCTGCAGCCAAGCCCCTGGACCCGGGACCTGCAGCCACCGCCCCGGCAGCAGCCTGACTCATGGCTCAGGCTCTAGAAATGCAAGAGTCAAGTTTCCCCTGGCACCAACCCTTCTGCTCCCCCCACCCCACTGCAGCGCCCCTTCCAACAGAGCCCAGTCCCCTCTCCAACCACCCTTTTCTAGATTTTCAAGCCCCGCAGGGTCCCCATTCACGCCCAGAGGGTCCCTGCCACATACCCGCTGACTCTTCTCCAGCAAAAGGTCAGCCCTACACCCACCTCCCCCGGTGAAAGCTCAACTCCAGCCCCACGGAGCCCAAATCTGCACCACGGAGCCCCAGCCGGGCCCCGCGAAGCCCACCCCGCTGGGGCCTCAGCCCATACCCACCCCACCCCCCCCCCCCGATGCTCGCTCCCACGCACCCTCCGGAGGGCTCGGCCTCCTGGCCGGCCCCCCACAGCCCCGACTTCACCCCACAACGCTGCCCCAAAGCACGGACCGGCCTCCCACGCTCTCCTCGGGCCCGCCCCGAGAGCCCTTCCCCGGCCCACGGGTTTGCCCAGCCCCTCGCCCCACACCAGGCCCGGCCCAGGCCCCAACTCCCTTCCTGTCCACACCCGGCCCCACAGGCCTCCCGCCCCCCCAGCTCCTACCGGCCCCACGCCCCCCACACCCCTTCCTCCCTCTCCTCGGCCCCACAGCCTCACGCCCCCCATGCCTCCCAAGACTTCAGACGTCCCCTCAGCCCCACAGGGCACCTCTCAGCCCCACAGAGCACCGCCCCCCCTCAGCCCTACACCCTCCAGAGCCCCCTTCACCACTTCACACACACCCCCAAAGCGCTCCTCTCAGCCCCATGAAGACCACTACAGCCCCAGAGCCGCCAGCCCCACGTCCCCCCGACCCCCAGCCCCGCTCACGTACCCGCGAGGCCGCCGCTGCTCCCGCTGCTGCCCCCCGACTCGGGCCCCGCCGCCGCCATCTTGCCGCGCTCCCTCCTCCTGCGGCGGCCGCCGGCTCGCGCGCGCCGCCCGCGCCCCGCCCCGCTTGGCTCCGCCCCGTCCCCGCTTGGCCACGCCCCTTCCCTCTAAGCCCCACCCCGCGCTCCGGGCCGCACCATCCGGGCTCGGGGAGGAGGGGGGGAAATGTGTGTGTACGCGGGGCGCGCATGCGCAATAGAGGCAGCTGCGGACGCGACCACTCGGGGCGGCGGAGGGGCGTTGCGTGTCACGTGACCAAAACAAAGCCGAGTGGCACGTGGCGCTGGAGACGTCATGGGAACGCCGTGACGTCACGCAGTGACGTGATTTTTCACATTCCCTTCCCAGGGGCGCGACGTGGCCCAGCCGAGGAGGGTGGATTGACACTGGCAGGCCCCGCAGTGCGCCCGCCGGCCCACTAGGGGGCGCCGCCGCCATCGGCCGCTCGGCGCTCGCTCCGCTCTGCCTGGCGGGGCCTCGGGCTGGGCCGGGCAGGACGCGCAGTCGAGCGCCGAGCGCGGCGGCGGCGCGATGAGCTTGGCGGAGGGTCGCGCCCCGCGGCTCACGGCCGGTAACCGGCTGTCGGGGCTGCTGGAGGCCGAGGAGGAGGATGAGTTCTACCAGACCACCTACGGCGGCTTCACCGAGGTGAGGGGACCCCGCGGGCCCGGAGGGGGAAGCCCTGGAGCTGCGGGCGCGGAGAACCTGGGGGGATTTAAGGCGCCCGGGACGAACGGAACCGAAGGTGTCCCAGTTCTGTGAGGGGCGTGGGGGCGGAGGGGGGAGTCTGGGTAAGGTCGCGGGGAAGGTGGGGTGTTCTCGGCGGATGCTTGGGGGTCCTGGGGACTGGGGGGGTGGATGGGGGTCCCAGGGGAGGGGGGATGGGGATCACCGGGGAGGGGGTGTTCGCCGGTGGTGGGGCTGCGGGAGGAGCAGCAGGGACAGGAAGTGTCCGGGCATTAGAGCAGCCCCCCTCCGTAGCAATGGGGCCTTTGGGCGGGAGGGCACCGGGGGCTGCGGTTGGGGGAGCCCCCGGGGGGATTACACATCCCCGGGGGGTGACACGGATCCTCTGTCCCCGCAGGAGTCGGGCGATGACGAGTACCGGGGGGACCAATCGGACAGTGACGACGAGGTGGACTCGGACTTCGACATCGACGAGGGGGAGGAACCGACCAGCGACCAGGAGGAGACCGAGCCCAAGCGCCGCCGCCGCCTCGTCACGAAGGCCTACCGGGTGCGGGTGGGGGGAGGCCCCGGGTCCCCTCCCCAGCAGCATGGGCACGGGACGGGCTCCCCGAGAGGCGAAACCGTGGCGGGGGGTAGGGGGTTTCCCCTCCTGACACCCTCTGCCCCGTCCCGTAGGAGCCCCTCAAGAGCCTTCGCCCCAAGAAGCCAGACGTCCCCAGCGGCAGCTCCCAGAAGCCACGAGAGGTGAAATCCGTCCCCTTGGAGCTGCAGGATGACGTGGGAGACAGTGAGTGTGCGTGGGAGGGGACGGGCTGGACACCGGCCCCCTCGGGGAGAGCTCCCGGGGAGCCGGGCTGGCCGGTGCCGCCGCCCAGCCCCGCCCTCCCGCCGCAGGTCGGAAGCACATGCGGCAGTCGACGACCGAGCACACGCGACAAACCTTCCTGCGCATCCAGGAGCGGCAGGTCCAGTCCAAGAGGAAGAAGGGGGGCCCCAACTACGACCGGCCCCTGACCCAGGAGGAGCTGCTGGAGGAGGCCAAGATCACCGAGGAGATCAACCTGCGCTCCCTGGGTGAGCCGGGCACTGTCCCCCGGGGCGCAGGGACCCCCCCCCCAGAATGGCACATGGGGAGGGGGGGAGGAGGGTGTTGGTGAGATGCTGAGCCCCCCCCGTGGTTTGTCCCTGTTTTCCCAGAGAACTACGAGCGCCTGGAAGCTGACAAGAAGAAGCAGGTCCAGAAGAAGCGGAAGTGCGTGGGGCCCGTGATCCGGTACTGGTCTGTCACCATGCCCCTGGTCCCAGAGCCGGGCAAGGAGGAGAACGTGGATGTGGAGGGGTAGGTTGGGATCACCCTGATGTGGCTCCAGGGGTTTTCCCCCCCCCAGCTCCTGATCCCTCCTCGAGTTCTGTTCCACCATGATGAGGGAGAGGAGGCTTTGGGCAGCACCTTGGAGCCCCCCACACCCCACACTCCAGTCCTGGGGCGGGGGGTGGCGGGTGGCTGAAGCAGAACTGGCAGCTCTACCCATCGTGAGAGCTTCCCCGGGGTCTCCCCCGACCCTGGGGGTCTCCGGGGTGCTGACTGCAGCTCTTCCAGGTTGGACCAAGACCCACAACAAACCGAAGCAGCTCCAGCCCCGGCTCCAGCTTCCGCCGGGAAGTGCTCCCGCACCTTCATCTCCTTCAGCGACGACGAAACCTTCGAACGTTTCTTCCCCAAAACGAAACCCCCGCGGCTGCCGGTGCGGGAGATCTGCCCCGTGACCCACCGACCGGCCGTGTACCGGGACCCCATCACCGACATCCCCTACTCCAACATCCGTGCCTTCAAAATCATCCGGGAGGCCTACAAGAAATACATCACGGCCCACGGGCTGCCCAGCGCCGCCGCCTCCGCCGCCCTGGGGGCCGCCACCCCCCCCGGCCCCGACCCCAACGTCCGTCCCACTCGCCAGAAGATCATCATCAAGCAGAGTGTCCCCCCGAGCTGAGCCAGTGTGGGGGGCTCAGGGCTCATTCCAGCTCCCACAGGCAACGGTTTGTTGCTCTATTTATCTCCTTCCTGCCCCCTTTTTATATAAAAATGAAATAAACCCGAGTAACCTGCGTACGAGGGCACGGACTCTTATTTCCACCCACGGGCACAACACCAGGAGACCCCACAGTAAACACAGGGTGGGTACGACTCCTTCTCCAAGAGACCCTACAATAAACAAGCAGCTCGTTGCAGCTCCCACGGGGCCCCCAAATGCCATTTTGGGGGCTGGGAGGGGGGCCCTGGGAGCCGAGTCACCCAGGCAGCCTCAGGGGTGTAAAATGTCCCAATGGGGGGGGTCAGGGCTTCAGGGCACAGGTTCAGCCTCCTCCCTCCCCCCAGCCAGGGCACCCCACGGGTGACGGGGAGCCGGTGGGTCCCGAGGGTGCCCCCACGGCCCCGGGGTGCCCCCCTACCCTGTGCTGGGGCCGGGGTGGAGCCGGCGCGGGGCTGGCAGGACTCGATAACGCCCGGGGATACGTGATCCCGCCCCTCCCCTCGCAGAATAAAACGCTGATCTCATGCCCTGCGCGGCTGGAGCCCTTGGCTCAGCACCGGGGCTCACACCCAGGCAGCCCCCGCCGCCCCGGCCAGCGGCCAGGTAGGACCCCGGGAAGGGGAGGACCCCTGCGTAGGGGGTGCCCTGGGTGGTGGGGAGGGGGGGCAGCTCACCCCCAGGGACATGGGGGTCCTGTTGGGGGTCCTGTTGGGGGTCCCTGCTCTGAGGGATCCCCCCCCTAGGGGTGTCTGCACCCAGTGCGTGTCCATCAACCCCCCCCCCCCAGCCCTGGGGCCTCGGGTGGTGGGGGGCAAATGTCAACCCTGTTCCACAGGCAGACCCGACCCCGGTGTTGGGGGACTTGTGTCCTCAGGGTTTGCCCCTGCTGCCCCCTCAGGGAGGGGGGGAGCTGTGCTGGGGGGCGAGGGGGCACTGAGAGGGGGTTCAGGGGGGGAACCAGGACCTGCCCCCCAAGCAGTGGGGGAGACTGGGGGGGAGGACGCTGGGTCCCAGCCCTGGGGAGCACCTCAGTGTTGTGACTCAGTTTCCCCAAGAGCCCCCCTGTCACCCAGCCCCCCCACCCTGGGGTGCCCCCCAGCCCCCCCAACCCGGTGGGACCCCAATACCACCCCCTGGCACGAAGGGGCTCTGCAGGCTGTGGCATGGGGGGGGGTCACCGTGGCTTGGGGTTTGTCCCCATGATGGGGGGGTCCCCTCATGGTGCAGGGCATCCCCCCACCCCAGGGAGCCTCTGCCAGCTGCTCACCCCCCTGTCACCCCCCCAGGCCACCCCCCAGCCCCCCGCCATGACGTCCTACCGGCAGGAGCTGGAGAAGTACCGGGACATCGACGAGGACAAGATCCTGCAGGAGCTGTCGGCCGAGGAGCTGGAGCAGCTGGACATGGAGCTGATGGAGATGGACCCTGAGGTGGGTCCCGGTGCAGGGGGACGGGTGCCACCCGGCCTGGGGGGTCCCCCGGGGGTGACACGGTGGGTCCCCAGAACGTGCTGCTGCCGGCGGGGCTGCGGCAGCGGGACCAGACCCAGAAGAGCCCAACGGGGCCGCTGGACCGGGCAGCCCTGCTGCAGCACCTGGAGAAGCAGGCGCTGGAGGCCGGAGAGCGCCAGGACCTGGTGCCCTTCACCGGCGAGAAGAAAGGTGAGGGGACCTAGGGGGGACACGGCAGGGACACACACAGCAGGACCAGGGGGGTCGGGGCCCCGAAGCACCGGGTATATTTAGCTCGGCAGAACGGTCCTCGCCAGCGGCTCGGGTGTCCCGGGCGAGCTGGGTCCCCGCCAGCCCCGGGCACGGCCACCCCCTGCAATGTCACCCCCCATATGGCCACCCCCTGGCAATGTCACCCCCAGCAATGCCACCTCCAGCACAGCCACCCCCTGGAAACACGTCCCCTCTAGTAGGACCACGGCTGGTGTGGCCACCCCCTGGAAACGTCACCCCCCTGTGGCCACCCCCACGTGCCAGCCCTGGTAATGTCCCCTTCCAGCGTGGCCACCTCTGGCAGTGTCCCCCCCGAGCACTGTCACACAACCCCCCCGGCACTGCCACCCCCAGCAGTGTCACCCCTGGGCCAGGTCACCCTCTGGCAGCAGCCGTGTCCCCAAGCTCCCCTGCCAGCCCTGTCCCCAGTGTCACCGGCTGGCACGAGGTGTGACCCGTGTCCCCCAGGGAAGCCCTTTGTGCCCAAGAACCCAACGCGGGAGATCCCACGGGAGGAGCAGATCACGCTGGAGCCCGAGCTGGAGGAGGCCTTGGCCAACGCCACCGAGGCCGAGATGTGCGACATCGCCGGTGGGTGCCCACGGGGCCGTGTGTCACACCACCGTGTCACACCACCGTGTCACACCACCGCGTCACACGGGGCCACCACGTCACACAACATCACACGGGGCTGCCATGTCCCACCATGGCCTCACACGGGGCCACCGTGTCACACCTCAGCCTTGCACGGGGCCACCACGTCCCTGCCCCGCCTTGCACGAGGCTGCCACCTTGCACCACAGCTTTGCACGGGGACAGCGTGTTACACAAGGGTAGTTTGTTGCCCAGGGGACACATTGCAGGGCCCAGCGTGTCACACGCCTGCCCTGGCCCCGTGTCACACCCATGTGTCCCCCCCCCCACCCCCCTGGGTCCCCGCCAGGGCCCGGCTAAAAGCAGCTCCGTGCCCCCGTGCTCGGCTTTCACCGCTGGCCCCCGGCCCACCTGCTCCCTGCCACCCCCCGGGCAGGGCTGGGGGGGGCTGCGGCCACCCCCGGGGGGGACACGAGGGGACCAGGGGGGGTCCTGGGACACCTGCTGACCCCCCCGGCCCCGCAGCCATCCTGGGCATGTACACCCTGATGAGCAACAAGCAGTACTACGACGCCATCTGCAGCGGGACCATCACCAACACGGAGGGCATCAACAGTGAGTGCCTTGGGGACACGGGGACAGGGGGACAGTTGCCCCCTGGAACAGGGGCCATAAGGATGAGCCCCCCTGGGACTGGGATGTGGGGTCCCCAGGGCTGTTTGGGGGGGATTTGGGGAACGGAACCACTCCAGGATTCCCCGTGGTGACCCCAGGCACGTGTACAAATGCTCGTGTCCCCACCTCTGTGCATGGTCACACGTGTCCCCACCCCCGTGCACGGTCACACGTGTCCCCGTGCACACACGTGTGCACCCCAGGTGTGGTGAAGCCCGACACGTACAAGCCGGTACCAGACGAGCCCCCGAATCCCACCAACGTGGAGGAGACGCTGCGGCAGATCCAGGCCAACGATGGGGCTCTGGAGGACGTCAACCTCAACAACATCAAGGTGAGGGACCTGGTGGCAGTGTCCCCAGGGACACCCCAAGGTGCTAGTCCTGGTCCTGGGGTGCCAGTCCCCATCCTGGAGTGTCCCCATGGGGCTGGTCCCTATCCCAGGGTGTCTCCAGGACAGTGGTCCTCATCTGGGGGCATCCACGTCCCCTTGGTGACTTCACACATCCCTTTGGTGTGACTTAATCCCTTGTGTGACATCCAGCACCCTCTCAGAGATGTCCCCGTACCCTTGGAGACATCTCCACCCCCTCAATACCACCTACATCCCCTCGGTGACACCCACATCCCTGTGGGGCTGTCCCCACGCCCTTGGTGACACCCGTGTCCCCCTGCTCAGGACATTCCCATCGCCACGCTCAAGGCCATCTGCGAGGCCATGAAAACCAACACCCACGTCAAGAAGCTCAGCCTGGTCGCCACCCGCAGCAATGACCCTGTGGCCACTGTGAGTCCTGAACCCATGTCCCCACATGTCCCCAGACAGGGAGGGGACATGGTTCTCTGGCCCCCAACTCCATCCTGGGCACCAAGGCCAGGTGACAGTGGCTTTTCCACCATCACTTGGGGCATTGGTGGCCCAGGGTGCACCTGAGGGGGGCGCGCCAGCCCTGGGTGACACCCCGAGGTGACACCCTGAGGTGACACGCAGGCCGTGGCCGAGATGCTGATGGAGAATAAGACCCTGCAGAGCCTCAACATCGAATCCAACTTCATCACCAGCGCCGGCATGATGAGCATCATCAAGGCCATGTACCACAACTCCACCCTCAGCGAGCTCAAGGTGGACAACCAGGTAGGGGACAGGCACCCACAGGGGGGCCTGGGGGAGAGGACAGAGGTGTCCCCAACTTCCCAGTGTGCCTGGTTGCCCCACAGTGCCAGCGGCTAGGGGACACGGTGGAGATGGAGATGGCCACCATGCTGGAGCAGTGTCCCTCCGTCATCCGCTTCGGATACCACTTCACCCAGCAAGGCCCCCGCGCCCGCGCCGCCAGAGCCATCACCAACAACAACGAGCTCCGTGAGCGTCCCCCCCCACGTCCCCTGGGGCAGGAACCAGACTGGGGGGTCTCCCCGGCCCTGACCAACCTGCCCCCCCTTCTTTCCCCTGTCCCCAGGTCGCAAGCAGAAGAAGACCTAACGACCCCCCCGCACCCACCAGCTCCAGCTGCAAATAAAGCCCAGGGAGCGACGTGGCTCTGGGGTCCACTCAGATGTGTCTGGGGGGGCTGGGATTGGGATGGGCTGGGGGGGAGACCCCCAACCTCTCACAGGGCTTGAGACCCCCATTAGCCTCCAGCTAATCCATGGGGGCCCAGCTGGATGCCTGGATCCCCCCGGCAAGCAGCAGGACCAGGGTATTTATACCCGAGGGATTGGGTTACGGCACCAGGAGGGGTGGGAGGAGCAGGGCAACCCCCCCACGGGCACAGAGCCAGGCACCCAGGGCTGGGGAGTGGGACCACCGAGGTGTTGGGAGCACCCAAAGGCTGGGCAGGGAACAGTGGTGGAGCTGAGGCAGGGGGGGTGGTGGGACCGGGTGGTTCCCGAAGCGCCGGGACAGCTGCTGGGGGAGGGGGGGAAAGCCGGCACCGCCCCCACCCCCCCCCCCCCCCCCCGAAAGGCCACGATCTGCAGGCAGCTGCCAGGGTGAGAAAACCAGCGTGATTTGAGCCAGGGACAGGAGGGAACAGGTTGGGGACAGGCTGAAACCCACGGGGAGGTAGCAGGGCCCTGGCTGGGGTGGGGGGACACACCAGGTTGAGCACCCCGGGGTGGGAAAACTCTGGGACCCCCCTCATGTCAGCCCTCCCAGACCTGCCCCAACGGCTCAGACACCTCTGTCCTCTCCAGCTGCCTCTATTAAGGGCTTGGGGACAGCCGGGGGGACCGTCCCCGCGGGGGACAAGGGAGCACGGAGGGGCCTCAGGCCGGCAGCAGCGCGGGCGGCTCCTCCTCGTCCGAGTCGAACTCGGCGTTCTCGTCCTTCACCCACTTCCCGGAGGGGTCCTGGATCCAGCCGGCGCTGGGGACGGGCAGAGGGAAGGAGGCAGGGGCAGGGTGAGAGGGGCTCCTCATCCCGGGGCTCCCTGACCCGCGGGGCCGGACTCACCTCCGCAGCTGCAGGATCCGCTCCAGCGCCCGGCGCCGCTCGGGGCTGAGGGGCTGGGCCCGGCTCGGGGCCGGGGATGAGGCTCTGCCCTTTCCCCCGCGCTGCGGCCCCGCTGGAGCCTCCGTCGGGGCCTCTGGGAGGGCAGAGAGAGGAGCTGGTGGGACCCGCAGGGACGGGACAGGCCCGGCTGAGAGCCCTGCCCCGCCGGTGCCACCAAACGGCTCTTGAGCAACCGGGTGTAGCGGGAGGTGTTCCCCAGGGGTTGGAACTGGATGATTTAACGTCCCTTCCAACGCAAACTAGTCTGGGAAACGATCCTTACCCGCTCGCCCGCCGCGCTGCCCCGGCAGCAGCGCCGCGGGGCTGGTGTCCACGGCTCCTCCGTCCTTCCGCGGCGCCTCCGGAGGTGTCGGGGCAGCGCTCGGCCCCGTCCGGGTCCCATCAGCCCACGAGCTGCTTCCCTGCACCCTGGGATGGGAGGAGGAGTCAGGGCCTTGTCCCACAGACGGGTCTTTCCCGGAGCCTTCCTCATCCTCCGGCGGCAAATCCGAAGGTCTCACTCACCCGGTCCTCCGGCAGCAGCTGCTGTAGGGAGCAGCTTTCAGCAGAGCGCTCCGGGCGATCCGCCGGGTCCGTGCCAAGAGAGGGGCCGGGGAGCCCTGGGAGAGGGGACAGAGCTCAGGGGGGGGCTGCCCGGGGGGGTCCCGTGGGGTGAGGAGGGGGCGTCCACACCAACCTGAGCACCTACCTCCTCTGTCTGCTCCTCCTCCTGGTGTCGGGGCCCCGGGGCCGTGTCCTGGAGGGAGTGTTTTCTGCCGTAGAAGCGCTGCAGACCTGGGAGAGAGTGAAGGGGACGGGGGGGACACATTCCCTGGGCGTAGCCCACCCCCCCCAAGCCCCCCACTTACTGCCCGTGTGCTTCTTGCCAGCCCGATGAACCGTCAGCACGTCCAGTGTGTCAAAGATGGGGCGGTGGGCGCAGACTGTGCAGGCGTACCTGCACCGGGGGGGATGTGGGGGGACTGTCAGGACCCCCCCAAACAGCTGAGGGGGGGGTGGTGGCTGCCCTGGGGGTCTCGCTCACCTCCCGCTCCTCAGCAGCAGCGCCTCATCCTCGGGGATATAATTAGCCAACAGGTCAGCGACACGTCTTTTCTAGGAGAGAGGAGGGGGCTGCGTGAGCGCTTGTGTCTCCCCCCCCGGGGCCTGGAGGGGGTTCTGCCCACAGCTCACCCCCCAGCCCTGCCCCCCTCACCTCAGCACTCTAGGGACCCTCCTCTGGCGGAGAAAAAGGAGGAATTGGGGTGTCAAGACTGGGGAGGGGGCGGTTTCGGGGATAGGGGCAGGTTGAGGCAGGGGAAGGGGGTAATTTCGGGGAGCGGCCTGGGCCAAGGGGGTATTTTGGGGCACTGGGTGAGGAACCTTGAGGAAGGGGCCAAGCCAGGGCAGTGGTGAGGGGGCACCGGGGGGCCTCGGAGTATTTGCAGACAGGGAGGGGGGCGGGCAGGAGGAAATTTACAGAGAGTAGCGGGAAAGGGGTGGGGGGAACCGAGGGGGGACAGGCCGGGGCAAGGGGCGAACACGGCGGGGTGTGTGGGGAGCCCGAGGCCGGGCTTGGGGGGTCTGGGAGACTCGGGGAGGGTCTGAAGACTCCTGGGAAGGGTCGTGGGGGGCCGGCACCCACCTGCAGTACCCCAAGCTGACCGGAGTCGTCCCCCTCCCTCTTAAACGACATGGCGGCCGCGGCAGTTACTATGGGAACCGCCCCCTCTTCCGCCCAGCTTCCGGGTGGCTTTTCCCGGCGGGCCGCGCGCGGGAGCGCCCACCAATTAGAGCGCGCGGGGGCGGGGCGGGAGGGCGCAACGTGCTCCGGGCGGCCACGGCCCCGCGGCATGACGGGAGTTGTAGTTCCGAGGAGCCCTCCCTGAGGGGCTTTGGGGGACAGAGACCTCCCCGGGGGCAGGGACCGTGGCGAGGGGTAGGAGGCGGTGGGGCAGGGAGGAACCTGGCCTGAGAGGGAGCGGCGGCGGCGGGGCTGCCCAAGGGGTCGCGGGGTCCTCCACGTTCCGGACTACGCTTCCCAGAAGCCTTTGCGAGGGCAGCCTGGCCGGGCGTGGTCTCTCCGGTCTCACCGGGGGGTCCCGGGGGCGGTGGCCGGGCCGAGCCCGCCCCGTGAGCGGCGGCCGGAGTGCCGGGGCCCTGGGCCGGTCCCCCCGCCCAGGCCGGGGCTGTTCGCATGAGCCCCCCAGCCGCGCTGGAGGGGGTCGGGGCTGAGCGGGGCCGTCCCGCCATGGCGGCGGGCAGCGGGGGAGCGGGGGCCTCCGCCCGGGAGCACCGCCTGGAGCCCGGGGACACGTTACCGGGGCTGGCGCTGCGCTACGGGGTGACGGTGAGCGGCCGCGGGGAGAAGGAAGGGGGTATCCGGGGATCTGGGTGGCCGTGGGACAGGAGGACCCCGGGGTCCCCATGGGGCCATCCAGCCCCGTCCCCTCCTGTCCCCATGGCTGCCCTCACCCCATTGCTGCCCTCGCCCTGTCATGTTACCGTCCCCATCCCACCCTCATCCTCATCCTCATCCCATCATTGTCCCTGTCCCCACCCTTATCCTCTCTCCATCCTTCTCCCCATCCCTGTCCCGTCCTGTCCCCATCCTGGTCCCCATCCTGTCCCCAACAGACGGAGCAGATCAAGCGCGCCAACCGCCTCTACACCTCGGACACCATCTTCCTCAAACCCACCCTCCTCATCCCCGTGCCGGCGCAGCCGGGGGGACCCTGCCCCGAGGACGAGGACAAGGACATCCCCGTCCCCCCGGAGGACACCCCGGCCACCGCCGCCCCGTCCCGCCACGACCTCTCGGCCACCGATTTCCTGGCGCAGCTCGACGCCGAAATCGGGCGCTCCAAGGCGGCGGCGGCGGCACAACGGCTCCGCGCCGGCGGCACCGGGTGAGCGCGCCCGTCCCCGCCCCCCCTTTTTGGGGCAAAAAACGGGGCCTTTTGGAGAGCGGGTCTGGTGGGTGAGCGGGTGGCAGAGCCACCCCTCAGTGCCACCCCGCTGCGTCCCCTGCAGCACGGCTGAGGCCGAAGGCACCCGGAGCCCCAATGCCAGGGACCCGCCAGCCCCCCGAGGCCCCCGCCTGGGCCCCCGGCCCCTCACCAGGACCCCCCGCGCGGCCGCCCTGCGGGACGCTGAGGACGAGATCTTCACGCTGTGACACTGGGGACAGTGAGGACACCGGGGACGTGTCGCCGTGACTCCCACCCTGCACTGACAGGGACCCTGGGACACCCCCAGCTCCAGCCAGGGGATTGTGTGTCCACAGGGATTTCGAGGGGGGGGGACACACTGTGTCCCCTCCCTGTCTTCTACGAGGGACCTGTCCTGCTGCAGGGACCCTCAACTCCTGGGTGCAGAGCGAGCCCTCTCACGAGGTTACTGGGAGGTACTGGGAGAAGATTTACCAGCCAATGTTTCTCCTGTGGTTCTATTTATTTGTATGTTTTTGCTCTCAGTGGGGGTGGGACCCCCCGACAGTGCCTGGACCCCCCCCACGGGGACGGGGATGGTCACCCCCAAGCCAAGAGCCTGTAAATAAAGTGGAGCACTGTCACCTGGCTCTGCCTCTTTGTCAAAACCCCTGCCTGGGGACACTGTCACACACCCCCTGGGGAAATATTCACACACACACACACCCCCGGGGACATGGGCACCCCCCTGGGGACATGATTACCCCTCCAGGGACACAGTCACAGCCCTGGGGACACAGTTAATCCCCCCGAGAACACGATCATTCCCCCTAGGGACATGGTCATCCCCTCCTGAGGGGGGAGAGGGGTGTCCCTGGGGACAGTGTCACACCGCTGGGGATGTGGTCACCCCCCCCCGGGGATGCTGTCACCCCTCAGGGACACGATCGGCACCTTGGGGACACAGTCATGCCACTGGGGGTACAGGCACCCACTCGGGGACGCTGTGCCCCCCGCCTGGCCCCCCGCCTCAGGCCACCCAGGGGGTGTCGGTGCTACCCCACGCGGTGCCACCAGGTGTCACCCTGTGCCCGCACCCTTGGGACCCCCTTGGACACCCCCCCCGAGCCTCGAGGGTCTCCGCAGGGTCCCCCAGGGCCGCCCCAGTCCCCAGGTTCCCCTCTCCCTGCCCCGCCGGAGCGCTGGGGACACTTGGGGACCAGACCCCGAGTGGCAGCTGGGGGGGGGAGGGCAGTGCTGCCAGTAGCTCCCAGTGCTCCCAGTCCCCGCCGGGCTGTGCCCACTTCCCACGCGTGTGTACACAAGCGTGTGCAAACCTCCCCCCCACCCCCGGCCCAGCCCTCAGCAGCTAATGAGGATCATCTCATTAACGGGGATTAACGACTATCTATAGGGCGGCTCCTGCCGGGGGGTTGTTGTGCCTCCTGGGGGGGGGTCCCACGGGGGTCCCCGGTCCCCGGTCCCGCCCCCGGCCCCGCTCCGGCCGGTCCCGGCCCGTTCCGGGGCGGAGCCGCTCGGGACCGTTCGGGTCCGTTCGGGGCCACTCGGGGAGCGGAGCCGGTACCGAACGCGGAGGGGTCGGCGCGGAAGGGGGCGGGGGGGCGTGTTGCGGGGTGTTGCGGGGCGTCGGGGTGTTGTGATGGGATAAAGGGGGGGAGTTGGGGGGGCGGGGTGTAGGGGTTGGTTTCGGGGGGGGTGAGTTTGGGGTGTTGTGGGTAAATAAAGGGGGGGGTGTTGGGGGGGTTTTGGGGTCTTGCAAAGGTCCAGGTGGGTGTTTCGTGATGGTTTGGGGTGCTGTGAAGGTGTGCGGGTGTTGAACGGGGCTGGGTGTGCGGGTGGGGGGGTGTTGTGTCGGGAGGGGGGCGGTCGATGTCCCGGCGCTGGTGGCAGCAGTTCCCGGGGTACTGGGAGCACTGGGGGGGCCGTACTGGGGACGTCGGGACGGACACATTAGAGCACTGGGGGTGCTGAAATGGGGGTGCTGGGACCACTGGGAGGGGACACCGGGATGTGGGGACAGGGGACACTGGACAGGGACACTGAGGACACTGGGATGGGGGTACAGGGGACACCGGGAGGGAACACTGGGATGAGGCACTGGGGGCGCCTGTCCCCACGCTCCCCCCATCCCCAGGGCTGCCCCCTCCCCCCCGTGCCTCGGTTTCCCCACACTGAGCTCAGCCCTCGGCAGCCCGGGGCAGAGGGGGGACGGTCCCCTCAGCCCCGTGTCCCCTCCGGGCGCCCACCACGATGCCGGGGATCCCGCTGCCCCTCGTCGTCCTCCTCCTCCTCATCCCGGGGGGGTCGGCAGCGTCATTCCCGCGGGACCTGGTGCCGCGCAGCACCGTGGGGCTGGCAGGTGAGCGCGGGGACGCGCGGGGAGGACACGGGGGCCTGGGGGGGCTGGCGGGTTGTCACCGCGTTCCCCCTGTTCCCGCAGCCACTGCCGCCTACCCCCGCTTCGGGGGTCTCCGGGGGGACAACATCACAGCCCAGCTCGGCCTCGACTTCCAGCACATGCTGCGGCTCAACCAGACCCTCCTCCTGGCTGCGCGGTGAGCGGGGCACAGCTGGGCACACCTGGGCACACCTGGGCACACCTGGGCTTACCTGGGCACAGCTGGGCACACCTGGGCACGCTTGTACATTGTTGCCCACGCATGTGTGCACTCCCACATGCTTGTACACACACGTGTGTGTGGCGTGTCCCCCCGAGCCCCTCGTGTGTCCCCGTGTCCCTTCGTGTGTCCCCGTGTCCCCTCGGACGCTCACTCCCTCCTCCCCAGGGACCACATCTACGCCTTTGACCTGGGGCAGGATGCGGGGACGCTGAACCCCCAGCAGGTAAGGGGGCGGCTGTAGCACGGGGGGGGGGTGGCTGGGGCACGGGGGGCCGGCGTGGGGGTCCCTGTGCCCACCCCCCCCCCCCGTGTCACCCCCAGCATCTCACCTGGGAGACGCGGGACAGGGAGAACTGCGCCATGCGGGGCCGGCTGCAGGTACAGGGGGGCTTGGGGGTGCGAGGGTATGAGGGGGGGTTGTGGGGTACAGCTGGGGGGGTGCAGGGTTTGGGGGGGGTACAGGTTTTGGTGGGCGGCAGAGTCACCTTCTGTCCCCCCTGTCCCCACGCAGGACGAGTGCCACAACTACATCCGTGTCCTGGTGCCCCGCGACGCCGGGACCCTCCTGGCCTGTGGCACCAACGGCTTCAGCCCCCTCTGCCGCACCTACCAGGTGGGGGGGCCGGGAGGGGTCCTGAGTGCGGGGGGGCTCAGCCCCTGCTGGGAGTGCAGGGGGGGGGGGTGATGAGTCTGGGGGGGGGTCTCAGTCCCCACTGGGGAGCACAGCAAGACAGTGCCCAGAGGTGTGATGAGTGTGGGGGTCCTCAGCAGCCCCATGGTGGGGCTGGGGGGCGGAGAGAGGGGATGTGATGGGGGGGGGGGGGGGGGGCGTGTCTCAGCACCTTGTGTGTGTGTGTCCCCCCCAAGGTGAGCAGCCTGGCACAGGAGGGCGAGGAGCTGAGTGGCCAAGCCCGGTGCCCCTTCGATGCCAAGCAAAGCGTCGTCGCCCTCTTTGTCGGTGGGTGCTGGTGGGGTGGGGGGACACACACACACACGATGGAGTCCCCGGGGCGGGGGGGCACAGTGCTGAGGCCGGTGTGTCCCCCCCCCCTCTGCAGATGGCAGCCTGTACTCGGCCACCGTGGCTGATTTCCAGGCCAGTGACGCGGTGATTTACCGCAGCCTGAGCCCCGGGCGGCCCCCCCTGCGCAGCCTCAAGTACAGCTCCCGCTGGCTGCAGGGTACCCCGGGGGGGGCGGGGGCTGCGGCCGGGGGAGCTTGGGGGCGGGGGGGAAACCTGAGGGGGCCTGTGGGACTGGGGTGGGGGGACAAGTGTCTGGGGGGGGCGCCATGGGGATCTGTGCGGTTGGGGTGGGGGCTTGGGAGGGGTTTGGGGGGCTCAGGGGAGTGGGTGTTTGGAGGGGATGGGGGGGGGTCTATGAGGATGAGATGGGATGGGAGGGGCAGGTGTTGGGGGGGTAATGGGGACCAGTAGAGGGGTGAGGGTGTATTAGGGGGCTGGGGGGATACACAGCAGGGTTGGGGTCTGGGGGTCCAAGGCACTGGGGCCATGGAGGGGGCAAGCATAGGGGTGGGGAGGGGCACAGGTGGCAGCGGGGGCTGATGGCCCCCCCGGCCCTCCCCCCCAGAACCCCACTTCATCCAGGCGCTGCCCTACGGCCCCTACGTCTACTTCTTCTTCAGGGAGGTGGCGGTGGAGCTCAGCAGCCTGGGCAAGGTGGGCGTGGGGACACTTGGGGGGGACACCGGGGGGACACCTGTCTGCCCCTTGACACCAGGGAAGACCCCAGTGCCCCTGCCCGGGGTGTCTGGCCGGGTGCTGGTGGGTGACTGGTGCCCGTGGGTGCCCCTGGGTGCCAGCCCGAGGTGCCAATGTCCCCTGCTGCCCGGGTGACAGTGCTGATGCCAGTGGGTCCCTGGGTGCTGATGTCCCTGTGTCCTGACACCCACGGGTGCCCGTGTGCTGACGTCCCCGTGTCCCCGGGTGCTGTCACCCATGGGTGCCTGTGTGCCCATGTCCCCGTGTCCCCACTCTTGGCAGGTGGTGGTGGCACGGGTGGCACGGGTGTGCCGCAACGACGCGGGGGGCTCCCCGAGGGCGCTGGAGCGGCGCTGGACGTCCTTCCTGAAGGTGCGGCTGCTCTGCACTGTCCCTGGGGACACCATCTTCTACTTCGATGTCCTGGAGGCTGTGACACCCCCCCGGACCCTGCATGGGCACCCTGCTGTCCTCGCCCTCTTCGGCACCCAGCCCAACAGGCACGGCGGTGGGGACACGGGGACACGGGGGTGTGGGGACAGGTGTGGCACAAGGGGACATGGGGACACAGGGAAAGGGAGTGGGCATGGGAGGACAGGGACACAGGGACGAGGGAAGATGGGGACATGGGAATGCACTTATGGGGACATGGGAGATGGGATGTGGGGACATGGAGACACTGGAGATGGGACATGGGGATGGACTCACAGGGGGTCGGAGGAGATGGGGACATGGGACACAGGGGCACGGAGACACAGGAGATCACAATGTGGGGACAGGGGAGATGGGGACATGGGGACACACTACTCTGAGGGCATGGGAAATAGGAGATGGGGACATGGAAACACTGGAGATGGGGCCATGGGGATGAACTCACATGGTGACACGGCGGCAACAGGGTGTGGGGACACAGTCGGGCCCAGCAGGGACACAGTGGGGTCCTGGCCAAGCCAAGGCTGACCTGGCAGTGCTGGGAGGGGATGGGGGTGTCCCCAGCACCGGTGTCACCTCCTGCCACCACCGCAGCATCCCCGGCTCGGCCGTCTGCGCCTTCTACCTGGGGGACGTGGAGCGGGCGTTCGAGGGACCCTTCGCCGAGCCCCGCGGTGCCACCGGCACCTGGGCCCCTGTGCCCGAGGACAAGGTGCCCCAACCCAGGTAGCCCCCGACCCAGATGCCTGGATTCCCCCCGGGATGCCTGGGTCCCTAACGCTGGGGATGCCGCAGGCCCGGCTGCTGCGCCGGGATGGGACCGGCCAGGGGCTTTGTCACCTCTGGGGACTTCCCCGACGAGACGTTGGCCTTTGCCAAGGAGCACCCGCTGCTGCACGGAGCCGTGGCACCTGCTGGTGGGCGGCCGCTCTTCACCCGCACCGGCACCAGGTGCTCCCCAGCGGGGACAGGGTGGCCTTGGGATGGGTGGCCTTGGGGACAGGATGGCCTTGGGGTGAGTGGCTTTGGGGACAGGATGGCCTTGGGGATAGAGTGGCTTTGAGGATGGGTGGCTTCGGGGACAGGGTGGCCTTGGGGATAGAGTGGCCTTGGGGATGGGTGGCCTTGGGGACAGGGTGGCTTTGGGGATGGGTGGTGGCCTCGGGGACAGGGTGCCGTGCATGGCGGGTACGAGGGTGGCCTTGGGGACAGGCTGACGCAGCTGGCTGTGGACACGGGCGCGGGGCCACGGGGGGACCAGACCGTGCTCTTCCTGGGCACCGAGGACGGGCAGGTGCTGAAGGTCCTGGCGGCCACACGGCACCCTGGGGCCACCCGGCACCCTGGTGGCACCCCGGCGGCCAGTGACAGGCGGGAGCCTGGTGACACTGGGGACACCAGCTCCGAGACGCTCCTGCTGGAGGAAATCAGCCTCTACGACCCCGGGCGGTGAGTGCCAGGAGGTGGGGGCCTGAGCTGGGGAGCTTATGGGCACCATGGGGCTGGGGGACTTGGGGGGTCCGTGGGGCTGGGGGTGCTGGGAGATGCTGGGGGTGCTGCTGGGGGATGCTGGGGGGCCTGGGGGGGGGTATGGTGTGCTGGGGGGTGCTGGAGGGCTTAGGGACACCATGGGGCTGGGAGTGCTAGGGGTGCTGGGGGGCTCTTAGAAGCCATGGGGGCTGGTGGCTGCTGGGGGGCTTGGGAGGTCCATGGGGGCTGGTAGGTGCTGGGGGGCTTGGGGGGGCCATGGGGTGCTGGAGGACTTATGGGCACCATGGGGCTGGTGGTTCCGGGGGCTGGAGGTGGCCATGGGGTGCCGGGGGGGGGGGGGTGCAGTGACAAGGGGTGCCGTGGGGTGCAGGTGCCGGGGGCCGCACGGGACCAGCCGGGTGCTGGGGCTGGAGCTGCACCCCCCGGGCCGGGAGCTCCTCGTCGCCTTCTCCGGGTGCCTCGTGCGGCTGCCCCTGAGCCGCTGTGCCCGGCACGGAACCTGCCGCAGGTCAGGGGGGCGACGGGCAGGGGGGGCACGGGGGTGTGCCATGAAATGGGGCAGACACGGGGTGTGCGGGTGGGGCACGAGGGGGCGTGAGGGCACTGGGTGTGCAAGGGCACAGGGACGGGCAAGAACACAGGAGGGTGCAAGGGTGGGAGTGTGCAAGGGCACACGCGTGTGCAAGGGCACGGGGCACACATGGGCACAGGGGTGTGCAAGGACACAGGGACATGTGAGGGCACAGGGACGTGTGAGGGGGGCTCTGGATGCTGCCACCTGTGTGTCCCCCCCCCCCAGGAGCTGCCTGGCTGCCCGTGACCCCTACTGCGTCTGGCTGCCCCCTGGGGGCTGCGTCCCCTTCTCCAAGGACCTCCCGTAAGTGTCCCCCCTGGTGCCTTCCCGCCCTGATCTCCCGGGTCCCTTCTTCACGGGGTGGGGACACTGCGGACAGTAGGTGACGTCCCTCCCTGTGTGCGCCAGGACTGGCTTCGAGCAAGACATGGAGGGATCCACTGGGATCACTGGGACCTGCCAAGGTGAAGGGGAGGACATGGGGGACACTGGGGGGGGGGCATTTGGGACAGGGGGAATGTTGGGGGACATGGAGGGTCACCAGGGGAATTTCTGGGGACATGAGGTCACGGGAGGGGGGGGGGGATGCAGGTGGTGCTGAGGTGACACTGGGGGATATGTGGGTGACACCAGAAGATGTGGAGGACATTGAGGGGGGGACAGATGGCCCCAGGGGATGTGGGTGGCCTGGCCTGACCCCGCTCTGCTCTCACAGATGCACCAGCTGCAGGGGACAGTGACAGAGATGAGGACTTGGCCCATGGTCAGTGCCACCCGCCTGTCCCCCCTGGACACCTACTGGGAGGGACCCTGGGAACAGGGGAGGGAAACAGGAGGGACCCCGGGGTGGGAGAGAGGGACCCCAAGGACCAAGGAGGGACCCCAGAGACAGGGGAGGGACCCCAGAGGTGGGAGAGAGATCCCAGAGACTGGGAGGGACCCCAGACAAAGGGGAGGGACCCCAGGGTGGGGGTACCCAAGGGACCAGGGGTGACCTCAAGGACAGGGGAGAGACTTCAGGGACTGGGAGGGACCCCGGTGACCAGGGTAACCCTCGGGGGTCCCTGACACGGTGGCGGCTGATGGGTGCTCCCACAGGGGTGCGTCAGGCCGGGCCGGGGGCCGCGGCGATGGTGCCGGTGCCGGTGCTGGTGGGCTGCATCCTGGGCGCCTTCACCCTGGGGGCTCTGGCCACCGGGCTGCTGGTGGCCGGCTGCCGCCGCCCCGCCGGCCCCAAGGGACCGCCGGAGCCCCCCGCCACCCCGCGGCCCCCGGCCCAGCCTCCCATCCCCCGCCTCTACCCCCCGCTGCCGCCCCAGGGCGGGGCCGGAGGCCTGCGGGACCCCCCGGAGCTGCCCACCCCCGAGCCCACCCCGCAGCCACGCACCAAGACACCCCGGGAGCGGGTGGCGGAGCCCCGGCGCGGCCAAGCCACCCATCTCGGCACCCCGGGGTGCCCAGAGCCCCCCGGTCCAGGACCCCCACCCAAGATTACTCTGGAGGAGCTGCTGCAGCGGCTGCACGGACCGGGGGGCCCGGGGTGGCCCGTGACCCCCCCGGGCACCGGCTCCTTCACCAACCGGGTGCAGCCGGGAGCCCCGTTCTCCAGCCTCCCCCCGGCCCCCCGGGACGGGGCTCCCCGGCGGCTGGACGTGCCCCCCGACAGCCCCCCCCCACCCCGGCGGCCCCTAGCACAGAGACACTCGCTGGGGGGGACACCAGGCAGGCCCCCCGGGCTGGGGCGGGGGCTCACCCGCATGCACTCCCTGGGGACCCCGGGGGGTCCGCCCTGGGGACCCCGGCCCGGCGCCCTGGAGCGCTCCCTCTCCATGAAGCCCCCGGTGCTGCCCAAGCCCCTGCTGCTGCCAGCGGCCCCCGGGCGGCCCTGAGCCCTCCCCCGGGGACGTGGGGACATCCTAGTCCTCCCCACCCATGGGACACCCCTGCTGGGGTTGGTGGGGGAGCCTGAGCCATCCCCCACCTTGGGTGGAAGGGTCCTCGCTTCACTGGCTCCATGGCATGAAGGTCCCCATGTCCCCAGGGTGGCTCTCACCCGGGTGACAAGGGTCCCTGTGTCCCACAGCCACCCCATCTCCCTGCCCATGGTGACAGGGTCCCCACAAGCCTGAGCCACCCCCATGTCCCCACTCAGGGTGATGAGGGTCCCTATGTCCCAGCCCAGGGTGACAAAGGGTCTCCCTGGCCTTGTTTGTTTGGTTTTTTTTAATCCTTTCTAATTTATTTGCTGATTTGGGGGTCGTTGGAGCCACTGCCACCTGCCCCATGGCTGCAGTCCCCCCCTTGGGGACACCAGGAAGGGCATGGGACACAGTGGCTCCCCATGCCAGAGCTCGGTTGGTCCTACCATGTAGGATCAGGGCTCAGTCCCACCATTAAAGACGTGGTGGTTCCTGCACCGGTGCCTGCCTGGCTCTGTCTGGGGTGAGGGGGGGACAAGAGTGGGAGGGGACAAGGGACAGAAGGTGCCACCAGACCCTGGGGTGTCCCCACAGCGGCCCACGAGACACCAGGGGACACAAAGGGGCTGGGCTGACACCAGGGGCAGAGGACAGCTGCCCACTGAGGTCAGAGTCTTTAATTAAGAAGTAGTGTACAAAAAAATAAGTATAAAAGTTGAAATGTTGGCATTTCCCAACATTTCCCCTCGGGAGAAAGGGGCGCCCAAGGGGTCGGGTCCCTCGGGGTCTGACAGGGACCTGCCACCGTGAGGGGGCAATTTATTGTGCCAAAGACCCACCTGGCACGGGGAAAACAACCTGATAACGGAGAGATTAAGGAAAGAATCCAGTTTGGTAGCGGGAACCGGCCCGGCCCGGGGGGTGGAGGGGGGGAAGGACCCGGCCGAGGGCTCCGGGGGTCCCGCCCCCGGCTCAGCGCGGCTCCCGGGGCGTTATTCCCATTTCGGGGGGGTCCGGAGAGGATTTAGTTCGTGTTTCCGTGCCCTGCGCCGCGCGTCCCCCCCGGAATGACGCCCTGCTTCCCAACTCGGGTGACGGGAGGCGGCTGGAGCCGCTCACCCCCGGACAGGGATCCCCCAACTCCACCACTTCGGCACCGGGAAGCGACGCCGGATTCTCCAGGGAGGAGAAAAGCCCTGAGGCAGCAGCGCCCGGCCCGGCCGCCCGGGGGAGGTTATTTTACCGCACGCACCGAGCAGAAAACTGCTGCTCTCGGCTTAAAAAGCTCCAACTCTGCTCCGGGGCAGAGCGGAGGATGCAAAGGGGTTTAAATTCTTTCCAAGCACGGGGCAGAGATCAAATTCTCCGCAGCTTTACCCAGACCCCAACGCTTCTAAAAATACAATTAACTTGTGATTGCTCCCGGGCAGCAGCAACAACAGCGTCAGCTTCATTTGTTCCTACTCTAGAAACCAAACACAGTTACCAGCAGCTCCACCGACTGGCTTGTGGGTTTGTTGTGGGTTTTGTTTTTTTTTTCCTCCCCCTCCTCTTCTGAAGGGGGAGGTTGTTTCCCAGCTGAAGGGACTTTTTGGCAAAACATTTTCAGGAGCAGGATGGGAAGAGCTGGGGCTGGCGGAGACACAACACGACGATTGTGCACAAATAATGAGCACAGATCTCAAAGCCAAAGCTGACAGGGTCCCTCTACATCCCTAAACGCTTCCAGGTATTAGAAGAATCCACCTGGATTTACTTCAATAGTGTCCCAAAGCCTCCGACACAGGTTGTGTAGCTCAAACAGACCCAAATTGTGGATGTTCTGGGGGAATTAAAGGAAATGATGCCTGCCTGAGGTCAGTGAGGAAACGCTGCAGCAATGGAGAGCCAGAAGCCACGACTCTCCAAACATTCCTTCATAAAAAATAATTATTAAAGCCTTCTTCAAAACATCTCTTGGAAGGAAAAAAGAAAAAAGATTTAAAAGTCTTATTTATAAATAGAGCTACACTGGTTATAAATAAATGCACTTGGATTCTCCAGACCCAGCGAGTCTTACGCCGCCGTTATAGGAACAGTCCCAGGAACCTTCCCCAGGTGGGAATTCCTGCAGATTCCACCTTCCCTTCCAACTGATTTCAGGATGAGAAGTGGTTTCCTCTCAGGGTGAGAAGTTCCTCCTGAGCTGTGATCAATGTTCACACCTTTATGAGCTCATCAGTCCATGCGACCTCTCCAACGTCATGATACAGCTGATCTATTGGCAAGGAAATGTCAAAGGCAGCACCTGGACCAATGGAGAACTGGATGATCTGGACACACTTGGAATAACAGGGAGAAAGGCAACACAAGGACCATGGCATGGAATTATTACCCTGAATCCTGCCAGTCGTTACAGAACTGGGACAAAAAACCCACCCAAATCAATAAACTGTGGGCCAAAAGTGATGGAGTTTCATTGTGTGAGAAGATGAGGCTGCCCAGGCCTCGGAGCTGCAAGTCACCCCTGGCCCTCAGTACCCTCCTGTGACAGCATTTTTCTAGACTTCTCTGGATCCTCTTCTACTATCAAGCTCCATGTGATCACTCGAGGTGCTTCCAGCCAGTCTCCTCCTGCCCAGAAACCCACAACCCGATGTCCCAAACGGGTTCCTGCACCAAACAGGCCCACCAAGGTCAAAAAACTACCAAACATTTCAGCAACAAGATGGGCTGCTTGTTAAAAAAGGGTTTAGTATCTGTAAAAATAAAACCTGTTTCATAAAAAAAAAGTGATGTGTCTCTGTCTGCAGCCAGCTCAGCTCCCCAGCTGCCCTGCAGCCCCTGCTCTGCACACAGAACCAGGCAGTGTGACTGTTCAGCACCAAAGTGTCAAATACATTTAACTAAATACTGTAAAATGGAGGAGGGATTTTTTTTTTTTTTTGCAGTCCCTTTGGGTGGGTAGTTGAGGGGTCTGACAACGAACTCCCCCAAACTGTCCCTGAAACCAAGAGGGTGAAGCAGGGTGTTCCCTGAGAGGGTGAAATGCTCTGGCTGACTCGTCCAGCCCGGCCTCTTCCATTGAAAGTTGCCTCCATCAAGATGATTTGTGGTTTTGGGAAGAAAAAGAACGTGCAATTCCCTTTTCCAGTTGAAGGGGGAAAAGTCCCCTTGGCACCTCTGAAGATTTTAAGGCAACACCCCAAGAGATGACTGGTTCTCAGGGTTCAGACACCTCAGGATGTTGGGGAACGTGGTTCCAGCACCGCGATCCCCGGCAGCCGAGCGTTGATCCCAGCTGCTCTGGCAATGAGGTATTTTTTTTTTCCCCTCCCTCTCCCCAACAATGCAGGTATTGACATCCCCAAATAAGCCCTCAGGTCACTCGCTGGCTACAGTTTTGGTACAAAGCCTCCAATCTCTCCAGGTCAAGCTCTAAAAGCCCCTTTTGGCACCGTGCTGAGAGCAGAGCTAAGTTGTGAGCGGCTGGAGAAGCTTCCACCCTTGGTGACAGGGTGGCTTTGGCAACAGCCCTCTGCTCCCAACACCACTTGCCAACAGCACCTTAATTAAGTTTAAAAAAAAAAAAAAAGAAGAAAAAAGTTATTTTCCTTTACAAAACCCAGTCAGTCACTGAGGATTAGGAAGTTACAGTTTCCACGGCAATATCCGTCGGCTGCTCCGTTTCCAGCATGGACAGCACGGATTCCTTGATGTCTCCTGAGGTTACCACCAGTGAGTCAACCTCGGCGACCTCTTCGAGCACCGTCTCCTCCGACCCGTTGAGCTGCTCCCCCCCCACAGCCACCAGCTGCAGCCGCTGCTGCTGCTGCTCCGCCTCCTGCTCCTCCTGTTCGAGCTGGCCGCGGAATTCCTGAGCGTCCCGGCCCCCCTCCTGCAGCTGCTGCTGCTGCACTTCCCGGTCGGAGCTGCCCTGCGGAGAATAGAAGTTGGGAGAGGCCGTGATGGAGGCCCGACCTGAGAGAGGAACGTTTGTCCTCCCAACAGAGCAGTGGGAGAGTCATTCCTGCTGCTCTAGGAGGAGCAGAGACCTGGCTGCCACCCACGCCTTGTGCTCCGACAGGAAATCCTGAAGAGTCTCAGTAAACGACCCCAATTCATCTAAACACCCTGAGCTGCAGCTTCAGCACAGGCAGAGCAGCAACAAGGGGCTCTTTCCTCCTCCTTCCACTGGACTGAGCTTCTCTGCTCCCAACCACTCGTGTGGTCATTGCTGAGGCAGAAGCACCAGCAGGGAACCCCCCCCAGAGCTGGTCACAGACACCCCGGGCTCAGCTCAGCCCTGGTCTGAGGTGGCTTGGGCAGACCAGGAGCCCAACATAGAATCATGGAATGGTGAAGGTTAGAAGGGACCTTAAAGATCATCAGGTTCCAACCTCCCTGCCATGAGCAGGGACACCTCCCACCAGACCAGGCTGCACAAGCCTCATCCAGCCTGGCCCTGAACACCTCCAGGGAGGGGGTAGCTACAACCTCCTTGGGCAACCTGTTCCAGCACCTCACTACCTTCATGGGGAAGAACTTCTTCCTGATGTCCAACCTAAATCTCCCCTCTTTCAGTTTAAAACCATCACTCCTTGTCCTATCACTGCCTTCTCTGGTGAGAAGCCCCTCCCCAGCTTTCCTGGAGCCCCTTCAGGCACTGGAAGGTGCTCTAAGGTCTCCCTGGAGCCTTCTCTCCAGGCTGAACACCTCCAACTCACTCAGCCTGTCTACAAAGCAGAGCTGCTCCAGCCCTTGGATCATCTTTGTGGCCCTTCTCTGGACCCTCTCCAACAGCTCCATATCTCTCCTGGACACAGCACTCCAGGGGGGTCTCCCCAGAGCAGAGCAGAGGGGCAGAATCCCCTCCCTGGCCCTGCTGGCCACACTTCTTCCACGATGGTAAAGTTACCAGCAGGGGTATCTACCTTGTCTTCCTTTGACTCATCTACACTTTGTTCCACTCTTTGTTTCTTGGCCAGGGGCTCTTCTTCCTCTTCGGTGTCATCTCTGTCTTCAGCAAGTGTCTCTTCTGCCACCTGACCAGCAGGTACAGTTAAAACTGAAAAATTAAAAGGTGACAAATGACAGAGTGTGAGAGATGCTTCTGCACAGATATTCCCCAAAAGGCTCCTCTGGAGTCAGCACCTCAGGGTGGCTCTGGAGAAAAAGAGCAGCTTGGCAATGCAGAAACCTTCCCAGAGAGGAGAGAAGCTCCAGGTTCCCCATTTTCTTTATTCAGGGCTCTGAAATACCTCAAGATTTCACCCCAAAAGGGCCGACAGAACCTGAATTTGCATCTTGGAAAACACGTGAGGTAAAAAAAGATCATTTTGATGCCTCAGTAACACAATTAACAGCCCAGAGAGGCTGAGCAAGAGGAACAGAAAAGCTCCTCCCGGGGACTGTGGGTGCACAGCCCCAGTGCTAAGCTCTGGATCAGCTTGACACGTGTGCAAGAGCTGCAACTGCTCCAGAGAACAAACATCCTAAATCTGCAAACCTGGGGTTTCACTTTGGGAAGCCAGTAGCAAGAACTTGTCCAACCAAGGAGGAGAAAGGCACCACGTGAGCTCCTGAGGGCAGCGCTACCCAAACAGATCTGCCTTTGTCCCCCTCAGACCAGGAACGGGTTCCAAGCCAGGAATTATTTGTAGTAATTTGGCAAATAATTCTGAGTAATTAACAGCTTTAGAAAAATAAGTTTTTCGCTGGTGGAGCCTGTAACCCATCTCACATTGTGACATTGTTTGCCTGTTTACAGGGAGCTGCTCTGCTTCCTAATCCTCTTTTTCTGCACCAACATTAATCCAAATCATCGAGTATCCCAGGACATGCTGAGGGAATTGCTGGAAGCAGACAGGGCTGATGGATTACACCCCTTGAGGAAACAAGGACTCCCTGCAGGAGTGCTCTGGAGCTGTGCCCTAGAGCTGTGCCCCAGAGCTGTGCCCCAGAGCTGTGCCCAGCACCATCTGCACCTGCCTCCTGAAACTGCTGGATTCCATTGCCCTGGGCAACTCGACTGGAGCTGCAGGAGGAAAAGGTGTGTTTGAGCTGATGGTAACAGCCCAACAGTCAGATTGGCAAGGAGGAGGGAGTGGCTGCTGACGGGAACAGGTTGCAGTTTCATCACTGGAGTGATTAACTCCCAGACTGGGAGGTTTGCCACAAGACAAAGGACTCGGATTTGTCTGGCTGCCAAAGACACAACAGCTCCTGCTCCCACCGTGTCCTGCTGCAGGTGCCTGTTTTTCCTGCACAGACCCAAACACCCAAGTGTAGCAGGGTGAATTAAGCTCCAAACAAGCTGCTGGCAAACTCTGCTCCTGATTTCAACCCTCCTGGAGCCCAGCAGCATCCAACACCTCAGCCAGATCCCACCAGCCTGGGCAGCCTCCATGGGCAGCAGTTCCACCTTTTCTTTTGGAAGTGATTCCTTGGTGTTGGCTCCTCCTTACCTTGCTGTCCCTCCTGCACGGTGAGGATGAGGGGCTGGCCGAGGCTGCCAGGGGGGATGGCTGTTTGCAGGCTGCCCAGGGGAAGCCCCTCGGTGACAATGGTGATGACAGGCTGTCCCCCACTGCCACCACCCACCACCTGCTGCAGGGCAGAGCTGACTGGATCTGCTGCCTCCGTGTCCTCTGCTTTGCCTGGAGGAGTAAAGTCAGGGACAGAAAAAAAGTCAGTTTCCTTCTCTCTTCCTTGAATAGGAACTGAATTCTGGGGAAGAAGCTCAAGTGAGCAGTCAGGAAAGCTGGGGAGGGACTTTGGACAAGGGGTTGTAGTGAGAGGACAAGGGGGAATGGATGAAAACTGGCAGAGGGAGATTGAGGTTGGAGATGAGGAGGGAACTGTTGAGTGTGAGGGTGGTGAGACCCTGGCCCAGGTTGTCAAGGGATGTTCTGGCTGCCCCATCCCTGGAAGTGTCCAAGGGCAGGTTGGATGGGGCTTGGAGCAAGCTGGGCTGGTGGGAGGTGTCCCTGCCCATGCAGGGGGGGGTTGGGTCTAGATGATCTTGAAGGTCCCTTCCAACTCAAACCATCCCATGAGTCTATGTGGTCATGAAAAACAAGCTGGAAACACAGGAAGTGTTCCCAGAATCACGGAACCCTTCTGGTTGGAAAAGACCTTTAAGATCATCAATTCCAACCATAACCCAACTCTGCCAAGTCCAGTGCTAACCCACGTTCCTAAGTGTTAGCAGGGAAAAGAGAACAAAAGCCACTAAACCTCAGCAAAACGAGTCTGCTGGGGTAAACCCAGTGCTGTGTGTGTACACAGCTGAGCCCCAGCATCCAGGCACGTTAATTGAATTAAAAAGCCTGGAGCTGGAGGCAGCTGTCGAGCAGACCTGGCTCTGCAAAGTTTCCTTCCACAACCCTTCCCCCAGCTCCAACCAAGACAAACCACACACAGAAAAACCCTCCAAGAGCTGTGGCTGCCAGAGCAAGGCCAGGAGGAGCCTGTGGAGCTGGGCTGGGGAGCACAGAGCAGCCCCACGCCCAGGGAAGCTCCTGGTGGGGCTCCCACCAATCACCAGGATTGTGATCCCGGGGCTGCATCCTGCTTCCGGCAGGAAAAGGAGAGGATGTGAGCAGCTCCGGGTGCCAGAGAGGAAAAGGCTGGAGCTGGGGGGGGTCAGGGGCTCAGCCTGTGGCACCAGCAGCTTGGAGGAGGCAACGTGCTCGTCTCTAGGAAAAACGCTGAGCTCTGGGGAAAAGAAATGAACTCCAAGGTGAAAGGATTATAGAAACTTTATCAAATTCCTGAATCTGAAGCTAATTAAAGGTCAAACATGACATTCTACAAACACACCAGAAAAGATAATTAAAAAACAAAACAAAACACACAAAGAAGCCCCAACCTTTCCCTAAGGAAAAGCCTCAAGAGGCTTGAAGCAGTTTTTTAACTACGAGCTGGGGACAGAAAACATTTCAGACAATCTCTTTCTTAAAGAAGTATTTCTCTATGTTTATTTGGAAAGTAAATCCACCCTCTGGAGCCTTGAGGTTTGCTTTTTTTTTTTTTCCCCGTTTTATACAACTGTTACAATCAAAAGCAACATCCTGTGATGTCAGGGCCAGACACGCTGGCTAATAAATATTAAGTGACTTCTGTCAGTAACAGTTGCTGGGACCTTAATGAACAGTGAACTGGGATTTTAAAAATTAATAAAGGAAGTCAGCTCTTCCTTAGCCTGAGAGGAGACAAGTTCACTTGCATGTTTTAAATTTCCTTTGATTTCCTGGCCTGACACCCACTGGGATGAGCCAGGCTGGGCTGGGCCCCCCTACCTGTGTCCGTGCCGGGGCCGGAGGGCGGCGCTGAGGCCTCGGCCAGGGCGGCCAGGGTGGCCAGCACTGAGGTCGTCGAGTCAGAAAACTGCAGAGAGTCACCTGCTTGGGAAAGAGGAGGGGCAGCTGGAGGGTGGGCAGGGCCTGCCCGACCCCAACAGCCAGTCAAGAGGGCAGACTGCAACGATTTCATCATCCAGAGATCAAGACATCAGGGGTCCGGTGTTCTCTAGGCTCCCACTTTTTCATGAGAGGTGCCTCTCCTGACTGCTTTGATGTTACTTCAGGACAGACTGATGCTTTTAACCAAATTTAAAGCAAATATTCAGCTCTGTCTGAGCCACGTAACGAAAAGAAGAGCAGATGTGAAGGGATTTGCTCCAGCTCTACTGTCAGGACCACAGGAAAAGGCTGCCAGGCTGCCAGGAACGCTGCGCAAAAGGATCGAAACTGGGGGTGTTTTCCTAGAGTCAAGGAATGGGTTGGAGGGACCTCAAAGACCATCCAGTCCCACCCCCACCATGGGCAGGGACACCTCCCACCAGCCCAGGTTGCTCCAAGCCCCATCCAACCTGCCCTTGGACACTTCCAGGGATGGGGCTTCCACAACCCCCCTGGACAACCTGTCCCAGTGTCTCCCCACCCTCACACTCAATTTCTTCCTCACGTCCACCCTAAATTTTCTATTACCTATAATTTTATATTATTTATATTCTTTTCACCCAATTTCACCCTGGGGTTTTCTTTCCATTCTGAACTGCAAAGCTCCCCCTGGAGTCTCCATCCCTGGAGACATTCCAACCCCCCTTGGACGTGTTCCTGTGGGATCTGCTCTAGGGGATCCTGCTCTAGCAGAGGGGTTGGACTGGATGATCTCCAGAGGTCCCTTCCAACCCCACCACTCTTCTGTCATCCTGTCTGGCCAGGACACATGGATCTTTTCAAGACCCTGGAGCCCAAGCACAGCAGTTGCTTCACATCCTACTCCAGCTTTCAAGACCTACAGGATAGATCCAACTCCTCTGCTGAACTACAGCACCCAAGCTCTTCCTCGGGTGGGAAAGCCTCCAAGAAGTCTCCAGCATTACCTGATGGACCAAGGGACTGAACAGCCTTGTGCTCCAGCACAGGAATTGGCTGTGTCATTTCAGTGGGATTTCAGCAAACTGGGCATGAAAACCCCTTCTCTGTCCCTTCCCAGGGTTAGTGAGGGCAAGACCACAGTTACAGCCACGGGGTATTGATTTGAACCAGACAAACAAGCCTTCTCAGGCCCAAAAAACAATGTTTCTCCTCCAATTGACCACAGTAATTCCTATTCAAAGGCAAGACTTGGTAAGAATGGGGCAGGAAATTAACTAAACGGCGCGAACTCGGAGCACATAACCACAATTCCTCTTAAAAAAAAAAAAAAGATCCTGTACCTCATTGCCAGGGCAGATAAATAGATTATAAGCACACAAAGGGAAGTCCAGCTCAAGTTCCCCTGCCTCAACCCTTGCAACCTGCTTTGTCTCTCCCACCAGCTCCTGGTTTTACAAAGGTTATTGAGGGACTTCCTGCTCCAGTAACAGAGACGTGGGGGATTTCAGACCAGGCCAATTCTTGGCTGGAAGTGTTAAAAGAAGAGGTTTTTTGTTTCAGGGAAGGTGCAGTCGCTGATGCCCTCTTGTGGGAAACGCGCGGAAAAAACCTCCTGACGTGGCCCAGAGCTGGAGACACCAGATCTTCCCATGCTGAGGGGCTACTACTGAAGCTTGGAGTGTGGTGGGGAGAAGAACCCAGGGTATTTCAGCCCGGCCACACGTGGACAATAAGCCACGGCCGAGCTGAGGTGCTGAGAAGGCGATTAAGGCTGAGGGTGTAGGAGGAAGGAGCTGGGAGAGATGGGGATTTACCAGGCCAGAGCCAAGAGCTCATCTACAGCCCTGCCTGCAGCTGCTCAACCACACACCAGGGGTGGGTCCGAGGGGCAACACAAAGGATAGGATTGATTTCCATATCAAAGGGATGGAAAAAGAAGGATGATTTCAACTAAAGAGGAGACACCGACCAAAGCGTCAGCTGGGGTTCAAAAATCCCAAGTTAATCCCTCTGAGTTTGTGGAATATCCCAGCCTGAAGATGATCACGTTGCTTTTTCTTCACAGGAGGAAGAGCAAAACTCTGGGTCACCTTTCCCCCTTGTGAAACAGGATTTATCAGTGCCCCAAAGCTGTGAGCAGCCCTGAAAGCAAGTCTGGAGGGTCACTGTGGGCAGGCACAGGCAGAGCTCCAGGTGGGACTGCAGGGTGGCAGGATCTGGGGTTTTGGAAGCACTCTCCAGCCAGTAAGCAAACATTCAGGCATGTGAACAGTCCCACTAACCAAAGAATTACTCACATGCAGAAGTGTTTGCAGGTTGAGGCCAAATAGCTTCAGAAAACTTGTATTTAGTAGCCTCGAGACTGAAAAGAAACAATGGTTTGGATTTCCCCAAATACAGAAAATTCACTGCAAGAGTCATGATGAAAACCAGAATTACACCAATGTGTTTTCCCCACCAAACTCAGGTTCACAGAACAATGAGGAACCTGATTATTTCCACCCAACACGTGGGACAGAAGAAATAAGGAGTAAGCCATATACCCAACAGACCTGCTTACTCTGCAACTTCCTAACTCAACAATTATGTCCAGCAAAACCCTCACTCAGCTCCTGCAGCCAGTGAAGAACAAAGCAAACCCCTCCCCAGCAGCTCCCAGGCCTTGGCACAGGCACCAATTCCCATTATTCCTCCCTTGCAATCAGCCAGATCCACTTTCTCGAGCTCTGCTGCTGGTGACAGGCCTGGAGCAGCCCCACAGCTGAGCTCTGCCACTCACCTTTATTTACATCAGCTAGAAAGCTGCTTTGTTACCTTCCAGGGCAAAACAAAGAGGGGCAGGAAGCAGCACTCGGGTGTGTTCGGCTGTTCCTCTACCAAATGACCATCTGCCCTCTACTGGTGAGCAGCCTGAGGAGCTTTTTTCACCATTTCCCCACTCAAAAGTCACAGTAAAAAACTCACCTGAGGTTGTTTTGGCGTTTGCTGAAGACACAAGACCAGCGAGGCTGAGAATCTCCCCTGGTGCAAGAATAAGTGGAGAGGTGAGAGTGACAGTGTTGGTGACAGGGTCTGTTCTCTCTGGGTGAGTCCTGACCTGGTTCTGCATCGCTTCCTAGGAGAGAGAGGGGGTCAGGCAGGCACTCCTCAACCCTTTCTGTGCTTTTAGCATCCTTGAAACATTTCAGAGGCAAATGATCCCTCTCTGCAGCACGTCAGGGACATCAGTGCAAAAGCTGTGACTAAACTTGGCAACAAACACCACAACCACCCAAGAGGCAAAGCAATAAAACCCCATCACCCCCCGAGTCTGAGCAGACACACACCAGCTGGTCTAGAAATACAACAAACCTTGTCCACCTCCATCTTTCCAGCACTCTCTGCAACCAGAAAATGGTCCCACTGGACACAACACGACCCCCCTCGCTCAGGCACAGAGAGTTGCAGGTCAGAGAATCACCACGTTTCTCCTTCCTCGACCTACCTGCAGCATTACCAGAGTCTCTGGATTGTTCTTGTCCAAAGCAATATCAAAAGCTGACTTATCAAACTTGCTGAAGGCGTGGACATCAGCTCCATACTTGATGAGCAGCTCCACGACGTCGCGGTGGTTGTGCTCTGTGGCCCAGTGCAGAGCTGTCATCTTCAGCATGTCCTTGGCATTCACATCAGCCCCACTCTGGAGGGAATGAGCCTTAATTATCTCACAGAATCCATGTCTGGGGTTGCAAGGGACCTCTGGAGATCATCCAGTCCAACCCCCTGCCAGAGCAGGGTCACCTACAGTACAGCCCCTGGGAACACATCCAGAGGGTTTGGGATGTCTCCAGAGAAGAAGACTCCACAACCTCTCTGGGCAGCCTGTCCCAGGGCTCTGCCACCCTCACAGTAATGAAGTTTCTCATGTTTAGGTTGAACCTTCTGTGCTCCAGTTTGTGCCCCCTGACTGGACACCCCTGAAAAGAGTCCGGTCCCACCCTCCTGACCCACCATGGAGATATTGGTAAGCATTGATGAGAGACCCCCCCTCAGTCTCTTCTCCAGGCTGAACAGCCCCAGGCCCCTCAGCCTTTCATTGTATGGCAGATGCTTCAGCCCCCTCATCATCTGTAGCCCTGCCCTGGACTCTCTCCAGTAGCTCCTTATCCTTCAGGAACTGGGGAGCCCAGAACAGAGCCCGGTTCTCCAGACGCGTCCCCACCAGCGCAGAGCAGACGGGGAGGAAAAACCCCCGTCCTCTCCCAACGTCCCAAAGCTGGCGCCAGCCCCACCATCCAACCAGGAACCTCCAACACCTCTACACCAGCCTTGAAGTGACACCTCATCTCCACCACTTACCCTGATGAGCAGCTCCACCACCTGAGCGTGCCCGTCGGCCGCCGCCATGTGCAGCGGGGTCCGGTCCACCTTGGTGCGGGCGTCCCGGCTCACCCCGGCGCGCAGCAGCACCTCGGCCGTCGAGTAGTGCCCGTGCTGGGCTGCCAGGTGAAGGGGGGGAGGTCCCCAGCTGTGTTAGTTGGGAGAGATTTATCCCTGAGCTGCTTTTCCAAACCCCAGAAGAACTGCTCTGTTATGTCTATATCGTGACAGGTCGTGTCCCCACCGCCCAGAAAAGGGCACCACGAGATTCCCTGGCTCTGCTGCCTCTCAGTTAATCCCTCCCTCTCACAAAGTTAAGAATGAACAAGCTGGTAAATTAGGAAATAAAAGACAATTAGTGATGTCTGCTGATGGCTTTTATCTGTTAGGATCTGATTCCCTGTTTATCCAACCATTATTCTTCAGTTTCATTACAGCTCTTGTTCCCTTCCCACCCCAGGATGGGCTGGTTTCTTTCAGTGTTTTGTTTTTTTTAAGGAACCAACCAACCAAAACCCAACCTGGGGATGCGTTTCTTGACTGAGAGAGTTTAACCAATTAAATAAAGCATTCTTAATTAACTCCCTGCCCGTACCCAGTCGGTGGTGAAGGGCGCCCCGCGCGCCATCAGCTTCCGCACTTCGTCATCTTCTCCTTGCCGAGCTGCTTCCAGCAGCCTCTTCCCTAGATCCACCAAGGACATCTTCACACATGGGAGCGAGGACTTCCCGAGAGCTGCTTGGAAAGGTGGGAGGAAGAAACAGAAACCAAACCAACAGCAGTGAGGCCTAGAGGTTTTACAAGCGCTGTAGAGCTACAGCCCATCTGGACACCCCATCCTCCCATGCAGAACCAGGCCCAACACCAGCAATAAACAGATGCAAACATTTTGATTTTATTTATTTTCAGTTCTGTCTCCTGAAACACCCAGAGAAGGCAGCACAGAAGGTCACCAACCAGGTCAGACACCACAAGCCACCTGCAAGATGAGTGGATGAGTCTAAGATGCCCCTTACCTCAACAGCGCCTTGCACGGACACCAAGACTTGCCCATGTGGATCCAGTTCCAAGAGCTGAACCTATAAAATCAACAGCAAAGCTCTTCAGGACACCATTTTGATTTTTAAAGTGTTTTAAGGACGTGATTTCATCTCCCAGACACTCTCTCTGACCCCAGCACTAGCAACTAAGCATGGGGGAACTACCCCTGTTCCCTGCTGGTGGAGGGTGAAACAAACCCCAGCAACGCCAGCGACTTGTTCAAGGTCCTACCAGGAGCAGACCCCAAAAGCTGCCGCTCGCAGACCAGGAACAGCCTCTCTATTCATCCCAAGCTCCACAAAGCCCAGCTCAGCCCTGCCCAGAGTGAACTGCAGCATTTTCCCAGCGGGAGGGCCAGGCTGGAGGGCCAGCCCGCTCGGAGACCGACTCCACAGTCTGTCCATGACCTCATGGACGCTCCACCAGCGCCGACAAACCAACCTCTGTGCAACCGGGCACCGTGCCACCCGCCCCGCAGCTCCCGGGCCCTCGACTCCTTCTCCCCTTCAATCCCACTCCTGTGGAACAGTTGGCAAGAAGCTCCGTTCCTTCTTCATTCTTTCAGGAGAAATACCCTGCCCTGTCTTGGGTGACCAACAGAACCCGCCACCACCAAAGCCAAACAGCAAAGCCCCCCGCTCCATCTCCTCAGGACCTGCCGCCCACACCACCTCCCCCCACAACCACATCTCACTTTTTTAAGATTACTTTGACCTTTTTTTTTTCCAGTTTTTATGCAGTTACCACGTGCAACACCCGCAGATTCTTCGCAGCCATGAGCCCAGAGCAGTTACTCAGAGTTTATTTACTCTGCAGTCAGAACCTCTGATGCATTTCTGGTGCTTGTGTCTCACCCCCAGAACCCCTCTTGCCCTTTAGGACTTTCCAGTTTGGGGTGTTTTTATTTCCCCTTTCTCACTTGTTGCGGGTCAGAGAATTTTTTTTTACACGTTCCTTCACGTCGCCCACGTTAAAACACTTGCATGTTTTCCAGGCAGAAAAACTGAGCTCAAGTGGTCACCAAGTTAACAGCATTTGTGAGGCTGGAGTTGGGCACCCCGGGTGTGTTTGGGAGAGAAAAGGAGAAGCTGGATCATTAACAAAAACCACCAGTTTCTCTCCTCACATTAAACCGTGCCCTTGTCACTTATTAATTAATTGGAGGCCTTGCATTCCTGCTCTCTTCCCAGCTGGATGCTCTCAGGGAGGGCTCAAGCCTGAAGCTCCGGGTCTAAAGTTACTTAGAGCGTTCACATCTCGAGCTGCGGTTGACAACTCCTCTGTTCCCCTCCCGCGTTCAGGACAAGAGCAGCTTCTGGACACCCCGAACCTCCCCCTGAACAGACTCCCCCCCCCCCCCAAAGCTCCTCCTTGTACCAACAGGACCCCCAGTCCCCTCCCCGGGCCGTGAACCCCTTCACGGCTCCCCCTGAGAGGGGCCAGCGCCCCCACCGCTTCCCCGGGGCAGGGACCCTCCTTCCCGGGCCAGGACCCCCCGCAAAGCCCCCGCTGCTGCCACCCTGACGGGACCCCCAAATTACCCCCCACGGGGGGGGGGGGGGGGACAGCCCACTCCCATCCCACTCCCATCCCCCCAAACCCCCCGGCACTGCTCCCTCACAGGGAGCCCCCCCAAACCCGCCCCTCACAGACGGTCCCCCAAGCCCTTCCCTCACACGGGGGTCCCCATTCAGCCCCCAACCCTCCCCCCCTCTCCCGGGGGTCTCCCCCCGGCCCCACTCACGCGCCGGCTCGGGCCCCCCCCCAGGCACGCGGCTGTTCCCGGCGCGCGGCACCGCCCCCGCCTCCTCGCCCGCCTCTTCACAGCTGTTCCCGCCCCTCCCGCCGCGGCCACACAAAATGGCCGGACCCGAAAACGAGGCCGGGAGGAGGCAGCGGAAGGATACCTAACGGTAACAAACGAGTCCGCTAGCGGTGGAAGGCCGGGTTGGGCCTGCCCTCAATCCGTCGCTGAGGGCACGGGGCGACTTTAGCGGCTTCCTTCTTTTTCCTGGTCCCCTCCCCGACCACGGGCCTGGAGGAGGGCGGCGACCAACGGCGGAGCCCTAAAAGGGGAGTATTTTCTCTAGCGGAAGGATAAAATGACAGTTGACTGATTCACTGACCGCGCATGGGAGTGATGCGCCCCTGCAGTTAGTTCCGGCAGAGACGTTTAGGCGCCAAGTATAAAACGGCGGCGGAGGTTGTTTTCCCGCACTGCTCGCTGGGCGCTCAAGCGCTTCTGTGTGTCTGTATCTGTAAATATTTTTATATGCATAAAATATAGCTTGCGTGCCTCTGTCTCCTCCCAGTGCCTTAATGTCTAGGATTGGGCTCCCACCAGGGTGCCAGAGCTCCTCTCTCTGAGGTGTGTTACCCCCTCAGGTGCCCCCATGTGCAAAGTGCCTGTTCTGAGGTAAATGTGAAAATCCTGAGGCCTCTTACCTCTTTGCGTTTCCTCTGAGACGTTTTCCTGTGGGGTTTGGAAAAGCAGAAGCTTAAATAATATCCTTAATGTTCTTAGAGTAATTCCTTAGGCTTAGTTTTTCCACATTGAAATCCTCCACAGAGTTTTGCAAAGATGTGGGTACATGTTCTCATGTCAGTTCTCAGCTCACCATAAAAAGATTAATGTCAAATAATGGGAAGAACTTGATGCTGACCTACATGATTTTTTTTTTAAGAGTCCACAGGAATGCCTATGCTTTTTAAATAATTTTATTTAAAGTTTCATAATAAATACTTCTGCGGGTTTTCCCAGCTGAGAACACAGAAATCAAACAGCTCTGCGTAGGAGAGTTTACATTTTTCACCTCAGGTTTAACATGGGTGGTTCAAAGTCAGCAGGCTGGGACGTTTCTGGAGGTTCCAGGAGAGCTGCACTCCATTTCCATTTCAGAGTGCAGATTTTTCCAATTTTTGCCTATTTTGGGACACCCTCTAAGTGCTGCCTCAGCCTCATCCTGGCCACGTACCCTCCTAACTCTTAGGACAGTTTCAAGATGCTCCACATCACAACTTCACCCCAACTAAACCCAAGAAATGCCCCACACACATTCAAGAAGACAAACCAGTTGTGGTTTCTCTTCCAGAAAACGATCTTGGGGAAAAAAATAATAACCCCTGGGTTGGGTTGTTTTGCTCCATTTTGAGAGGATGCTCAGAAATAAACCTTAGCCCATGGAGACTGCAGGTGAAAAGCTCCCTGGCGAAAATGCCAGGCTCCCACTTGAGTGAACGCAGCATTTTTGAAGTGGTTGATTAATTATGTGGGGAACGAGATTTTTTTTTATTTTGGTGTAAGATCAAACCCTAGATTCTCCATCTTCTCCTTCAGCTCAGCCCCTGTTACCCATCTGGAGGACACGGCCTTGTCCCAGTTGGGAGTCACACCTGGGATAAAGCACACAGGGGGTGAAAAAAGGGAGGGAAAATTTAAATTTCAGGCAATGAACATCCAGCCTTGACCCCACCAAGCACAGCTGGAGCGTTTCCATCTGTATTTACCCTCCTGGCCATGGTTTCTCCTGCTTGGGCTCAAGCCACAAGCCTCAAAGAGAGAATTTATTTCAAGAAGGAGGTTTGTGCTTGTGTCTGGGGCACATCCCTGCCTTGATTATCACAAGGAGAAGGTGAAGGATTGAAGCAGCTTTTGGAGAAACTGGGCCAGGGGAGCACGGAGGGTCTCGGTGTCCCTGGGAGGGGAGCGAGGACGAAGCTTTCTGGGAAATGAAGGCGATTCCCATCAGTGCCGTGCAGCTCCCTTGGCACGAATGAGTTTCTTAAAAAAGCAGAGGAGAAATGAGCTCAAATGCCCGTCCTAGAGCGTGGGGACACCCACGGTCACACAGCTGCCACCCCCTGCTCGCCCTGGCACGGTGCTCCCAGCCCTGCTGCAGGAAGGGAAGAAAAGAGGGAGAAGGCGGAGGGAGGTTGAAGCTTTGCGGGGAGCCCACCACCACCAGGGCCGGGGGAAACTGCTGCGTTAATTAACAACATCAACCCAGAAGCAAAAAGAAAACGACCTCCAAACCAACGACAAAACCAGATCCTCACACGCCTGGCAGGGAGGGAGAGGGCAGGGGGGTGAGGAGGGGCAGAAGGCCAGGCTTCAAATGAGGTCAAAATCTAACGAGCTAATGCTGGCGATGGGAGCTCTCCAGAAGTTAAAGCTGTTGAACTGCAGCAGAGTGTCCTCTTCATCGGAGACGCCCTGGCTGAGCCGGTCCCGCTGGCCGCTGAGCTTGCCCAGCCCTCCCTTGGGTTTGTAGAGGGCCACGTCGCCCAGCCCCAGCCCCTCCAGCTCCGCCACGTCCAGCCGTGGGATCGGCATCCTCCAGTAGATGAAGGAGTCATACTGGCTGCTGATGGTGTCCAGCATCTCCGGGCTGTGAAGGCAAAGGGGGGCAGGGGGGAGAAGAGGAGGGGAAAAGCTCTGCCAAAGGCACAGGAGTTGCCCCAAAGCAGCTGGGACTCTCAGGTGTTGCCGTATTGACCAAATCCCCCACAGAAAACAAATGGATGGGCAGGGGGGTGTGGTGTCATGGAGGTTTGGCTCTAGGCTGGGTCAAAAGCAGACTGCGGCCCTGCCACTTGGTCTTGGTCACAGCCCTTCCCTGAGCTCTAATTTGGAGGGGTGTGCAATGGGACTTGTCTCCCCGTGCCTCAGTTTCCCCATCCACACCAAGGGGAGCGTGGGAAGGAAGGCTGGGGTGGGGGCTGACGGCATCTCCCTGGTGCCAGCAGGGAGCAGAGACTCCCCCACACCACCTCTGCTGGGAGGGACAGAAACCGGCACCCAAATTAACCCTTTTTCCACCAAACCTTGCAAAAGGGTCTCGCCAAGCTCTGCGCCAAGATCCCCACAGGGTGGGCAGCGAGGGGGGGGGTCCCTGCTGGCCCAGCCCCTCACCCCTCGTGGCATCACCCCACCCTGGGGGGACCGCGGCCGAACCCTCTAGAAGGGGCTGGAAGAAGCATCACTTGGTGTTGCTGTCGCACCCCACCCACCCTGCCAGTGTTGGTTGTGTGCCCACCATGCCATCCCATCCCACCCTGTCATCCCATGCCATTCCATGCCATCCCATGCCATTCCATGCCATCCCATCCCATCCCATCCCATCCCATCCCATCCCATCCCATCCCATCCCATCCCATCCCATCCCATCCCATCCCACCCTGCCGTGCTGCAGAGCTCCTCCTGCAACCCCACCCGGATCCACGGAGAACTGGGAAAGAGCAGGAGCAGGGAACGTGGTTCAGCTTTTCTTCCAGCGCGGCCTGAGCTGAGTCACGGCCGCTCTGCTCTGCCTTTCCCTGGCAGAATGATGTCATTCACCTCCCTGCATTTGCCAACGGAGGTGGGGAAAAAATTATATATTGACCAGCTGACCCAAAATATCCCCCTTTTCCCACTGACCCTCCGTTTTAAGCCTTTAATCAGACTCCTAAAGGATGATTCAGACATACCTTGAGTCACGCCCTCCCTTGCTCCCGTCCGGGGTGACCAGCTGCTAAATTTAAGATTCCCGATGTGACTCCCAGGCTATGGAAGGCGCCTGTGTCACCCACCCCACCCCGGGGAAACTGAGCCACGGGGCTGTGAAACAGCCTCTTCCGTGGGGATATATCCCTGGGGATCTCCTGCACAACAGCAGGGAATTATTTAACGGGGATGGATGTTGCCGACAATGGGTTTTAGAGCTTCCAAGAGGGGAAAAGGGAGAAATAAAAAAATTCAAATATCCAGAAAAGGCAGTTGATATGGGGGGGGGGGGGGGAAAAACCAAACCTGTGCTGTGGGTCATCCCCAAAGAAAAGCATCTTCCCTGGGATCAGTGTGGGGGCAAAACCACCTTCATCCCTTTAATCCATCCCCCCTGGATGCTGCTCATTCCCCCCTCCCAAAAAAAAAACCAACAACCCTGGGGTGCCAACGCCCCCCTCCACCCCCATCTCTTCCAAAATAATGCTTTCCATCCCCTCCCGCCTGCATCCCTTACCTGGATGGAGGGATGGAGGGATGGGCTGGATGCCGGCCGGGCTCTTTGTGCTGGGAAACCGCGGGCGTCGCAGCGTCGCTTTTGTCTGGTGGCGCGTCCGGGTCTGCAATGCAGCCCCTCGGTCGGTGGGATGAGCTGGATGAGCTGGGTGGGCTGGATGAGCTCCCCTTCCTCGGGGGGGCCGGGGCGGCGGGCAGATGAGTCAGCGGCTCCCACCCGCACCGGGGAGGGGGGGAACGGCCGGGGCGGGGGCGTGGGAGGGGGATCCTGCGCGCTGGACCCCACGGCGGGGGGTGTATTGAACCGGCGGAGGGTGGGAGGTTCCCCTGCAGCCTCCAGCTCTGGACTGGGGGGGGATAACGGGTCGTTTTCAGCCTCCAAGGAGCTGGCAAAGGTTTCTATTCACCTGGCGGCAAAGAAACGGGGTGTTGCGGTACCCCCGAACCTTGGGCTGTCAGAGGGCACTTTGGGGGTCAGGCGCAGGGTGGTTTGGTGCAAAAAAAATCCTTGGTAAGGTTTTTTTTTTGGGGTTCTTTTTTTTTTTTGCGACGTTGCTGAGGCTGGAAGCGTTCGGTCCTGATGCTGCGCGGCAAAAATATCTCGGCGTTGTGGCTGAAGCCAGACATGGAGCTAGAAATAGGAGGGAGACACCCAGAGCTGGAGAACTGCCCGGGCTGGGGGGCACCTCGCGCCCCCCGCTCCCACCACAGCTCCCCTGGGTGAGGGGCCATGACCAGGGCCCTGCGCTGGGGCGGTGTCGGAGGGATGGTGACAGCAAAGGAAACGCCAGTGCCACCCCCCCCGGCCTGCGAACCTGCCTGCCCTGGACACTGCTGAGCCCCAAAACCTTGGGGGGGACAGGCTGGATCAACACACCTGAGAGGCTGAGTGCAGCCCTCGCCCTCCTCTCCCCGGGATTAACATTCCTCTGGGGCTTTGGGAGGGATTATTTTCTCCCTTTTCCTCCCCATTCCCTGTGTTTCAGCTCGTTTCTGCCGGTGCCAAGTCCTCTCGCCAGCGCTCGGCTCCCAGCCGGGCTATTTCTGCCTCCTCCTCCTCTCCCCGCCACCGCCCGGAGCCAGGAGGATCCCGTGCCCCCTGCCCGGGCACGGGGGAAATGCCAGGCGGGAATTTTCTGGGATGCTGCTCCCTCCGGGGGGTCGAGCTGCTGCATTTTCGGGGATCCCCGAGGCCACGGGGAGCAGCTTGGCTGGGCGACTCCGTAGGGAGCTGGATGTGACCCGTTCCCTTGGGGTGTCACCTACTGAAGGGGGTGGTTTATGTGGGACATCCCAAATCTCTGACATCCCAAATCTGTGACATCCATTCCTGGGAAGGGACCCAGGGCCAAACCGTGCGAGGGAAGATGGGGGACAGGGTGATGTGGGGTCCCTCTGTGCCGCAGGGAGTGAAATAGCTTTGCCGCGGTGGGTTTGGGGACAATGTCCTCTGGCAGCACAAGGAGCCAAAAAAAGGCTTTTCAGCTGAAACGAGGTCTCAGACGCTCAGGGACAGAGACCCGACCGAGCGGGGACAGCGGCACCTTGTTTGGGATTCCTGGGGTGGGAGCCAGGGGGCTAGTGGGGATTTTGGGGCTGAGGAGGGAAGGGGCAATCGGGGGCTCACCCAGGGGTGTCTCCTGTGGGGGTCCCTCTGGGTGGGCTGGAGACCCACAGGAGGGGACAGGGCCGGAGGTCCCAGTCCAGGTTGGGCGGTGTCTGGAGCTGCGGGATTTTGCCGGTGGCAAAGAAAAAAAATCATAAATCCCTACCAGGTTTCCCGCTGGGACCCCCACCCCTACCAGGATCCACCCAGCCCTGCGGGGACCCCCCAGCCCTTCTAGGACCCTGGGGACTCCCATCGCTATCCGGGACCACCCAGCCCTACTGGGAACCCCCCGACTCGCAGTCCTGCCGGGACCGCGGGGATCCCCCCAGTCCTACGGGGATCCCCCCAGTCCTACCGGATCCCCGTGGACCCCCGGCCGCCCCGGTCCCTGCTCCCGGCCGTGCCCCCCCGCCCGGCCGCGGCCCCTGCAATGCCGGCGGCGTCCAGGGTGGGAGCTGTGCTGGGGCCGGGCCGGGCCGGGGGAGCGCCGCGTCCCGCACCCGCCGGGCCACGCCTGGCCGTGCGAGCTGGGCACCGGCACCGGGACCCGCACCGGGACCCTCACCCGCACGGGGACCGGGATCCGCACTGGGATCAGGACCGGGACAGGTAATGGGGCCGCCACTGGGGCCCGGACCGGCCCCCCCCGGGGGGTGCGACCCCGCGGAACGGGCCCCCTGGGAACGCGGGGAAGGCACCGGGGCGGGGGGGAGGGGCGCCGGCGGGAGGATCCCCCCTTGCAGAGCTTTGGTCGGACCCGGGAGGCCTGCCGGGACCCCTCAACCCCACCGGGACCCCCCAGCCCTACCGGGACCCCTCAACCCAACCAGGACCCCCGGGACCCCCAACCCTACCGGCGCCTCCAGCCCTTCCAGGACCCCCGGGGTCCCGAGGCCTTCTGGGCCCCCCTCGACCCCTCCAAGAGCCCCCGGCTCCACGAGGACCCCCAGGACCCCCCAGCCCTGCGGAGCCCCACGGTCCCCGACCCTTGCCAGCACCCGGTGCCCCCCAGGTGGCAGGCGTGTCCGTCTCACGCAAAGCGGGGTCCTCCCCTCATCCCGGGGGTCCCGGGCCCGCAGCCGGGGGGATCCCGGGGCTCTTACCCAACACAGCCTCCGTCCCCCCACTCCACCCTCCTTTCCGAGCTTGGAAGGGACCCTTGCGGGCACCCCTGCCCTGGGGCGGTTGACCCCCAGTGCTGAGAGGGGCCTGGAGCGGCCCCCCCCGGAGGCCTCGCTCCTCTTCCCGGTCCCCGCCGGTGACGCAGAGCGGTGGTTTCCCAACAGGGAAGTCATTTTGTGTGTGCCGGTGCGGGCCGGGCCGTGAGCCGCTCTCCCCGGGGCCGCCGCAGGGCCAGGTGGGCTGAGGCCGGACATAACTCATTGCAAGGGTGGGCAAGCGGTGAGGGTGGGGAGGGGGGTGGGTTGTGAGACCCCCAGAGCCGGAGGGAGAACTGGGGCAACCGCGGCCTGTGGGACCCGCTGCCGACAACCGCCCGGAGCCACGGGAGAGCGGCTGGATCCAGCCCCAACCATTGTCACCCTTCGCTGGGCGCAAGGACGTGAGGCCCTGTGGGTGCTGGGGGGTGGGTTTGGGGAAGGGGTGGTTGGGAATGAGGGGTCCGAACGGGGGGGGGTCACGGCAGCTTGAATCCCTCCGAGGCGGGGGGGGTCAGACTGGATTTGCTGGTGGCTCGTACGAGGCTGAGCCCCCTCCTGGGAGCGGCTCTTCTGGGGGCCGGTTGCGATGCCGATTTTGGGGGGTCCCTACGGCCTATCCGCCCCCCCCCCCCCAAGGCCTTTCCGCCGCAGCGCCGGATCCGGCAGCGAGCGGCGCGTTATGGCGGGGGCCGGCTCCGGCAGCCTCATTTCCTAAGGAAATGGAGCTCGAAAGAAAAGGCAGCCCCCCCCGCCCGCTCCGTCCGTCCGTCCGTCCGTCCGCAGGGGCCGGGTTTGGCCGGGCGGTGCCGGTGCGCGGATCCGCCGCGGGCACGGCCCCGGTTTACACCGCCCCGGACGTGTCACAACCTGCCCGTTCCCCGCGGCGGCCGCGGGCCCTGCTCCTCCCCACTGCTGCGGACTTTGGACCCATCCGGCGTCGCGGGGGCAGAGGAAGGGACTTTTCCTGTTTGCCGGCGCGGCGGGTCCAGCCCCCGTCCGTCCCCGCGGCCGAGCTCCGGTAAAGCCGGCCTGGGGACTCTCCGGTGGCTGATACAGGGTTGTGTGCACGGGCCGCGGCCTTTCCCCGGGCGGGTGAGTTTCGTGCGTGCCGCCGGGTGCTTTTGCAGCCAAAGATTTCTCTCTCCTTGCGGGGAGGAGCGCCCATTTTGGGGGTGAATCCCCCCTTTCCACACCCCTCTCAGCTACCCCACCAGGACGGTGGGGGTTTGGGGCAGAGCCCCGCTGGCCGGGCACACCCCCCCTTTTATTTCCCCCCACCCCCCCGTCTGCTTTTCGAGCCGGAGCGGAAGAGCTCAGGCTCCGGCCCCTTTTCGGAAAGGCCGGGGTATTTATAGCCGCCCGGCTCAGGGAGTTGGGATTTGCCAGGGCCGCCTCCAGCCCCCCCATCCTGCCGCAGCATCCCTCGGGATTGTCCTGCACCGCGGTGGGGGGACAGGGATGGATCCTGCCCTGGCCACGGGGACAACTCTTCCAGGTGGCCATGCGATGTCTGGGGACCCTCGAGGTCTCTGTGCCATGACTGGGGTCTGCCAGGGGTCTCTGTGCAATGCTGGGGATCCCTTGGGGACTCTGTGTGATACTGGGGGTCCCTGGAGGTCCTGTGTGATGCCCAGGGGTTGCCTGGGGGTCTCTGTGTGGTACTGGGGGTCTCTGTGAGATACCAGGTGTCCCTGGGGGTCTCTCTGTGATGCCCAGGGGTTGCCTGGGGGTCTCTGTGATAGCAGGGGTCTCTGCGTGGTGCTGGGGGTCCCTCGGGTGTCTCTGTGCAATACTGGGGTTGCCTGGGGGTCTCTATGTGATATTGGGGGTCCCTTGGGGAGTCTCCATCTTAGTTTGGTTGGTGGATTTGGGGTGGACCTGGGGAGCCAGGACTGCGAGCAGCCCCCTCCCCATTCAAACCCATGGCTGGCTGCTCCTCACCCACCATGCCGTGCCTCAGTTTCCCCAGTCCGATGCATCACCCCCAGGACAGGGCACCCTAGCAGCCCCCACCCAGCTGTCCCCTTCCCTCCCATTGTCCAACACCTCCCTCCACCCCAGGGACAAACCCTTCCCCACTCTGCCTCCCCCCCCAGGTGCATCCCCCACCAGCTCCCTCCACCCATCCCCATGGAGTGAGCCCACGTGGGGGTCTCTGCACCGGGGCGGCCCCCCCGGCAGCCAGCCCGGCAGGGAGGGAGCCTGGACGCTGCGAATATGAGCGACTTCTGGCACAAGCTGGGCTGCTGCGTGGTGGAGAAGCCACAGCCTGTGAGTAGCTTCAGCCTGGGTGGTTTGGGGGGTCCTGGGGCTGTGGGCTCAGCAGGTGCTGATGGGCTTTGTCCACTTGCAGAAGAAGAGGAGGAGACGGATCGACCGCTCCATGATCGGGGAGCCCATGAACTTCGTCCACCTGACGCACATCGGCTCTGGCGACATGGCTGCGGGCGAAGGCCTGCCCATGGTACCCGGCCATGGGTTGGGGTGGGGGGGTCTCAGGGGTGGGCGATGAGTGTCGCTCTGGGGGTGGTGGGTCCCAGTTGGGTGATTGGTGTCACTGTTGGGGTGGTAGACTCTCATGGTTGGGTGGCGAGTGTCATGGCTGGCTGGTGGGGGGGGGGGGGGCGGTCCTAGTTGGGTGATCGGTGTCACTGTTGGGGTGGTGGGTCTCATGGTTGGGTGATGGGTCTCATGGTTGGGTGATGGGTCTCATGGTTGGGTGGTGGGTGTCGCTGTTAGGGTGGTAGAGTCTAATGGTGAGCTGGTGGATCTCATGGTTGGTAGGTCTTATGGTTGGGGGATGAGTCTTAGTGTGGGTTGAAGCGGCCTTATGGTTTGGGTGACAGGTCTTAGGCTTGGGTGATGGGGCGGCACCACTGGGTGATGGGGGTGGCACGTTGGGTGAGGGGTCTCCCAGTGGTGACACCACATCTCCACCCTCCTCACAGACTGGCGCCGTCCAGGAGATGAGGTCCAAGGGTGGACGGGAGCGACAGTGGAGCAACTCCCGGGTCTTGTAGCGTGTGAGTACCCGGCCGTGGTGGCCCCGAGCACCCACCGGCCCCCTCCGAGGCACCACTGCCAATTAACACGCCCAAATGAGCCTCCTCTTGCGCCGGTCCATCACCCGCCCCCTTGGACTTTGCAGATTCCTGGCTTTTTCAGCCCAAACTTGAACTGCCTGAACCCCCAACCGGAGGAGAAGCGACCTCAAGTGTTTTAACCCCGCCGTAATTTATGCAGCGTGATCCTCGCCCGGCTCCCGGTGGCTTTTGGTCGTGTCCCCCCTGGCAAATCCCTCCTTCCCGGAGGCACCGGGGAGGGAGCGGGGCCAGCAGCTCCCACCGGGATCTCCACCGAAAGGACGAAGCCGCCCCCCAGAAACGCTCCCGGAGCTGCCGGGCACAACCCAGATGTGCCAAATCCTCCCGGTTTTCCCTTTTTCCACCCTGGCGTCTCCCAGCAGGCCCCTCGGTTTTCCCAGGGGATCTCGGCGAGGCCGGTCCTGGTGCAGAGGCCAATTTGGTGCCTTCCCGGAAAGCCGTAGAAGAGCAAAACTGGGATTAAACCCCGACGCTTTGGTGCAAAAACCGGGATTAAACCCCGATGCTTCCGTGTCTCACCAGCAGCGGCTCCGCGCCGACGCCACCGCCGGGCCCGCCGGGCCTCCACCCGGCACCTCCACCGCCGGTGACCCGCCACCTTCCTTCTTTTTTTAGGATTTTTTTTTTTTTTCCTTTCCTCTTTTTTTTAAGCTCAACAAGCCACCTCGGCAGCCTCCGCCGCCCCGGGGTGGGGTGGGGGGTGGGTTCTCCTCCACCCGGGATCACCACCGGGATTTCACCGGCACCGGCCGAGGCAGGACGGGGCCCGATCCTGGGAGGGAACTCGGGCTCCCGAATTCGGGCGCGGGTGTATATAGTTTAAATTGCGCCGGGATTAAACATTAAATGGGCCGTGCTGGGTGGCAGAGGCTCTCCTCTTCTCCATGCTTCTTGGCATTCCGGGATGCTCCTGCCTGGAGCTGGGCTTTTCCAGCCCCGTGGCACACACGGCCTTGGGCGGCCAGCGCCGACGCTGGACTCGGTTTTCCCTCCCCTGGGAAAAACCACCCACCCTTGAAATAAAACCCTTGTTCTGGCCCAAGGGATGTGTCCGCGAGCTGCCCCGGGGCTCCTCTGCTACCGGTGCTGCCAAATTGGCCAGGAACAGCTGAGACCCCTTCCTGGCACATGGTGGGCACTGCCCTCCCATCCATGTTCTTTATCCACCCATCTGGGGACAGCTTTGGGCACACTGAGGCCCCTGGTGCCACCACCGCTTGTCCTTGTGCAGTTTCCTCCTGGCTGGGCTGGATTTGGGGGTTTGGCTGCACAGTCTGCACCCCCAGGTGCCCAAAATGCTCCTCTGACCCCCGAGGGGAGCACTGACAGGGGGCTGTGCCTCAGGAAAAGAGGGGGTTTAACCCCACGATGCTCACAGGGAGGGTGGGGCAGTGCTGGACCCATCATGGAAGAGCCAAGAGTCAAAAATGGAAGAAAAGAGGGAAATTTTAATCCCGGGAGCGTGTGGGGACCATCCCAGGCCGGCTGCGTGTCCAGACCCACCACCTGGGGCCCTCCACAGTCCCCCCAAGGGAGGAAGAAAGTCAAGAACTCGTTAATTCCCCCTGAGCACCCTTATTAAGTGGGTGCCAGTGCTGCTCTGGCCCTGCTGCCCACGGGATCCCTGAAAACCCACCCGGGGGGACTGAACCCCAGCAGGGCCATCGGGGCAGGGGACAAATTGGTACAAGGACCCGTCCCAGCAGGGAGCCGAGCTCTAACAGAGGAGTGTGAGCTCTAAGGGCAGTGGCTGCAACCCCCCCACACACAACCCCCCCCCCAGGGACCTGCCCGGGGACCCAACCTCCTCCTCCAGCCCCCCAGAACCCACTGGGTGCCCCTTCTCATTTGGGGGAGCCGGGGGGCTGCCCAGCGGCGATGCGGCTCACCCGCTCCAGGACATCCTGGGGGCAGAGGGGGGGCACGGCCTGTGCCAGTGGACATTCCTCCACCAGGCTGTTCATGGGGGTGGGCGGGGGGACCACCTCTTCCTCCGGCCCCCAGGCAGCGCCTGGGCCCCCCAGGGCTGCCCGCAGGATGGGCAGGACCTTCTTCCTCGATGCCAAAGCGTTGCCTTGGGCATAGGCAGCCAGGCAGGACCAGGGGCTGGGCAGGGGCTGGAGCTGAAGGGCTGGTGCTGTTGCCTCCTCCAGCGCCCGGCACACCTGGAGGGAGGGAGTGTGGCGGCTGGCACCCCCCTGGGACCCCCAAAACTGGGAGGTGAACTGCAGCTGAGCCCCCCCCTGACCCCATGCCAAGGGATGGGGGTCACTCACCCCCCCTCACTCACCGTGCTGCGCAGGGTCTCGTGCCGGCTGTAGACGGCGAGCTGCCGGGAGGGCTCGTGGCGCTCGCTAAAAGAGATGGTCATGGCCACCAGCCCCGCATAGCCCTGAGCCTGGCAGAAGGCATCCAGGTCCTGCAGCAAGTCGGGCCGGCGCAGGAAGGTCTGGAGGGGGGGCAGAGGCTGGTGTCACCTCACTGTCCCCATCATGCCACCCCTTGCCTTGGTTTCCCCAGAGTGACCCCTCACCTCCAGGTCCACGTAGATGGCACTGATGGCGAGGAGCAGCTCATCGCTGGAGAGGACTTTGAGGTCCTTCCGCAGCATCTGCTCCGTCGTCAGCCCTGGGAGACGAGAGGGACCGAGCATGACCCCAGTGAAGCATCCTTGTCCCCAGGGAGCGGGGTCTGTCCCGGGACCTGCTCCCAGCCACACCTGAGACATCGAACTTGGCCGCTTGCAGGGCTTTGAAGACGGCGTCACGCGCCGGCAGCTCGGGGAACCTCTCCTCGAGCAGCGAGACACACGCCACGTCCCTGGGCGTCACCTTGCCAGCGGCCGGGCTCAGGTTCACACAGTCCAGGAGGATGGTGCCTGGGGGGGACCATTGGGGCCATCAGTTGCCACTGTCCCCTTCGGCTGAGGCTCAGCCAGGGCCGCCCCTCCTCACCGTGCAGCAGCGTGGCCGTGAGTCTGTCCAGCACGCCCGGGGGACCCTGGGCGATGCGCTCGGTCACCAGCGTGGCACAGGAGCCCACGGGCTCTGCCACCACCTGGCAGTGTGGAGCACGGTCCCGATCCAGCGGCCGGTGATCCAGGACCTCCACCACGGCCTCTTCCAGGGCTGCATCAGTGCTGGCAGGTGAGACGGGGAGGGTGAGACCCCGGGCACAGCCCCTGGGTGTTACCCCCAGCCCAGCCTAGAAACCCCCTTCGTTCCCCTCGCCCTTCCCTAAAAACACCCTGGAAAGGGAACATTTTTACCCACCCCGGGCCAAAAATCAAGTGAGCAAAAAAGCAAAGCTCCAGGTGGGTGGCCCCAGCTTGTCCCCGTGTCCCCTCCCCGGCTCACCCAGGCAGGACGTGGTGATCAACCAGTGTCAGGGAGAGCAGCCCAGCGTGGTGCAGCCCCCCCAGGTCGATCTCGTCCCGAAAGATGAGGGAGGTGGCAGGGATGCCCTGCTCCCGCAGCAGGAACGTCGTCTCCGTCCGGAGGGCAAAGTCGGCGCGTGGGATGTTCAGCACCGGGATGAAGGCGGCTTTGGGAGCCGGGGAGGTCTGCGGCGACGGGGGTGACACCCGGTGAGGTGTCCCCCAAGCCACCGTTTGTCCCCGAGCCGGTGGCCGAGCCTCTCACCTTTGCCAGGAAATAAGCCAGGGCCAGGGCAGAGACGGTGGAGTCCAGGTCACAGGCCTCATTGCCCATCACCACGTGGATCTCCTGGTGACGCCGGACATGGTCCTGCAGGGGCGGGGGACATCAGGTGTGGCAGTGACATGTCCCCATCCTCCAAACCCCCCAGACTGGTCCCTTCCCCTTTGCCACCCTCAAGGGGACATGCAGGTGTCAGCCACAGATGCCACCCGCTGGCACCCATCTCCCAGCCACCACTGGACGGGCTCCTGGCATTCCTGAAGTGCCCTCAGGAGGAGACCTGGCTGAGATCCATTTTTGGAATGAAATCCTCACGTTTTGGGCCACGTGCTTGAAACTGGGCGAATTGAGGCCCCAGGGGGAACAAGAGCACCCACGAGTGACCACAGCAGCGGTGACAAGGATCTTCCTGTCCCGGGGGACACACTGACACAGGCCCCTTGAGTACTTCAACCCAGACCAAAGTGTTTTTTCCAAAGACGGTGAGTTTGGGACTGGCTGCCCCCCAAAACACGACATTTCACCCCTTTTCCTTCTCATCCACAGCAGCAAGAAGAGAATGTCACCCATGTCACCCCACAAATCCCCCGTCCCCGAGTGCCCGCCCTGTCCCACTGGAGGAAGCCGCCCTGTCTCCAGGCCCTTTTTCGGTGACAATCATTCTGTGCCATAACCCAGATCCGCTCGTTTATTCCATATAAGCCGAGGAGGTAAACAACGGAGCAGCCCGTGTGTGGCCGGGGAGGGGGGTGAGGCTGCCGGGCTGGCCTGGGGGTGCTGGGGGAGCCATGGAGAGGGTTCTGGGGGTCCCCAAGGGAAGCTGTGACACCCCAGCACACAATCAGCCCCTCTCCCCTGGGGTGCACCCCACTGGGGGGGCTTTGATCCCCTGGGCAACCTGCTCCCCCCTTGCACCCCAAGCCTTCTGTACCCCAATCCCCCTGCACCCTGCTCCTCCCCATGCACCCCAATCCCCTGGGGACCCAGCTTGCCCCGACCCCCCAGTCCCCATGCACCCCAACCCCCCTGCACCGCACTCCCCCCCCCCCGCCCCGACCCTGCTACCTGCAGAGCCGCCCGGTTCCCCGCCACGAACCGCTCCATAACGGCGGCGATCCGCGCCCCGACCCGCCCAATGCGGCCCAGTATGGCCCAGTACAACCCGGTACGGCCCAGTACAACCCGGTACGGCCCAGTACCGCTCGCCCCCCCCCCTCTCCTCGGGCCCCCCCTCCCAGCTCTCGGGGCGTGGCCGCCCGCGCGGGCTGGCGGGAAGGGGGCGGGAGCAACGGGGGGAGGGGGGCTGGGGTGACACCCCCAAACTGCCCTGACACCCCCAAGTCCCCGAGACACCATAGACCCCCCCCACCCGGCCAGGCCTGGGCACCCCCAGACCCCCTCAGACAGGCCGTGCCCGCCCCCCCCGACTTATAGTGCGCCCCAGGATGGCGACACGCCGGCCCGAGCGGCGACTGGCGACTAGTTACTGGTGACCAGTACCCGGTAACTGGTGACCCCGCAGGGCGCGAGCCCGCCAGCGGGTGGAACCGGGGCTCAAAATGAAGAAGAAAGCGGGAAATCGGTGATTTTTGGGTGCGCGGGGCAGCGAGATGGCGGCGGTGCAGGAGCTGCCCGCCCTGCCCGTCCCCCCTGCCCGTCCCCTTCCTCCTCCTCCTCCTCCTCCTCCTCCTCCTCCTCCTCATCCTCCTCCTCCTCCGGCCCGGGAGGAGCCGGAGCGCGGGCGACAGCGGCGTCGGCGAGAGGGGACGGGAAAAGGGGGAATAAAGACGGGAAAAGGAAGCGAAAAGGAGGAATAAGGAGGGGAAAGCGAAAGGAAAAGGAGGAAAAAAGGAGCAAAAAAGGAGGAAAGAGGAGGGATAAAGAGGAAAAAAAGAAGGGAAGTAAATAAGAGGAAAGAAGGAAAAGAGAAGGGAAAAGGAAGGGAAAAAAGAAGGAAAAAGCAGGGAAAAGGAGAGGAAAAAGGAAAAGAGGAGGAAAGCAAAAAAAAAATAAGGAAAAAGAAATCAAGAAGAGGGGAAAAAATAAGGCAAAAGAAATAAAGAAGAGGGGAAAAATAAAAAGACGGAAAGAAGAAGGAGAAAAGGATAAATTAAGGGAAAGAAGGAGGGTAAAAGGTGGAAAAGGAGGGAGCAGGGGGTCGGAGATAACCAACCGTCTGCAAAGTAAGAGCGGGTCGGGGGGCGCCGGGGGGGGGACCCGTCCCGGCGGTGCTGCGGGTGGTGGGTGCGGGGTCGCGGGAGCGACGGTTTTGGGGTGTTGTTTTGGGCACAGCGGGGGTGGGCTGTGGGGTCGTGGGGTGGGGAAACTGAGGCAGGCGGCAGCGGCGGCCCCGTCCCGCCCCACGGCCAGGGCTGGGGCAGCCGGTTTGTCCGGATCGCGCCGCCGCCACGGACGCCGGTAGGGCCGGTTGGACCGGGCTGGGGGCTCCGGGCACCGGCTGGGAGCACCGGGTACCAGGCGGTGGGCACCAGGTACCGGGCTGGGGGCTCCTCTGCAGCCACGGTGCCAGTTTGTGCATAGTCCTGTCCTTAAAAAGAATATATATATATAATTATTTTTTATTTTATTGGAAAGAATATTTATTTATTAAGACTATTTATCCATCCATTTCTCTATCAAAAATATTTCTTATAACCCTTAATAATGCTCCTTATTTAATGACTTACCTATACATCTACTTACCTATCAAGTATATTTGTTTATCTATTTCTTCACTGCATATTTGTAAAGATTATTTATTCATGTTTTTGATGGGTCTGTTTATTAAGAATATTGATCTATTGATCTATTGATCTGCCTATCAAGAATATTTATTAATACTATTTATTTGTTTAGATATTTCTTTCTCAAGAATATTTACTTACTTATTTACTTCAGTAAATAAACTTGTAATTTATTTATTAGTACTCATTTCCATCACTGTTCATCCCTTGGGAATATGGGGGGCTGCAGGAGGGTCCAGGTGCCCCGATTCCGGCCGTGTGTGTGGGCAGGAGCAGGATTAGGGCCAAGGAGATCCTGGTGAGCTGGTCACTGACCCGGAGCAGCCACGTTCCTGCTGGCACAGAGCCTGTGAAAGCCCAGTTTTCCAAACCTCTTGACCATCCCAAACCCAAACGTTCCAGTTCTTTTGACTAAAAGCCGAATTTTCCCAATCCCTCTGCAGGAGCATCTTCCCCACCTGAATTTTCAAGAAAACCCCGTTGGAAGCGCAGGACTCCCACCTTTCCTCCAAGCCTTTTTGATCTCCATCCGACCCCTCAGTTCCTCCCAGGTTGGTTTGGGATTTTCCCTCTTTCCTTGCAAACAGGATAATGTCCTCACACCTCCACGGCGTTGAGTTTTTTAATGGCAGTTTAGAGGCAGGAGCAGGAACAAGTTGGTAAACAAATTGGATTAATAGAATCTTTTTTTTTTTTTTTTTTTTTTTTCCCTTGAAATCCCCAAGTTGGACCTTCTGAGGGAGAAGTTTGGGATGTGGCTGTTCCTGGAGGGACCCGGAGCTTTCCCAAGGGCCTGATCCAGACCTGTTCCAGGCAGGACACCAGGGTGAGGGTCCAGCTGCAATGGAGCAGCCACCCGAGCAGGAAGGGACAATCCCTGCCCCTTCCAGCAGGGAAGGGTCCCACCAGCTCCTGGAGGAGCCCATTGGTGGGGAAGAAATTCCAGAGGGCAGCCAGGAGAGCCCAGCACCAGATGGACAAGCCGCCGTGGGGCAGCCAGGCTGCGCCCCACATCTCCCCTCCGATGAGCATCCCAAGGCAGATGCTCAGGAGAAGCAGCCCACAGAGAGTGGTGGGTCCCTGGCTGGTCCTTCTGTTCCCAGCCCCAGTGCCGGGGGGTTCCCTGAGGAGCCCCCCCGAGCCCGCAGCCCCGCTCGGGAAGCAGAGGAGGATTTTTATTGCGTGAAGTGGATCAGCTGGAAGGGCGAGCGGACGCCCGTCATCATGCAGAGCCAGAACGGGCCCTGCCCGCTCCTGGCCATCATGAACATCCTCCTCCTGCAGTGGAAGGCAAGCGGGGTGCGGGGGGGGGGCTGGGGGTGCTGCCCACGGGGGGGGTCGAGGCTCGGCTCCCCCCGGATGGTGCGGGGAGGGGGCCGGGGGCCGGTCCCCAGCCTCTCACTGCTCCCAGGTGAAGCTGCCCCCGCAGAAGGAGGTGATCACGGCCGAGGAGCTGATGGCACATTTGGGTGAGACCCCCGTGACCCCCCCCCCCCAGTCCCCCCGGCACGATGGTGTGCCACGGTGTGCTGTGGTGTGCCACAGTGTGCCATTTCGTGCCATTTTGTGCCATTTTGTGCCACGGTGTGCCTGCCTTGCAGGCGATTGCATCTTGTCCACCCAACCCCGCGAGCCCTCCGAGGGGCTGCAGCTCAACTTCCAGCAGGTGAGGAGTGTCACCCACCCCAAAAACTGGTCTCCCCCCTCCTCCATCTCAGGCAGCACTGGTGGCCTCAGGCTGCAAGACTCGTGGTGCCAACACACCTCGTTGAGAAACCCTCCCCTTGCTTCTTGCCCCCCCAGAACATCAATGACTCCATGACAGTTCTCCCCAAGCTGGCGACGGGGCTGGACGTCAACGTGCGGTTCACGGGCGTCTCCGACTTCGAGTACACACCCGAGTGCATCGTCTTTGACCTCCTCAACGTCCCACTCTACCATGGCTGGCTGGTGGACCCCCAGGTGAGCTGGCCCCATGGCTGTCCTGCTGGTGGCTTCAGTTGGTCCAGGGACACCAGGGAATGGTCCAAGGGTTGGCGAGACATGGATTGTCCGGAGAAGTTGTGGACAACTATTGGAAGTGCTCAAGATCAGGTTGGATGGGGCTTGGAGCAGCCTGGTCTAGTGGGAGGTGTCCCTGCCCATGGCAAGGTGGAGTCTGGATGATCTTTGAAGATCCCTTCCAACCATTCCAAGAAGCTTCTTGGATGTCCCCATGATGGAGCAGTGGTCCAGCTGGTTGGGGAAGGTCCCAACTGACTCATTCTCTGCCCTGGGCTTCTGTGGGTCCCCGCAGAGCTGGTTCTCACCCCCCAGCCCTTCCCCTCCCCACAGAACCCTGAGGTGGTCCAAGCTGTGGGCAAGCTGAGCTACAACCAACTGGTGGAGAAGATCATCACCTGCAAACAGGCCAGTGACTCCAGCCTGGTGAGCGAAGGTGAGGGCCCCCCACCCAACCACCTGCTCCCCGGGGTCCCTGGTGGGGGGTCTGGATGCCCCAGCCCAGCTCCCACCCCATCATCCCCACAGGGCTGGTGGCTGAGCAGTTCCTGGAGTCCACGGCCTCCCAGTTGACCTTCCATGGGCTCTGCGAGCTGACAGTGACTGTCAGGGAGGGCGAGCTCAGCGTCTTCTTCCGCAACAACCACTTCAGCACCATGATAAAGCACAAGGTTCAGCTCCACACGCCCCCCACCCCAGCTTCCTTCGAGCCATCAGACCCCCCCCACACACACCAACCGTCCCTTCTCCCCAGGGCCACCTCTACCTGCTGGTGACAGACCAGGGCTTCCTGCAGGAGGAGGGGGTGGTCTGGGAGAGCCTCCACACCGTGGATGGGGACAGCTGCTTCTGTGACACTGACTTCCACCTCAGCCATGCTCCGGGCAAGGAGGGGGCCACTGCGGCCCCCCCGGACCCCCGCCTCCAGCAGAGACAAGTGGACCAGGTGGGAAACAAGCAAAGGGGGGGGGAACGGCACTGGGCGACGCTACAGGGTGACATTGTGCTGAGACCCCCCCTTTCTTTCTGTGTGTGTGTGTGTGTCCCCCCCCCCAGGATTACATGATCGCGCTGTCCCTGCAGCAGCAGCAGGGCCGGGACCCCCCCTCGGCGCTGAGCGACCTGGAGCTGGCGCGGCAGCTGCAGCATGAGGAGTATCAGCAGCACCAGCAGCACCAGCAGCACCAGCAGCACCAGCAGCACCAGCAGCACCAGGTATTGGGATGCACCCTCCAGGACGGGGGGGGGGGGGTTTCTCGCCCCCCCCGTCCTGCTCTGTAGTGTCCCCCGGGGACAATAGAGGGTCCCTGTGGGGTCCCCAGCCCCAATTCCTGTGCCCGCAGGGGGGGCGGCCGGCAGGAGAGCGACGGCAGCGGCAGAAGCCAGATGTGGACTGTACCCTCCTATAGCCCCCCTGGGAGGGGGCCCCCCGTGGCACCCCCACGCTCCATCCTCCAGGGAGACCCCTCCCCCCTGGGGACTTGATGGGGACACGCACAGAGGAGGGGGTGTCCTGCCATACCCACCAACGGGACCACCTCAACCTTTCCAGTGGCCTTAACAGGGGGGGTCCCGGGGGAGGGGGTTCTCATCCCTCGGTCCCTGCTCTGAGACACGAGGGGACACGCGTATTGGGGGGGGGGACACACGCGCCCCCGTGTCCAAAACGCAGCCTTAGCCCTCGGCAAATAAAGGACTTGCCCCAGGGCTGCGGCTCCAGGCTCTGACACCCTCGGGGGGGCTCTGAGCCCCACGAACACGCGGGTCTGGGGGGGGTTTTGGGGTGACACGACCCTCCATGCCCCACAGACACGGGGGCCTGGGGGTGTTTTGGGGTGATGGGACCCTCCATACCCCACGGACACGGGGTCTAGGGGGGGTCTAGGGGGGGTTTGGGGTGATGGGACCTTCCATGCCCTACGGACACGGGGGGCTGGGGTGTTTTAGGGTAACGGGACCCTCCATGCCCCACAGACACGGGGGGCTGGGGGGGGTTTGGGGTGATGGGACCCTCCATGCCCCACGGCCACGTGCGTCTGGGGGGCTTTTGGGATAACGGGACCCTCCGCGCCTCGCGGACACGCCGGTTCCCACCCCCCTCCCGTGGCTGCAGTGTCGCGGCGGGGCCGGCAGGGGGCGAGCCGCACCGGGAAGGTGTGGGGGTCTTTGGGACCGGAGGGGGGTTAAAGCCGCCCCCGGCGCTCGATTGATCGTGTCTAGCGGCGCGGGCCCGGGGGGGGCGGTCCCGCCCCGCCCCGCCTCCCCCCCCCCCCCCCGGGCCCGCGGCGTTGGCGGTGACGTCACTCCCGCCCGCTGCCTGCGCGGGGCGCGCGGTGGGGGGGGGAACGGCAGCGCGAGGCGGCGGCGGCGGCTCCGGGCGGCGGCGGCGGCGCGTGAGTGGGGCGGGGGGGGGGCTCCGGTCACGGCCCCGCTCGGTGGGGAGGGGGGAGTGTCCCGGTTCTTTCCTCATAACCCCTCGGGCCTGGGGGTGGTGGCGGGTTGGACGGTCCGCCCCGGGTCTGACGGGGTCCCCCCCCCCACACACACACACACCCGGCTCCCGTGGCCGGGCAGGCCGGGCCGGGCCGGGCCGGGACCCGAGGGAGGCGGTGACCGCCCCGCGGCCCGCTACAAGGCCCTGGGTGTGGGCTCCGGGCCCACCGGGCCCCCGCGGCCTCCCCCGGGGCTCCGCAGCAGCCGTGACCCGGGACCCCCAACCGGGACACACGCACACACCCTAGGACTCCCCCCCGGTTCAGGGCCCGGCCGGTATTCGGTGCCCCGCGATGCTCCCGGCCCCGCTTTTTCGTCCCTAGTCTGAAAATTTCCGCATTTTGTCACTTTCCAGCAGGATCGGTGCTAAAATCACCTCGGGTCGGGGCGGGGGGGCGCGGCTGCAGGTCTCGGCCTCCCCCGGTTCTCTGGCAGCCGGTCCCGGGTTCTCTCCGACCAGCGGGGCCCTGGGGGTGAAGCTGCCGCCGGCCCTGACTGGGACCCCCCCGCGCCCCCCCCGTGCCCGCCCTGCCCGTTACCTGCCCGCGGCCCGTTTGCGGCCCGGCCCGGCCCCGCCTTGCGAAACCGGCCCCGGCGGTTCCTCTTCTCCCCCCGGAGCTCACCCGCCTCGTCCCTGGTCTGAATCCCTGCCCCGCCGCGGGGATTTGCCACCCGGGAGGTGGGACAGGATCCCCCGGGACCCCAGCCCCACGGAGCCCAGGCTCGGCCCCCCCCGGGAGGGGGGTGTAAACCGGCCCGTCTCCGATACCGGGAAGTGCCAGTGCAGAGGGGAAGGAAGACCCGGGATGTGGTGACCCCACGGGGGGGGAACCGGCCGCCCCCACCCCCCGGTGCCCGTCCCGTCGGTGTTTTGAAGGCACAAAGGTGTCATTGTCCCGCTGGCAAATCCCTAATCCTGCGCCGCGGGGCCGCCTGGCTCCGGCTGCCCGGCCGGGGGGTGCGGGAGGCTCCGTGCCTCAGTTTCCCGCCCCCCTCCAAGCATTGGGGGATCAACCCCCCACCCCTCTCCCGTGTGGACACAGCGCTTGGGGGAGAAACCGTCTCGGGGGGGGGGTAGGGGGTTTCATCCCGGGTTGTGCCCGTCCCGGTGCCACACTGCGGGATTCCAGCGGGGAAGTCCCGGGGAAGGGGAACGCGGATCCCTCCCCCCGGCGGGGGCCTGGGATCGGTCCCGCCGGTCGGAAGCTGGAGCCCGGCCCCGGTTAATGATCACCCGCCGCCGCAGGGAGCAAAGTCTCTCCCTGCTGGAGCCCTCGGTTGCTCCGGGGGGATGTCGGGATTTCACCGCCCACCTGGCACCGTTGGCACCGGGGTCCGAACTTCCTCCTTGGGGTGCCGGGCCCCCCCTTTACCTCTCCCTCTCTTTTCCTGCTCCCCCCCCCCAGCATGTTCCAGACCTTGTACAACTATTTCTGGTGGGAACGGCTCTGGCTCCCGGCAAACCTCACCTGGGCCGACCTGGAGGACCGGGATGGGCGAGTCTACGCCAAAGCCTCTGACCTCTACATCACCCTCCCCTTGGCCTTCCTCTTCCTCGTGGTCCGGCACCTCTTTGAGACGTGAGTCCCGGGTGGGGGGGGGGACACACACAAACACCCCCCCCCACTCATCCTCCCTGCACCCGCAGGAGCTGGGGGACACCCTGTGTGGATGTGTCACCATGTCCCCCAGCCTGGCTCGGGGTGGCCCTGGCGCCCTGGAGATGCTGTGTGGCACCTTGGGGGTCCTGTGGCCCCCTCCCCCAGACCACATTTAGGACCAGGACCAACCCCCCCCCCAGCCCAGCTTTGAGCATCCCCCCTTATCGCAGCGCAGGCGGCTGCAGCTCCGGCGTTTAAGGAGCGATTTGTTGGGCAAACAATGAGGAGCGGAGGCCGGGAACAGACGGGGCTTTGTTGGGATGGCAGGAGAAGGGGGAGGGCACCCTGTGCCCGCCCTGCCACCTCCTGGGGGGGCTGCTCCCCCCCTCGGGGTGACAGAGGGGACCTGGGGGATTCCCCCATGGTAAAACCCACCTTGGAGAAGCGGTAACGGGGTGGGCAAACTGGGCACCAAGTGGCTGCAGGTCCTTGGGTGGCTTTGATGAGGCCACATCAGCCAAGTGACAGAGAAATGGGGACGTTTTGTGTCCCCTTGTCCCTCCCCCAGGTACGTGGCCACCCCACTGGCCGGGCTACTAAATGTCAAGGAGAAGATCAGGTTAAAGGCCACCCCCAACCCCGTGCTGGAGAAGTTTTACGCTGCCACCACCAAACACCCCAAGCAGGTGAGGAGAGAGGAAGGGGGTGGGTCCCCAAAAGGGGCTCAACGTGGCTGGGGGAGGGCGGGTGGCCCCGTGGCGTGGCGGTGACGTCCCTGCTGTCCCCAGGCTGACGTGGAGATGCTCTCCAAGAAGAGCGGACACACGGTGAGGCAGGTGGAGCGTTGGTTCCGCCGCCGCCGCAACCAGGACCGGCCCAGCCTGCTCAAGAAGTTCAGGGAGGCCAGGTGAGACCTGGTGTCGTTGTCACCCTGCGGGCCACGGCTGGGGGGCTGCCCTGGGAGGGGGGAACGTGGGTCTGGTGGGTCCGTCCTCCTCCCTCCCTCTCCCGGTGCCCGTCTGAGGACCGTCTGCTTCCTTTTTCCAGTTGGCGATTCACGTTTTACCTTATTGCTTTCATTGCTGGCATGGCTGTCATAGTGGATGTAAGTATTGTCCCCCCCCCCTTGTCCCCCAGGTTCCCCCTAGTCCCCCCTAACCCTTCTTTTTCTCTCTCTTTCCTCCATGTGCCACAGAAACCCTGGTTCTACAACCTGCGGGAGGTGTGGAAGGGGTACCCCATCCAGGTGAGTGCCCAATCCCAGCCCCCCGACATTCCACAGCCCTTCCTGGAACCCCCGGAGCTGTGGGAGGGGCTCTCCAGGTCTGCCTGATGCCCCCCAAGGGGAATTGAACCCCCCCAGCAGTGACCCATAGTGTCACTGTCACCCATCTGGGTTTGGCTGATGCACGGGGAAGGGGTTTGCACACCGGGGGGCGCAGAAGGGTCCCCAGGATGCCCCATGGTCTGGCTGGTGCCCAGGGAAGGGGGTTGAACCCCCCCAGGACACCCGGAGGATCCCCCCAGCGTGTCCCCTTGGCTTTCAGAGCATGCTGCCCTCCCAGTACTGGTACTACATGATTGAGCTCTCCTTCTACTGGTCCCTGCTCTTCAGCATCGCCTCCGACGTCAAGCGCAAGGTGGGGGTCCCTGGGGACAGGGGTGGCAGGCACAGGGACATCTCCACAGGGGGTTCTTCACCCTCCTGGTGGGTGTTAGGGACCAGCAGGGAGGATCCAGGGTGATGGAGGGGATCTGGGAGCCGAGGCTAACCCCAACCCCAAACCCCTTTCCAGGACTTCAAGGAGCAGATCATCCACCACGTCGCCACCATCATCCTCATCAGCTTCTCCTGGTTCGCCAACTACATCCGCGCAGGGACGCTCATCATGGCCCTGCACGACTCCTCGGACTATCTGCTGGAGGTGAGGCCCCCTCCCCACAGCCACCTCCACCTCCCACATCCCCTCCCCAACTCACCCTCCTCTCCTCGTCCCCACAGTCTGCCAAGATGTTCAACTACGCCGGCTGGAGAAACACCTGCAACAACATCTTCATCGTCTTCGCCGCCGTCTTCATCGTCACCCGCTTGGTCATCCTGCCCTTCTGGTGAGTGCTGGTCCCTGGGGAAGGGGTGGGGAAACTGAGGCACGGGGTGGGGAGACCCACTGTGGGGGTGGGATGCTGGTCCGTGTCCGTGATGGAGCTGCTCCTCCCGCAGGATCATGCACTGCACGGTGGTTTACCCGCTGGATCTCTACCCTCCCTTCTTTGGCTACTACTTCTTCAACTTCATGATGGTTGTGCTGCAGTCGCTGCACATCTTCTGGGCCTACCTCATCATCCGCATGGCCCAGAAGTTCATAACTGGAAAGGTAAGAGGGGGCTGGGGGCTCCTGACACTGGTGGGACTGGATCGGGACCCGGCCAAGGTGGCTCCAGGTGGATGGAGGGTCTGGGAGTGAGGGGGAACCCCCAAACCATGAAGTCAAACTGCACTTGGCTTCCTGAGGGCTGGAGGGGAGGAAACTGGTGGTGGGGGCAATGAGAGGAAACTGAGGCACAGCAGTAAAATGGGGGTGCCACTGACCGAGCCCCCCCCTCTTCCCCTCTCCCTCTGCAGGTGGTTGAGGACGAGCGGAGTGACCGCGAGGAGACGGACAACTCGGAGGAGGAGGAGGAGAAGAACGGGCCCCTCTCCAACGGCCACCCCGTCCTCAACAACAACCACCGCAAAACCGACTGAGCGCCCTGGCCGGCGGGGGCGGCCGGGGGGGCCCCACCAGAGCCCACACCCGGGAGGTGTCAGACCCAGCGATGTCACCCTCGTGTAGTGCCCAGGTGTCCCCCCCGATCCCCTCCATCCTCGTCCCTCCCCGCTCCAGCAGAGCAAACCGGGACCCCCAGAGCCCCTCTGGGCCTCCCCCCCCCCGGCAAGGGGCCGCAGCTCCCTGGGGGGAAACATTTCCAGGGGGGGGGCGGTGGTCGCTGCTTCCCCCCTCCCCTCCCATCGGGGCCATTTCTGCCTTTCACCTCCTGCCTTAATCCACCGCCGTGCCCCGGGACAGGCAGAGCCAGGAGCCGTCCCTCTGGGATGGCGCCTTTCCCAGCTCCCGGTGTCTTTTCCCAGCTCCAGCCCCTCGCTGGGCTCCAGCCCCACGTTATTCCCTTTTTCCAACCATCTCCTGGCCCGAGGGGAGCGGGTCCTGCAGCCTCTTCAAACACCAGGATAAAAATCCCCTTCCCTGCCCCGCGCTCGGCGTCGCCGCTGGTGCCGCGTGGTGGAAAAGCCGGCGCAGCCGCTGGGAGCCGGGAGCAGGTGACACCCCGGGGGAGCAGGTGACACCCCGGGGGAGCAGGTGACATCCCAATTGACACCCCGGGGGAGCAGGTGACATCCCAGGTGGCATCCCGGGTGTTTTGGTGGCTGAATTTCACGATGACACTATGGAAGTGCTCGGGGGGGGGGGAGGAAGCCGCAGGGTTCAGTCACTACTCGCGTCTCCCCGAGGAGTTTAATCCCCTCATTTTCTCCTTGTCAAAGGGTTTCCAGTCTCTCCGTGGCCTCTCCTGGTCCCTTTCCCAGCTGTAACAGGACAAATTTGCAACTGATTTTTTTTTTTTTTTTTTTTTGTTTTTGTTCCTATTTATTTGGAAGTCGGAAGGAGCCGGGCTTGGCTCTGCCTCCCGCATCCACCCGGGATGTGGGGAGACCTCCCAGCACGGAGGGGTGGGGGGAAAAGGACCATTAACCAACGTCAGACCAAAACGTGTTTTCTTTTTTTTTTTTTCTTTTGTTTTGTTTTTTTAAATAAAAGGTTAAATATATTAAAAGTTAAAAAAAAAACTAATAAACTTCGGTAAAAAAAACCCAACAACTAATAATGAAGGGTTTGGGTATCTTCTGGGGGGGGGCTCACTTGGGTGCAGGTTCCTTTTGCTTTCATTTGGGCAGTGCTAAATGGGGCAGATTGGAGGGTTTTTGTTGTTTTTATATCCCCCCCCCCCAAACCTCTCCACATCTTCAGCCTGGGGAGCCCTGGCCCTGCCAGAGGAGCTGCCACCCTGCTCGGATGACAAAGCTGCTATTCAGGTGGACGCTGAGGATGGAACTGGAGCTCAGGCCTACAAAGGTGGGGTGGGTTTTGGTTTGGTTTTTTTTTTTTTGTTCTTTAGCAGGGGTAAAAAAAACAACCCTCCCTTGTGTGAGCAGAGTCACACGGGCTGCACTTGGGTTGGGTGCCCAAGGGAGGGGGGGGTGGTGGCTGGAACCCCCGTTTTGCTGCTTCAGCTCCACACCCCCCACCCCCCCAGACGAGGGTTTTGCACTTGAGCTGGTGGGTGATGCAGAATTTGATTCCAATTTGCCAAAACCTGCCTCTTTTTGCCCTCTTGTAGTGGTTTATTGAACCCTTTGGACGTGCAGGTACGAGCCCAGCCCCCCCCGCCCCCCCAAAAAAAAAATCACCCGCAAACCCAAACCCCAACACTTGAACCGGGAGCGTCGCCGCTGGAGAAGGAACAAGAGGGAGTTTGTCCTCATGGAGCCACCACGGAGCCTGGGTCTGAGCTCCTGCCCCAGCTCTGCCCTTCCCTGCCCCCCAGCACGGAGCCCGGGGGCCCGAGGGGACCCGGGGGGGGCACCCCGGGGGGATCACAGCAGCCGCCCGCGGCACTCGATGGCCCCGCAGCAGCACAGCAGCTCTTTGCCTTCCACGCTGCCCACCTCGTAGTTGTAATCCCACGTCAGCTCCGTGCCAGCTCGGATCCTCCTGGGAAAAAAGAAGCAGCACAGGTTGGGAAAGAAGAGAACATTCCAAGGGGGATCAGCCAAGAAGGATCCTGAGCAGAGAGCGACGCCCACAGAGCACCTCTCTGGATGGGGGGCGGTGAAGGAGCCACCACTGGCTCCAGAGGCAGCAAAGGGATAAAGTTCCCTGGAATTGCCCCTGTGGGGCTTCAACACTGTGTTCCTGGAGGCCAGGAGGGATGTGCCAGGGATTCAACCCCCGGGAGACACGGGTAGGGATTCACCTCCCCCCCCCAGCGCTGGTTTGTGACCCAAACGAGCTGCTCTGTGCTCAACACCCCCTCCCCCCCTCTTTGGGAAGGTCTAAAACTGCCACAAACGGCACCAGAATCTCCAGCCACAAAGAGGGATCCGGGATCCTTCCCCAGCTCCTCCCCAAGCTTCTCCCTGCTCAGGCTGGGGTGGAGGTGGCCAAGGAGCAGGGTGGGACAAGCCCCCCCCCAACTCAGGCTGCCCCCAGACTCACTTGCTGGCGAAGAAGGCGACCCAGGGGAAGCGGAGGTCGTGGGTGTCCACGAAGACGTTCTGCACGAAGAGGTTGGGGCTGCAGCTGTGCTGGAGGGACAGACACGGGGTGAGACACGGGGCAGGCGGCTGCAAACACAGGCCTGGGACCCTCTGTCCTTCCCGGTTTGCTGCTGCATCAGGGTGAGGCTGCTGGAGCAGGACACGCTCCCGCCCCTGCACGGGCAGGATGAGTCAGAAGATCCAGGCTCGCAAAGGTAATGGAGGACTTGGCCACCCTGCTGGTCACGGGGCTGGAGCAGCTGCCCTGCCTCGCTTGGGTGGGGAAAACAACCTCCTAGTCCTGCTCTTTTCCCACTTTTTTTACTGTTTTCTCTGGTCCTGGGGAGGAACAGTCCCCCTGGCCGGCCAGGTCAGCCCTAATAGATCCAAATGGAAGAGGAGAGAGTTGGGTTGGACATGGGGAAGAAATTCTTTAGTGTGAGGGGGGGTGAGACACTGGCCCAGGTCAGCCTGGAGAAGAGAAGGCTCCAGGGAGACCTCAGAGCACCTTCCAGTGCCTGAAGGGGCTCCAGGAAAGCTGGGGAGGGACTTTGGACAAGGGCAGGGAGGGATGGGACGAGGGGGATGGATGAAAACTGGCAGAGGGAGCTTGAGGTTGGAGATGAGGAGGGAATTGTTGAGTGTGAGGGTGGTGAGACCCTGGGCCAGGGAAGCTGTGGAAGTTTTGGATGTCCCATCCCTGGAAGTGTCCAAGGGCAGGTTGGATGGGGCTTGGAGCAAGCTGGGCTGGTGGGAGGTGTCCCTGCCCACGCAGGGGGGGGGTGGGACTGGATGACCTTTAAGATCCCTCCCACCCCAACCCATGCCTTGAACTCCGTCCCGTTCCCTGCTCAGCTGGTGACTCACGTTGAGGTACCGGCCCAGGTTGCCCTCCAGTTTGGCATCGATGATGTAGCAGGACTCCTCCCCGTCGTAGAACTGCCGCGTTGTCCGGTGCACCGGGGCGCTCTCCCCCTTCTCGGCCGCTGCCAAGTTGGTGGGTTTGATGGCAATTCCATGGGTGGATTTCAGGGCAAACCCACGGGTGGACTTCACGGCCACCTGCCTCTTCACAGGACCTGCCACAGAGGAGCCGAGGCTGCTGCCATCTCCCCAGCTTCCAGAGGAGGAATCCCGTGGTGCTGGCTCTCTTCTTCCACACAGGGGCAACAAAGCCCTCAGGGATCAGCTCCCATCTCAAACCCCACCCTGGGGTGGCTCCTGGGAACCTTCCAGCTCTCCCCTCAGCCCAGTTGAGCCAGGAGACCCATCAGAACCAGCCTCACAGCTGCTTTTTCTTAGATACCCACAAGGATCTCAAACTTGAGGAGTGGGTTGGGCACTTCTGTCCCAAACACCACCTGGAGAAGCTTCAGACCTCGGTGGTTAGAGGAGCCTGGAGCAGGACACACCAGGCTCTGTCCCTCCTCAGCCCCTCCTGGTGGTTCCTGGCCCCAGTTTCTCGGTGTACCTCAGCACTTCCCATGCTCAGCCCCCCCTGGTCCTCCCCCAGCAGCTTTCCTCACCTGAGCCAGATGAGGGGTTTTTCTTGTCATCTCCTTCCTCCTCCTCAGAGCCCGAGGAGATGGTCTGGATGTCGTCACTGTCGTTGGTGGCTCCTGGGGCCTGTCCTGCTGCCCCCTGCCCGTTCTCCCCATCACTGTCACTGGTGCTCGACAGGGTCATCACGTCCTGTGGGAGGCAGGAACAGCCCCGGGGTCAGGGGCCAGCAGAGCTCCAGTGCTTCCCAGGTGACACCCCGGGCTCCCTTCTCCCTGCTTTCTCATCCGAGGATCTCCAGGCTCTGGGAAACCCTTTGGAAATGTGTGGACACCTCGACCACAGCCTGACGAGGACAGAAACCCCATCTCCCAGACCAGGGTTTAGAAAGCAGGACACCAGGACTGCCAGAGCCTGCACCATCCCACACTCTGGCTTTTGCAAGGAGGGGAGAAGACCCCAAAACCCAAACGACATCCCCTGGGACGGCTCCTAGACCCGTCTCTGCCCAGCAACAGGCCCCTGGTGCGAAGGAACTCGACCACGGACCATGATCCCTGCACTGGTGCTCAACTGGAAACGACCCCAACAACCCCAGGGGAGGTTCCAGGTGTTCCCCAGAGGGGGCTGGAGGGAGGCAGGGCCCAGCCCACCCCCCCGGGAGCCCATGCTCACGTCGGCTGTGGGCTGCAGGGGCAGGGAGTGGCGCCGGCTCTGCAGCAGCGCCGTCCTGCTGGTCGGTCTCCGGACCCCCTCCAGCTTTGGGGGGCTGGGGTTGTATCCATACATCCTGCCCAGGGTGCTCAGCCTGCAGGGGACAACACGAGAGCGGCTCCGCTTGCAGCTCCAGGAGGATCATCCGTGGGCCAGGCAGGGGTGGAGCAGCTGAGGAGCCCCGGGAGCTGGAGAAGCTGGAGAAGCTGGAGAAGCCCAAACCCTCCCAGCCTCCCCCTGGCCTCTGGCCTTGAGAGTGAAGGGCAGCCCTGGAGCTGCAGCAACTGATCCCAGAGTGATGTTTGGAGATAAAAACGCTGGAAAATACAATTTAAGGAACCTTACCCCGGGATTTTGGAGGAATCTTCAGGTTCCTGCAGAAGGGAGAAGAACAGAGGATTAAAAATCTCTCCATTTTGGAGCACACCTCAGCCCTCCTGTGGAAATGTGCCCTGAATGCCACCCAGAGGTGAGAAGCTGCCTGTCCCACCCCTCTGCTTGGTGTGACACCCACTCCAGGGGTGCTCCAGAGCTCTCCCACCCTCCACATCCCACACAGCGGGTCCCCAAGTCCCCTCTCCAGAGCAGGGGGAATCAGACACCACCTCCACCTCCCCTGCTGTTCCTCCCTTACATCTTTCTTCACGGCCTTTGACTCCCCATCCTGGTCTCCCAGGGCCGGCCCGGTGGGTTTCTCCCTCTCCCCAGGGAGCTCCATTTTGCCCGGTTTGGCTTCTCCACCTTCGCTCATCTTGAAGGAGGAGGCGCTGTCGTTGTCCTGGAAGCCGTCGGACATGGTGTTGGAGCTCAGCCACGAGGCCACCTTGTTCTTGGAGGTCTCCTCTGACACGGGCAGTTTGCAGGAGGCCGCGGCCGCCGTCTCCTCGTGGCTGATCTGCCGGGTGAGCCCCGAGTCCTTGGAGGCCGTTTCCGACACCCCGTTCTCCCTCTGGCCCCGGGTCTGGCGCCGCGTGGCGTAGCTGCGCCACACCGAGCTGGTGCTGAAGTCCTCGTCCTTGCAGAAGTTGTCGTCGGAGCTGTCCTCGTTGGACTCCTCCTGCTCCTCTGTGCCCGTGTGCTCGTCCTCGTCGTCCTTGAGGTCCACCCCGCTGCTGTCAGAAGAGCACTTGGCGTCGCTCTCGTAGCCCTCCTTGAAGTTCTCCACGCTCTCGATGTGGTCCAGGTTTGCAAAGTACTCGTCGCCCATCTCCAGCCCTTCCTTGTCAGCAAAGTCATCCGTCAGGATCTTCCCTGGTGGGGGGGAAGAGAAAATCAAGTGTGAGTTTTCCAGTTCCTACCCCATCAGTTTCATCCTCCCCAGAGGCCCATGGAGGAGCAAACAGGATGGGCACAACCTTGTTCCAAAGCCGGGCTGGGAAAAGGACAACCTGGTTCTTGAAGTAATGAAAATCTGAAGCACGTGATCTAAAGTGGGTCCCCCACTAACATCCAGGCTCCCACCAAAGTTTAATTACCATTTCACTGGTAGGGTAATTAACCACTGGGACAGGCTGCCCAGGGGGTTGGTGGAGTCCCCATCCCTGGAGGTGTTTCAAAGCCATGTAGATGTGGTGCTGAGGGATGTGGGCTAGCACTGGACTGGGTAGAGTTGGGTTAATGGTTGGTAGAGTTGGTTATGGTTGGACTCCGTAATTTTCAAGGTCTTTTCCACCCAGATTCTGTGAAACCTCTCCACAGCACTTCCACCAGGGTGCCTGCTTTTCTTCTGGAGGGTGCAGTGCAGAGACAAGGCACCACCAGAGCTGGAGCTCTGCCCTGGTCAGCTGCCTTCAGAGCCACCACAACTTCTGCATTTGCTGGGTTTGTGGCAGGGTGGGTGTCAACAGGAAGCAGGGACGTGTTGATCCAACCCCAGAAGAGGCTCTGGGGAGCTGGGTGCTCCTCTGGGTGCTGCTGGTTTCTGCAGCCACTCGGGGCCGCGCTGGGCAGGGGGGGGGACCCCGACCCAGAGCTCAAAGAGCTGCAAATTCATCATCTCATCTTTTCCTTCCCTGTCACCTCCAGGAGCACAGGAAGAACTTCACGCCCCTTCTGCTGGGTTGGGCAATAAACAAAGCTGAGCTCCCAGGCCTGACCCAACCAGATCTCCTCCAACACCCCCACCCTCCTCAACCCAAAGCACATTCCCACCTGAATGGGAGCAGGGGGTGAAGAGCTGGCTCCATGAAGGCTTCTCACCCCTGCCTCCAACCTTCCACCTGCTGGTTCCTCCTACCTGCATAGATGCAGACAAAGGAGCCCTTGGCAATGTCGTCCAGGCAGCGGATTCCCCAGCCCTTGTTCTGGGTCTTGAACAACTGGAGCCGGACCTGGAGGCCGTGCTGGACCAGGCGGTTGGTGCACATGTTGATGTTGCACTTGCACCTCTTGTTGCACTCGTAGACTCTGCAGGGAAGGAGAAGAGTGACCATCAAGTGACCAGAATGACTGAAGTGATATCCCAGGGCTTGGTGTTGCACCAGGAAGGACGCAAGAGGGACTTGCAGTGGTGGCTTAAAGCTCAGGTGGGTAGGGAGAGTGGAATGGCCTCGAGTTGGGCCAGGGGAGGTTCAGGTGGGATCTTGGGAACAGTTTCCTCACTGAAGGAGTGGTCAAGCATTGGGACAGGCTGCCCAGGGCAGTGCTGGAGTCACCACTCCTGGAGGGGTTCAAAAAAATGTGTAGATGTGGCAGCTGGGGACGTGGTTTAGTGGCACGGTGGGCTTGGGTTGATGGTTGGACTTGGGTCTTTTCCACCCTTGATGATTCTGTGTAATTGCCAAGTTCCAGGGAAATGCACCGAGATCGTGGGCCAGGTGTGAGCAGGTGGATCAAGAACAGGTTTCCAGGATCTGCACTTAGCTCTGGCAAATCCTGCCCAGTACTGGAGACCACGTTTCTGGGGCTGGTGTTGGTGAGGGAAGGAGAAGACCCAGCTCTGCTTACCCTGTGGGAAGGCATTCCTCCAGCCTCTTGTGCTGGTAGCCCGAGTTGGGGTTCATCTGCCCACCTGGGGTGCAGCCCGTGGCTTGGACCGTCAGCTGGTGACAGGCACACTTGGACCTGGAGAGACACAAAATCCCACCCGTGTCCCCCAGGTGAGTGACACACCAGTTTGCAGGGAGGAAAAGGACCTGGGGGTGCTGGTTGAGAGCAGCTGAACATGAGTCAGTGGGTGCCCAGGTGGCCAAGAAAGCCACCAGCATCCTGGCTTGTGTCAGCACTAGTGTGGGCAGCAGGACCAGGGCAGGGACTGTCCCTCTGTGCTGGGCACTGGTGAGGGGACACCTTGAGTCCTGTGGTCAGTTCTGGGTCAGAAAAGGGACATGGAAGGGCTGGAGCGTGTCCAGAGAAGGGCAAGGGAGCTGGGGAAGGGGCTGGAGCACAAGGAGAAGGGTCTGGAGAACTTCTGAGGAGCAGCTGAGGGAGCTGGGGGTGTTGAGCCTGGATCAAAGGAGGCTGAGGGGAGACCTTCTGGCTCTGCAACTGCCTGAGAGGAGGTTGGAGCCAGGGGGGGTCGGTCTCTGCTCCCAAGGGACGAGTGACGGGACAAGAGGAAACGGCCTCAAGTTGCCCAGGGGAGGGTTAGATTGGATCTTGGGAGAAACTTCTTCCCTGAAAGGGTGACCAACCACTGGGACAGGCTGCCCAGGGGGGTGGTGGAGTCCCCATCCCTGGAGGTGTTTCAAAGCCGTGTAGATGTGGTGCTGAGGGACATGGGTCAGTGGTGGCCTTGGCAGAGTTGGGTTATGGTTGGTAGAGTTGGGTTTGTGGTTGGTAGGGTTGGGTTACAATTGGACTCAATGATCTTCAAGGTCTTTTCTAACCAGGATTCTATGAAAAGAAATCCCATCTTTCTGGGCAGGCAGAGCTTGACCTGAAGTCAAACCTGTGACCTGCCTGAACCACCTGGTCTCAAGGTGTGGAGCAGGTCCACCTTGGGTTGCCCGCAGGGCTGGGTGCTGTCCCCCACCCTCCAGGCCCAGGTCGAGGAGTCACCTACTTGTCCCGGCAGCCGTCCTTGCAGTCACAGCCCACCAGGAACTCCCAGCTGGTGTTGATGTAGACGCCCTTGCCCGGGATGCGCTCCTTGCTGTAGGCCACCTGTGGTGGTGGCGTGTTGTCGATCTCGTTGACGCAAGAGAGCGGCACATCCTCCTTGCCCTTGGTGATGTCCGCGATGTAGTAGAAGGGTTTGTAGGGCTGGAATTTACGATCCACCAACACGTAGGGATCCAGGCAGAACATCTCCAGGAACAAGAAGTCGCAGTCTGTCTCAAACAGGTAACGCTCGATCTCCTGCATGGTCCTCAGGGACAGCCCGCAGGGGGTCTTGTAGAGGACGTGGAAGCCCATCTTGCGGTTGACGCGCCGCCGTGCCGTCATCCGCCGGAAGTCGTAGAGGAGCGGGATGAGCAGCGGGTTCTTGCTGCGATACTGGTCGCTGCGGATGGGCCGGACACGGGACAGGCAGGTGTAGCTGCAGACGTGGGGCAGGTAGAAGAGCTTCTCCAGCGGGGCCCGGTAGGACGGCTCGTTGGGCACACGGTCCATCATGCCGTGGAAGGGCTGGGCCGCGCCGCCGGGGAGCCTGGGAAGGGAGAGGGACACGCTGAGCCAGCGTGGTTGGAGGAGGAGATGGGCTTCATCCCGCAGCTGCAGGGGGAGTTTGGGCACTTTGGTCCCATCCTAGCAGCTGGCAGTGACATGCTGGGACACCCCCTTGGCTTTGCTGCTTGTGGTGAGAGGATGAGGGGGAATGGATGAAAACTGGGAGAGGGAGATTGAGGTGGGACATCGGGAAGAAATTCTTCCCTGTGAGGGTGGTGAGACCCTGGGCCAGGTTGCCCAGGGAAGCTGTGGCTGCCCCATCCCTGGAAGTGTCCAAGGGCAGGTTGGATGGGGCTTGGAGCAAGCTGGGCTGGTGGGAGGTGTCCCTGCCCATGCAGGGGGTTGGGACGAGGTGATCTTGAAGGTCTCTCCAACCCAAACCATCCCATGACTCCATCATTGGTCCAATTAGACCCCTGGGAGCAAGGCTGGGCAGGCCCCAAAGGGGCAGAGAACTCAAAAAAAGCCCAAGTCAGATCTAGGGAAGCAGACACGGTGGCCATAGTGTCAGGACAGGGATCAACTGCCAAAAAGCCACCACTGTGGAAAAGCCACTGGTGGATTTACACTAATTTACATTTTCCCTCCAGACCCAGAGCTTCCAGAAATGGGAATCCTCTAAGAAAAAGGAGGGTCAGAGGCTCTGGCCAAGGTCCCACTGGGGTAAGTTCTGGTCAGAGCTGACCAGAGACCCTCCAAGCTCAAGCCAACAACAAGATGTTAACAAAGAGTTGTCTGGGAGGGAGAACAAGGTTGTGCTTGATGATCTTAAAGGTCTTTTCCAACCAAAAGGATTCTCTGATTCTAAGGTAAGAGGCAGACACACTCAGGAGAGGACAAGCTGGCAAATCAAGGCATCAGCCCATGACAAAACAAACCAAAGAAGCCCCAGATCTGCAGCAGCATCCCAGACCCTCCTGAGGACCTGGGGGCTGCCACCAAGCTCTGCTCACCGGTGCTGGGTCGTGCTGCTCCTCCCTGCCAGGGCCGTGTCCCCTGGGACAGGCAGCGGGGGCGACGACTGGCCGGAGCCCACGGAGCTGGGACGGAAGGAAGTGCTTTTCTTGGCCACCTGCTTTCTCGACTGGGCCAGCTGACTGTCAGAGCACCTGCAGGAGGGAGGAAGGGAGGAGATTCACAAGAGACACGAGGTCGTGCAGCTGGGGGGACTTCAGGGGCAGCCACGACCACCCTCCCTGGCAGCCCCCAGCAGGAGAATCCGAGCGGGTTCTTCCCCTAAGGAGCGTGAAAATCAGCCCGTTTCAGAGGACTTGTGATCCCCCCACCAAGTACCAGCACTTGGCTACATTTCAAAATGACTTCTGAGGTTCTGCTGCTGATTTGGAAGGGAGGCAGGAGGGGGAGAGGGAGCACAACGAGGGTGTCCAAGGGTGGACACCCTTTGGGAAGCTGGACAAACCGGTACATGAAGAACCCCCTGCGAGAGCAGAGACAAGAGTGCACGGAGCAGGGACACAGCGGTGGGAGGAACAAAGAGGACTCTTTTGTCCACACCAAGACAAGACTGTACCAGGGAATGCAATAACATCCCTGAGGAAAGGGTGAGAGGGGCTCCCCGACACCTCTGCAGCCCTGGGAAGGTGGGAGGCACCTGGAAGCCACCAGCCCTCACACCCCTGAGGAAACAACTGCAGGAGTTTTCAATCCATGGAACAGAAAAACAACCCAAACCAGGTTTTCCTACAAGTGGAAGAACATTGTTATCAGGGCAGAAAGGCAGGAGATGGTGAGAGCAGGAGGGATGACTGCTTCTGCAAACACCTGCCCAGCTAAGGTACAAGGTGTGAATGCTCCTTCCAAGAGACAAAAGCTCCTGTCAACGGGCTCTCAACAGGCAGGATTGGCTGCTGGCAGCTCCCTGGCACCACAGAAGAACTTGAAAGGGAAACTAGAGAGTGAAGAGGACCAGACCTTCCTCAGAGTAAACAGCACACCAAGCTGAAAGCTCCGTTCTCCCAGTTTTAATGATCTAAACCCCTTGTGTTTTTTAACCCAACAGTTTCCCTTGGGACAGCGGGGACACGGGCACGTCTGCTGCCTTCAGACAACATGAAAACCTGCTCCTGCTGAGCAGCTCTCTAGGTAAGGGCAGGGCAATGTTTGTAGTGTCTGTTTGTGTTAGACCCGAGAGCAAGATCCTAAAATCAAAGCCTCTGTGGGGAGAAAGGGGGGGAAAAAAAAAAAGTGCTTCTTGGAAGAACTGCAGGAAGGGTTAATGGGGAGGGAGGGGCTGGGCAGGCTGTGGTGGGCCGGTCGCTGCAGTCCAGCTTGGGCCTGTTCCCTGCACGTCCTTCCTGCAGCTCAAGGTGCCCTGTGCCTGATCTTCTGGGCTCAGAGGGGCCCTGGATGAGGACGTGGTTCCTCACAGGCCTTCGGCGTCAGCCTCACTTTGTGGTGGTGCAAGAGATGAGGAACAAGGCTGGTTGGGCTTCGATTCTCAGCTCTTGGTTGGGATGGCGCAGGAGGAGCACTTCCAAGTGAGCCCCCCACGTCCAGGGGTCCTATTGCACTGGTGCTTGGAGAGAAACCCCCTCCCGAGGCTGCAGGCTGGGTCCCAGAGCTGCTGCTATGCCTGGAGGGCGTCGGGTGGGTACAGAGTGACGTGCTGCACCGGCTCCCTGCAGCTGGGACAGCTCCGTGCCCCCCTCTGCCCGTGCAGCAGGGCACAGTCACAGCAGAAGACGTGCTGGCAGGGGGCCAGGCGGCCGTAAACGCGGATGGGAAATCCACAGTGGTGACAAAAATGAACGGGGGCAGCTTCTCTCTCCCCTGGGGAGTGACTCGAGTCCCAGAGCCCACGCTCAGGTGCTCGGGTGGGCTCCGACACGCTCCCTTCCTCACCCGGCCGAGCTCTTCCTTCATCCAGGCCTCCTTCTGCCCTGGCCTGCGCCTCCGAGAACGTCCCTCTGGGGCCCCTGGCAGCAGGAGGCACGTGTGGGACTTGGCCGTGGCTGAACTTGACCGGGTTTGGGCCGGGACCACCGGGACCACCCACGGATCCCGAGTTCTCATTGCCTCGGAAGTCATTGAGGTCTGCGAGGTCGGTCCGAGTGGAGGGACACGAGGCAGCCGGGGGCCAGGGCCTGGATCGTGACACGAGGGAGCAATTCAGATTTTCAGAAGAGAAGGAGCAAAGGTCCTAGCTTGGAAATACACCAAGTGCGAAGCTTGAGCCCCTGAGTGGCTCGGGGGGGCTGCCTGTCAGCTCTCCCTCCCCCAGCTGCCCCTCCAGCAGCTTTGCTCTAAAGAGTTTCACCCTCGAAGCGTGACTTAAAAACCAGTTTGTGTCACCAGGAAACAAGCCAGGGAGGAAACCTGCACCTGAGGACGCCCCGGCACCGAGAAGGTGGTGCCTGAAAGAGCTGGAGATGGAAGGCAAAGGAGGCAGAGGTGGGAGCAGGGAACTGGCTCTGGTACTTACTCCATCTCAGCAGGAGACACAGAACGTGTGGCCAGCGAGGCCACCGGCTGCTGCTCCAGGGGCTTGTACTGGGGAGCAGCTCCTGTCAGGTCCTGGGTGTACTGAACCACGGGGCCTTTGCTCCTGACAGCACCTGGGAGGGGAGGGAAAAGCCACATCTCAACGAGAAGAGCCTCTTCCAGCAACCCAGATTTGTGGAAGTGGCCACCAATTATCAGTTTAGCTCCTGAAAAGGCCACGTCTCCACAAGAAGAGTCTCCACCATCGATCTGAAGTTGTTGCACTGGTCAGCAAATATTGGTTTAGCTCCCAAAGGCCACCAGAGCAGAGCCCCTGGCAACCAACACGGGGTCACTGGCTGAGCGTGGGGTCACAGCCTGTCACCCCAGATGGATTCTGGCCACTTCACACCTCTGCAGTCTGGTTTTGTAGGACGTGGGGTGATGATTTTAAGCTGGAAAAGGGCAGATTTAGGTTGGACATGAGGAAAAAATTCTTTACTCTGAGGGTGGTGGATCACTGGAACAGGCTGCCTAGGGAGGTGGTGGAGGCCCCATCCCTGAAGACATTCAAGGTCAGGCTTGATGATGCTCTGAGCAACCTGGTCTAGTTTGTCCCTACTTATTGTAGGAGGGTTGGACTAGATGACCTTTAGAGGTCCCTTCCAAGCCAAGACATTCTACAATCCTCTGATTCGTGGCATCTTTTCACCAGGAGAAAAAGCTCACTGCAAATCTTACACCTCCAGGGCTTCTGCTAAAAAAAACCCAACCCACCAAACCAACCCTAACAACCCCAAACCCAATCCAACCCAGACCAAACCCAACCCAACCCCAACCCACCCAGTGTTCGCCCAAACCCCAGGACCCAGGTGAAGGACAAAGGTGCCACACACCAACGTTGGGACGGGTCCTGGCTTGGCCACTTTGCTTCTTCTCCTGGGTGGAGGCCGTGGAGGTTTTCATGCTGAACATGGGCTCGAGGCGCGTGGATCCACGGTAGATCCACTCGCAGCGCTTGTCGTCCTGTGGGGAGGAGAAGGCAACGTTGGCAGCACCCCTGGCAGGAGCCTCCAGAGCCACAGCACAGGCCTGGGAGGCTTTTCCAAGGAGCAGAATCGAATGGAAAGGAGGCAAAGCATTGAAGGCCCTTGGAGGACCACACAGCCATGAGGAATTCATCCCGTCTAGGGGGACGCTGACTACAAACCCACCTCCCATCTAAGAGAGGCCTGATACCACGATCTCAAACCTCAAACCCAGTTCTGTCCTCAGCCCAACAGCTAACGAGGTGCTGCTGGTGACATCAGAGTCCCTCAGGAGATGAACCAGCTCCTCTGCACAGCCTGAATCCACCCTGGGCCAGGGAGGCTCAATGTGCACCGTGTGCTCCCCTGGGGCCATGTGGTTGTCTAGGCAGGACTGGAGCCAAGACCTGTGTCTGTTCCCTCCCTGCAACGGGTGGAATTGGAGCAGGCAGGATGTCCCATCCCAGAACATCACAGAATTACAGAACATTGCAGCTTCTGCCCAGTTCCTCTCAAGCTTCTCAAGCCAAGCCCTTGGATTGGTTCAGAAGACTCAGCGAGGGGCTCACATCAAGGAAGGGACCAGGTCAATTCCTGCAGGTCCCGGGTTTGTTTCCTGTTCATCTGCCACTGGGAAGTGTCAAAAGGCTCCAAAAGGAGCTTTTCTCATGCAAATGGAAGCTTTGCCTACTGAGTCAAACCCCTGCCTGGCACCAGAGAGGGAACTGGATGTGATCAACCCACCCCAACCCCAGTTAATCCGCTCTAATGGGAGAAGGGAAACTGCCCTACCAGGAAAAGGATTTTGACCAGGCTGCCGTCCACTTCTTCCACCCTGGATTTCCACCAGGTCCCCTCCCACTCAGTTTTGATCAGCTGGCCACTCTTCAGCAGCACCATGGGCCTGTTGGGGTAGGCTGTGATGTACTCCTCGATGAAATCCCGGCAGGAAACGTCCTCGATGTCCTCCCAGGTCTTCTTCACTGCCCAAAGGGACAGATGGGAGAAAGTGGAGCAGAGGAAAGACTCAGCAATCCTTTTTTTTAAAGAGAGCCCAGAGGGATTTTTACACAAGGGCTGAGCAGCAATCCCCAGTGGCTGGAGTTCTGGTGGCAGGGCAGCCACATCCAGCCGTGCTCCTCAGACCCACCCCCTGGGAATAACCCCCTGTTCCCTGCAGCTCCGAATGCCAACGGCTGCAGGGACACACGGAGGGGACAGTGTGTCCCCTGTCCCCTGATCCCAAGGGCTCTCCACCCAACACCAGTGTCAGGACCCACTCACGTGGCCTGCAGATGGGGTAGAGCTCCCACTCCTTGACGTAGGACGCGTAGCCGTCGTCGAAGAAGATCAGGAACCTGGAGAAGAGGGAAGAGAAGCTGGAATGAGAAATGGAGCAGGAGAAGGTGCAGCTCCACGTCACGGGGCAGCTCTCCTGCTTCTCCTGGCAGTCCCCAAGGAGCAGGTCTGGGGGGATGAGGATGGACTGAAGGGATCCCTCGGCCAGGAGGGGATGAGCTTTGCAGAGTTGCTGCATCCCCGGCATTCCCAGGGCAGCTCCCAGAGATCCCAGTGATCCCAGTGCTCCCAGAGATCCCAGTGCTCCCAGAGCCAAGAGGTAAAGGAGGAGAAAACACAGCCTGACTGCTCCTAAACCCTGCCAGAAAAGCTGGATCTTGTTGGATCTTTTGGAACAGAGCAGCAGAGGCTGCTCAGAGAGTCGAAGGGAGCTGGGGACACCTCCGGGGGGATCCCCTGGGGAGGGGGCTCCTGCCAGGCTGGACATGCCCCTGCCTGCCTGGAATAACGACCCTGGGACACGGGGAGCAGGGCAGGGAGGGCAGCTCATCCCCAGGTGTTACACAGGAATCAGGCAGGACTGACACCCCTGGGCATTTCTGCACTGGAAACAAAGCAGGTGATTAACAAAGCGGGTAATTAACTCCTTGATGAACCTCAGCGAGACCACGAGCCTGAAGCAGAGCGTGGGTGAGGCCCAGCCCCTGATCTACACACCACCAAACCACTTTGGAGCTGCCATTTCTGCTCCTGAAGTGCTTTGGCAACTCTCCTGGCAGCAGCTGCTGCCGGGCTGGTGTCTCCTCAGGCTGTTCTGGCCCCAGCCCTGCAGGTTCCCATTTCTGGGATCACTGGAATGAATTACCAGGTGGAATTCCTGACTCAGGGACATGAGTAACCCAGGGGAAACTCCACCCAGAGATAAGGCAGAAAGAACATGCAGAGCCACGTCCCCAGAGGGGCAGAAAAGAACCCAGCTCCCAGGTGAGCAAAGGTACAAACCTACCTTTTCTTTCCCCAAAAATGAATCCACCCAAAACAAAGAAGGGAGAGGGGAGGGGTTGAGGACTGTGGGGGAGGATCCATACCTGTCTTTGTTCTTCACATTGGGGGTTTCAGCCACGATCCCAGCATAGAGCCAGACCTGGTTCCCATCCTTGTACTTGGCCACCACGCGGCTGCCCACGCAGTGCTGCTCTGGGGAGGGGTGCAGGTCGTAGGCGATGTGGTTCCCCGAGAGCAAACTCTTCCCTTTGTTGTCAAACTTCACTTTGTACTTCTTGCCAGTGCCTGGGAGACATTCCATGGAATCACGGGATGGTTTGGGTTGGGAAAGGTCATCTAGATCCAAGCCCCTGCATGGGCAGGGACACCTCCCACCAGACCAGGTTGCTCCAGGCCCCACGTTAGATCCTTGAACACATCCAGGGATAGAGCAGCCACCTTGAAGATCATCTAGTGGATCATCCAGGTGGTCTTTAAGGTCCCTTCCAACCCAAACCATTCCATGATCTAAAGAACATCCAGTTCTAACCCCCCTGCATGGGCAGGGACACCTCCCACCAGCCCAGCTTGCTCCAAGCCCCATCCAACCTGCCCTTGGACACTTCCAGGGATGGGGCAGCCACAGCTTCCCTGGGCAACCTGGCCCAGGGTCTCACCACCCTCACACTCAACCATTCCCTCCTCATCTCCAACCTCAAGCTCAGAATTTATCTGAAATTCAGAAACTTATTTGAAACTTGTTTGCTCTCTACAACTACCTGAGAGGAGGGAGTGAGGAGGTGGGGATGGGTCTGTTCAATGGAGTTAGAAGTGATGGGACAAGAGGGAACGGCCCCATTGAACCAGGGAAGGTTTAGATGGGATGTCGGGAAGAATTTCCTCACTGAAAGGGTTGTCAGGGAGTGGAACAGGCTGCCCAGGGCAGGGGTGGAGTCACCATCCCTGGAGGGGTTTAAGAGTCACCAAGAGATCTGGTCTAGTGAAGGACTTGTCAGTGTCAGGTTGAGGGTTGGACTCGGATCCTGAAGGTCTTTTCCAACCAAGGTGACTCAGTGACTCTGTGAAAGCCTTTCAGGAACTGATTTGTGGGGTGAGATGTGGTTGCAGAGTCGTGTGGCCTTCCCAGCTGCTTCCAGGTGGCACCTGGAGCTCTGCCCTGCTCTCCCCACCCCAGCTGGGCCCAGCAGGACCTACCGACCGTCTGGATGGCGATCAGGGTCCCCTTGTGCCACGTCTTGGTCCTCTTCTTGCCCAGGATCCTCATGCCCACACTCAGGTCCCCATCAGTGCTGAGATCACCCCCAGCTGCTGCAGGAGGGGGCTGGACAGAGCCTGGAGCTTCCCGAGGGGTCTGAGCATCTACCCAGGGAGTAACAACCAGGAGATGGGTTAGAAACTGCCCAAAGCTTCACTCTGCAGCTGGAAGAAGATCCATTGGAGCCCAGGCAGGAGTCATTCCTTGGCTTTCCTCAGCCCCAGGGCCTCAGTTTCCCTGGATGGAGCCATTCCCAGGTGAGCTCTAAACCTTTCATGTTATGGGAGCTGCCCCACTTGGATTGGGTTTTGGAAAGGGCCTGAAGGGAAGCAGGACTGGGAATCGACAGATCCTACTGGATCCTTCCAGTGGGGAAAGATCCATTAACCTAAATGTGAGGAAATCCTTCTTTCCTGTGAGGGTGACAGAGCCCTGGGACAGGCTGCCCAGGGGGTGGTGGAGTCTCCATCCCTGGAGACATCCCAGACCCCCCCTGGACGTGTTCCTGTGGGATCTGCTCTAGAGGACCCTGCTCTGGCAGGGGGTTGGACTGGATGATCTCCAGAGGGTCCCTTCCAACCCCACCACTCTGGGATCCTGTGACACAGTTATTTTCAGAAAGAAAACTGGCAGGTTTAGGAGCTGGACAGGGTGAGGGGAAGGAGACAGGCTCCCCAGGGGTTCCTCCCTCACCTTTCTGTGCCTCCTGGGCCGTTGTTTTCCTGTTCACAGCATCCATGAACTTCTGCACATCCTGGGCAGATTTCCTCATGGCAGCCATGGCCTCACGCAGCTGCAGGGGGAGGGAGAGAAGATGAAGAGACTTTTCTTTCTTGCACCCAACGCAGCACTGCCCCGAGTGCCCCCCCAGACCCACCCCAGGGGGCTTCTCCAACTCACCAGAGTGTGATCCCTGAAGATCCTGGGAGTGCTGGTGCCTGTGTGGGGAGAGAGGAGCAGGAGTTGAAGGAGATAAACATAAAATCATGGAACAGTTTGAGTTGGAGGGACCTTCAAGTGCATCTAGATCCAACCCCCCTGCACGGGCAGGGACACCTCCCACCAGCCCAGCTTGCTCCAAGCCCCATCCAACCTGCCCATGGACACTTCCAGGGATGGGGCAGCCACAGCTTCCCTGGGCAACCTGGCCCAGGGTCTCACCACCCTCACACAACAATTCCCTCCTCATCTTAAAGAGCAAATTTAATTCTAACATGAATTTAAGGAGATAAACAGGCTCAGGTCCCCCCCCCCCACAACAACAGCCCACCCCAGGGAGGCACTGAACTGCTCTTGGTGACATCGATGCTCATGACGTCCTCGTCATCCTCATCCAGGATCTCAATCACTTCCATGGGCTGGGCTGAGTCCTCCTCCTCAGAGCTGCTCTCCCGGTACTGGAGGCCCAGTTTGGAGTAAAGATCCTTCACCAGGACCTCACACTTATCAATGGCTCTGGGGGGGGGGGAACAGGAGGGTGGAGAGGGGGAAAGACAGAGTCAGCCTGCCTGTACATCCCATAATACCTCAGACGTAAAGAGGAGCTGACCACTAATTATCTCCAGCCCTGATGAGGGGAGGGAAGAGTGTTCACATGAGGGGTTTTCAAGCCACAGGGAATAATTTTAATTATTCCTCAACAACCATAGAACCATGGGATGGGTTGGGTTGGAGGGACCTTCAAGAGCATCTAGATCCAACCCCCTGCATGGGCAGGGACACCTCCCACTAGACCAGCTTGCTCCAAGCCCCATCCAACCTGCCCTTGGACACTTCCAGGGATGGGGCAGCCACAGCTTCCCTGGGCAACCTGTTCCAGGGTCTCACCACCCTCATACGCAACAATTCCCTCCTCATCTCCAACCTCAATCTCCCTCTGCCAGTTTTCATCCATCCCCCTCGTCCCATCCCTCCCTGCCCTTGGCCAAAGTCCCTCCCCAGCTTTCCTGGAGCCCCTTCAGGCACTGGAAGGTGCTCTGAGGTCTCCCTGGAGCCTTCTCTTCTCCAGGCTCAACACCTTCAACTGCTGGTGACACAGCCCAGGACACGGGGGGTTTCTGGGCTCCAGCCCATGTTGAGCTTCTCCTCCACCATCCCCCCCAGCTCCTTCTCCTCAGGGCGACCACCACACGGAAACAACTCGATGAGGAGCCGCAACATCCGACGGGAAGTTCCTCCCTTCCCTGCTTCAGGCCAATCCCACCCAAAGGCTGTGATTCCCACCTGGAAGCATCATCAAAGAGCCGGTCCACACGAGCCACCTCCTCTTCCTTCTGCTTCACGCTCTGCTCCAGCTCCTCCAGCTGCTGCTTCCGCTGCTTCACGCACTCGAACTTCTCCAGCTCCTTGTCGATGATCTCCTGCAGCTCCTCCATGGAGATTCCCAGCTCTTCCATCACTTCTTGCTGCAGCTCTTCCATCTCCTGGGAGTCCATGGCTGCTGCACCTGATGCCGTAGAGAGGTGAGGAAAAGCCAGTGAGCCAAAAAAGAGCCAGAAGCGCATGAAAACGGTGGAGGCCCCGGGACAAGCAGGAATTCCTGATGCTCTCCCTTCAGCCTCCACCTGTATCCAAGCCCCCCTGGCCTGCAGCACCCCCCCCGCCTAGAAAAGCCCCCACCCCACAGCCCCCCCTCCCACACAGGGCCCTCCTCACGCTCCCTTCTCACCCCATGTATCCCCCCACAGTCCTCACCGCCACTACCCCGGCCCCGCAGCCCCCTCCTCACCTCAGTGCCCCCCCTGCCCCCTTCCTCCTGCCCCACAGCCCGCTCTGTGCACCCCCACAGCTCCCTCCTTCCTCCTGCCCCCCTGCCCCCCTCATCCCCGCTGTCCCCCCCACCACCCCCGGTCGCCCCCACCCCAGTCCCCCTGCTCTACCGCCCCCGAGGTCAGGCCGCACTCACCCAGGCCCCGAGGCCCGGTCAGTTGTGGGGGAGCGAAAGGAGGCAGGGGAGGGGGCTCCGAACCGGAAGCAGATTGACGTCACTTCCGACAACCACCGCACCAGGAGCCCGGTTCGCCGCTCCCTGCCCGAGCTGCGCATGCGCAAAGGGCGCCCCCTACCGCCCGTCTGCGGGGCTGGCCCAGGCGCATGCGCACGAGTGGGCGGAGCCTGCGGCCCTTAAAGGAGCCGCGGCCGGGGAAGGGCGGGGCGCAGTGCTGCCGCCTAGGGGAGGGTGAGGGCAGGGTCGGGGGGTCTACGGGGGGACTGAGGGGCCTGGGGAGGGGCTGAGGGGTCGGGGGAGACCCGAGGGGCTGGGGGATACAATCTGAGGGGCATGGGGGGGCCTGAGGGGCCAGGGGGAGAGCTGAGGGAATTGGGGGGGGACACCTGAGGGGCCTGGGAGAGGATCCGAGGGGCCTGAGGAGGCGCCTGAGGGGCTGTAGGAGGAGGGTCTGGGGGGCTGAGGGGCCAGGGGGGGACACCTGAGGGGCTGGGGGATGAAACCTGAGGGATGAGGGGATTTGAGGTGCTGCGGTGGCCTGAAGGAGACCTGAGGGACCCAGGGGACCCTGAGAGGCTGGGGGGGACCTGAAGGGCAGGGGGTCCTGAGGGGCTGGAGAGGGCTGGGGGTTGCTGGGGGGGCGAGGAGAGCTCTGAGGGGGCTGGCCCTCGTCCCGTTCTCCATGTGCGACCCCTCAGCTCCGAGACCCCCAGTGCCCAGCGGCCTGTGACACCCCTGTGGACACGGGTGGGATTCGGAGGGGCTGTGTATTTATACTTATATTTATACTTACATTTATACGTTTATTATTTATACTTACAGACTTACATTTATACCTATATTTATAGTTCTATTTATAGGTTTATGCTTAATTATTGTATTTATATACTCGTATTTGTTCTTACATTTATAGGTGTATGTTTATTGTTTATACTTACATACTCAAATTTGTATATGTTTATATGTTTATTAATTGTATTTATATACCTCTATTTATACTTATTTTTATTTCTATTTTTAGATTTTGTTTATAACTTATCTTTCTTTATCTTTTCCTTGTTTTCCTGTGTCTATGGGGCTGACCTGCCCCTGCCTGCACCAAGACCACCCAGCAGGACCAACTCCTGCAGCTCCCAGGGGTTGGTGGGGTCCCAGTCCCATCCCAGCTCCATCCCAGCCCCATCCCAGCCAGGACAGCTCTTACCCCCTGCAGACAGACAGACAGACAGACAGACAGACACCGTTACTGCTCCTGTCCCATCCCTGGGGGTGCTCATCAACAGTGCAGGAGCTGCTGGAGTCACTTTCAGACATTCCAGGGGGTTGAATTCCCACCTGCTATTCCAGCCCCCACGGGCCAGGGCTCTGGGTGCTTCCCGGGGCTCCAGGGCCCAGCCGGGGGATTTATCCCCAAAACCAGATCATTTCCAGCTGTTTCTTGGCTCGCTCTGAACTAACTTGGGCTTTGAACTCTTTGGCTCTTGTGAAACACTCCCTGGAAGAGTCAAAACTCCACAGAAATCCCCTTGATCCCTTGGGATTCTTCCCTCCTGCCCAGGAGGAAAATACTTGGAGAAGGAGGATGATTTTCTGGGGCGGTTTTGCCACCCTGGGCTGGTGGGGGGTGGTTTCCTGTGGTTTTTTTGGGAAAAGCTGAGGTCTGGGATCCCAACAGTGGATAGGGGGACGCTGCATCCAGGGTCTCCCTGTCCCACGGTGCAGCAGGACCCCCGGGTCCCACAGTGCCCCCCAGTCAGCGCTAATTAATGCTAATTAATTAACTAATTAATTAATGGTGCTGCCCCCATCCTAATCCTGACCTGCTCCAGGCCCAAATCCCACACCCAGCCTGATTCCCCACCCTAACCTCAATCCCTGCGCCAGCCCTAATCCCAGTTTTCGCCTCAATCCCAGTCCTGAACCTAATCCCAGGATCAATCCCCATCCCAGGCTCAATCCCAGTCTGAACCCCAATCCCAGTCCCAACCCCAGTCTCCATCCCAGGCCCAGCCCCAATCCCAGCGGGATTACGGAAGGAAAACAGACCCAAACAGCCCGTGACGTCACGCAGTCCGTGACGTCACGCAACCCGACCTTTTCCTCCTCCCGCCCCGTCTTGGCCCCGCCCCTCCATAGCCCCGCCCCCTTCCCGTGCAGGGGCGGGGCTTGGCCGCGCTCACCCTACCCGGCTGGCTGCGCCCTCGGTGCGCTCGCCCCGCCCCCCACCCCTCCGCCAGGCCAATAGGAGCGCAGCGTCCCGTCCTCGCCCCGCCCCTCCGGGTGAGCAGGTTGCGCTGCGCGGCAGCGCTGAGGGTTTTCCTGTGCCGCCATCTTGGCTGCCGCGGTGAGGAGGGCGGCGGGGGGCGGCTGCCTGACCACACCGGCCATGGCAGCGACCGCCGCCAACCCGGGTGAGACGGGCCGGCCGGCCTGCGGGGAGGCACGGGGGACGGCTGGCTACGAGAGGCTGAGGGGGTGCTGGAGCGGGGGGGGGGGGGGGGTGTTGGGCCTTGGGTGTCTCAGGGGCCTGAGGGGGCTCTGGGAGTCTGAGTGAAGCCTGAGGTGGTCTGAGGGGACCCAGGGCTGGGCAGGGGGCTACTGGGCGCCTCAAAGGAGCTTTTGAGAGAGACATCGCTCGGTGGAGGGATGTTGGGTCGGCTGTGCTGGTGGGGACGTTTGTAGGGGCTGGGCCAAAGGGCTGGTGGAGGAGGGTCGGGCTGTAGGAGTTTTGAAGTCACCCGGAGCTGGAGGCTTTCGAGGAACTGAGTAACTGCGGTTGAAGGAGGTTTGGGGGAGCTGAGGGAGTTATCTAGAGGCTGAAGGGTTTGGAGCAGTGTCAGGCAGGGCCTGTGGGTGCTGGAGGGTGGGATGAGGTGGGGGACACCCCAGAGAAAAAATAAAGGAGTCGGTGGGAGGAAAGGGCGCTGAGAGTCCCGGCTTGGGGTGCTCCGGGAGGGTTTGGAGAACCGGTGTGGTTGTCAGATGGCAGAAACATTTATAGGAGGCATTTTGTTGAGCAGTAGGCTAGTTTGGAAGGAAGGTAAGCTGAAGGTGGGGAAGAAAACGGTGTGTGAGCTCCTTGTGTTGGAGAGGAAGATGCTTGTGCTCCTGTCAGCTCCCTGAGCTTCAGCACTTGGTGTTTGACATGGACCTGGAGCTGGGGTCTGCTTTCCATCATCCCAGGAGGCAGCAGGCACCAGCGGGGCTGGCTGCTCGTTATTGTTCTTAATGAGTCGCTTTGTGCTGGATTTAGACCCTGTGTCTTTCACGGAGGTTTTCTTAATTAGCACCAGTCAAACCCTGGTGTGCTGCTTTGAAAAGGACTCTCAGGAATCTCCTCTCCACCTCTCTTTGAGCTGCTGGGTGGGATGAGCTGGTGTGTAACCTGGGCTGTGAGTGCCTGTCTGCAGAAAGCAGGATGGTATTCCAACTTTTCCTCCCTCAGGTTGCTAACCAGGGGCTGGCTCCCTGCTTGGGGGCAGCTGGAAGTTGGTGGGATCTGATGCCAAATAAAACGGGATCTTTCAGGGCTTTGTCAGATTTCTCTGGCTAAATTGCTCTGAAATTAGCGTGTCTCTGGGACAACCTGGTGCCTGTGAAGCTGTAATGGGTTTATAATGTGGTGACTGGCATCAGAATTGGAGCTTCTGTGGGTTTTTTGGGTTTGTTTGGGTTTGGTTTTTTTTTTCTTTTGGCTTGTGGTTTCTGACTGTTCTTGCTTGTGGGTTGAGGCTGGTGAGGTCTCGGCCTGTGTGACATGTCCAGGTCTATCGAGGACTGTTCAGTGTAACTGCTGAAGGAAGATTGATTTATTGTTATTTTTTGTTTTCATTCTGATGATATAGGAACCTTTTGTGTCTTTAAATATTGAGGAAAAAAGACCTTGGGTCGTTTGTGGTGATCCCAAGGCCAGGGAGCAGAGCTGGAAATTCGTGGCTGTGGTTTCACAAAACCAGCTGAAGTTCTTCAGCCATCAGAAGTTGGGCTGTTGGGGGAAAAAAAACCTACAAACAACCCATGAATTCCTGATTCAGCTTAACAGAAATCTACCTGCAGTGGAACCTGTCAGGTTGTGATCCTGCCCTGCAGCAAAGGAGGCTTTTGGCTCCCTGCAGCACCCCAAGAAATGGGGAGATGATCCCAAGTAGTGAAACCTCAGTCACGTGTTGGTGCCATGGCTGGATCAGGGAGCTCACTTGGCTCCTGCCAGGGTCTTGGTTCCACAGTTTGGCAGACAAAGGATGTGGAGCTAAATGTAAAGTAAAAAATAATATATATATAAAAAATAAATGTTGTTGGATGAATGGAAAAGTGTGTGTTGGGAGCCAGGGAATCCAATGGATGAGGAAAGGAGGGTGCTCCTGGTTTTAAACTGAGTGTGGCAGTGGAGTCCTGGGAGTCACACCATGTTTTGCATAATGGGAGAGTTTTAAATGAATTCCCAAGGAGAAGAGGGGGAGAGAGAGAGAGAGAGAGAGAGCTCAGAACATCTGTGCTTAATATTTATAACTGTGGGTGGACAGAGGGACCAAAATTATCTTGAAGCTGAGGGGGAAGCGCAGATGAAGGGCAGAGAGATGATCAGTAAAATAAATCCCTTGAGAAAAGGTGCAGACCCTTCCAGCCCCCTCAGCTTCCCGAGGGTGAGGTGAGCCTGACCCTCCCCTCCCAGCTCCCTGGTCTTGTTTTAACTGGAAAAGGCTCCAGCTGGGGGGGGTGCTGGGGTGAAAGTCTCCCTGTGTGACAAATGAAGCAGGTTTGATGTTGGTGAAATCTCCTGGTTGGGAGTGAGGAGTGGGTAAAAGCCACTGATGGTCTGGAAACATGTGGAGAGGTTAAAAAATAGAAGTGGTTTGCCTTGCTTACAGGAATTAATAGCGTTAATTGACAGGTTTTAGTTGAACTTGGATTATTAGGGCAGTTTTGGTGCTGTTGGGGTGAAGATGTGATGAGCTTCACCTCCAACATTCCTTGGGTGAATTCCTGATGTCACTTGGCAAGGGAAGGTGCTCTCTTCTCTGTGCTTCTTTAGCTAATTTCTGTGATGCTTCTTGGAGCAGGTTCCCCTGGGGATGAGCTGGGAAATTCAAACAACCTAAAAAATCCCCATTTCCCTAAAAACTAAATCCCTCCAAGTGCCCCGGATGCTTTGACTGCGAAGCCTCCGCCGCAGAGCTCTGGTTTTCCTTGGCAGATGTGATCTGCCCCAGACCTGCTTGGAGCTTCCTTGGCTTTTTGGGGGGACTCTTTGGTTAAATTTAAACTCCTTTTGGGGCTGAAGTTGGGGGAACAACCACCAGCTCCAACTGCAGCAGGAACCTCCACGTCACATTCAGTGCCCGCCCGGAGCAGATGAAGTGGGACAATAAAAGTGCATTTCAGAGCTCTTGGCGGGCCTGCCTCATAAATCACAGCTCTTAAATATTTTTCTGGGACTGTATTTCTGAAGTGTTGTTTTTTTTTTCACTGTGGAGATGCCAGGAGTTGCAACAGAGCCTTTCCCAGGAGAGCTGGGCTGGGAGCCTGGCTCTGGAGATGCCATTCCCAGAGCAACCCTCCAGCCTGTGCTATTCTGGGTTGAGCCTTTGGCTGCAGCAGGGTTTGTGCTTCCAGATGATATTCAGTTACAGACGAGGTGCTGTGGTTCCTCTGTGCTGCTCCTGTCTCTGCTGGCCTTACTTGGATGGGAAAGGGAAGCAGGGATTGGTTCTGGAAGGGGCTGGGAGCAGAGACCCGACAAGGACGGTGCTCGTTGCAGGGCTGAGCCCCAAAGCCCACTCTGCCCTCTGAGAAGGATCAAGGGGGGCTTTTGGTGGCACATCTGGGCTTTGAAGGGAGGCTGGGACTGGGGGAAATGGGGGCTTTGAGAAGTTGTGCTTTTGTGTGAGTGTCCCAGAAATTCTGAAGGGTGAACAAGCCCCTTCCCACCCCCTGCCCTGTTTTTGGGGTACGGACCCATTTGGATGGTCCCTTGGGGTGCAGAACAAACTGTGACCAACTTACCTTGGAAAACCTGAAGGTGTTTTCTGTTCTCCCACGTGTGAGGGGGGCACATTGAGCTGTGAGGGGGAGATGTTCCCGAGTGGGCAGCACGAGCTGAAGCTGCTCCATGGTGTGACCCTGCTGTGAGATGCTCCTCCGGGCAGGAGGCTCCTCAGCAGCAGCAGAGGCTCAGATGAGGCCTGTAAAAACAAGCAGAGACCCCTCCCTGCCCCCCCAGCCCGATGTAAAAGCTGATTTGCAGAGGAACAGCTCAGTGCCACTTCCTTCTCCTGCCCCTCAGCGGAAATTCCTCCCTCCTTAATAAAATGATTCTCTGCCCTGCTCCAGAAGCTCCATTTCTGTTGGGAGCGTCGTGTTGAAAAGCCACAGGCTCCTGGGGAGCAGGAATAAACCTTCTCACCTGGTTGCTTGCACCCAGGGCCATGTTCTGCTCAACAAGGACCTTTGATATCAGGCCTTTCTGCACTTGGGACTTGGCTTGGAAATGAGGGAAGGGGCACAGGGGTGTCTGAGGGGTCTGGAGTGGAGGGGAGAGGAGGTGGGGAAGGTCTGTGGTGGATGGAGGGGTTTCAGATGCATCACACCAGCTGCCCTGACCTGATCACCCCAGGACAGATTTCCCAGCTGAGGCTGTAACGTGTTCAGGTGTTGAAAACCACCGACCTCCAGTAATCTTATTTTTAAAAACTTCTGTCTCCGTTCCTGATTGTTTGGTTTCAATTTATTGGGTTGGTTTTTTTTGAGGAGAACTTGAGAGCAGTCCTGGGTGGTGTTGCTGCAGTCAGGGCTGCAGCTGCTCTGCTCCTCCTGCTGCTCCTTGGGGCTGGTGCTGTTGGCCCTTTCCATGGCCAAGCTTCCAGCTGGATGCTTATCCCAGCTTTTACTCACCCCTGGGAAATACTATGGACTGGGAAGGCAGAAACTCCTCCAGCAGTGCCAGCTGCTTGGCAGAGAAGAAACCAGTGTGACTGTGGGAAAGGATGAACGTTTTTCTGGAAGAAATTCCCAAAGTTTGGGGTGTGTTTCCAGGGGGCTGGAGCTGCTGTGTCCAGCTTTGGTGGTCTCGCAGCTTCAGCCCCAGTTTCTTGCCATGTTTATTAAACCTAACTGGGATTTTGGTGCTTTGTCCCCCCAGTTCTGGCAGCATTTCATGTGTGAGCAGCTCTGGGTGTTTGGGAGCCCCAGCAATGGGCTTTTTTTTTTTTTTGGGTGCTTTGGGGTTTGTTTTTGGTCTTCTCCACTTGGACAAAGCAGAAGTGGGTTTTCTGCCTTGAAGGCCCCTCTTCTGCACTGCTGGGTTTGCAGGTTGTGGTGGGGGTTCTCTGGCTGCAGCCAGGGTTTGGGGGCAGTCTGGCAGCTGGTGAGCAGCAAACTTTAAAAACCATGGCTGCTGAAACGAGGACAGAGCTGCTTTTGTTGCAGAAACAGCCAAAACCACCTCAAAACTGGTGTAAAAGCTCTGGGGCTGCTGCAGGTCGGGCTGTTGGTGTTGGAGGAGGCTGAGGGCAGCTCTGGTGAGGTGGTTTCAGCCCCAGCTGTGCTGAGCAGGCTCCGAGCATCTCCAGAGCCTGGAATGGCTGCTCCCAGAGAACTGGGATTAGGGAATCATAGAATCATGGTTGGAAGGGACCTCCAGGATCATCTGGGCCAACCTTTCTAGGTGCTACTGTCGTTGGTATCAGGTGGCTCAGCACCATGTCCAGCTGAGACTTCAAACTGTCCAGTGTGGGGGGATCCACCAGTTCCCTTGGGAGACTATTCCATGTCTGACTGTCCTCATGGGGAAAAATATACCTCTTGTGTCCAAAAAATAAACCCACTGGAGGATGGGAGGAGAGAAGCTCAGTGTCTTGGTTCACCAGGAGGGAGAAAGTGGAGTTCATATTTTCTCAAGTGTTGGAGCTACGTGGAAGCCCTCATGGGAGCAGTGCTGCAACATTGGGATGGGAATGGGTTAAAACTGGCAGAAGGAGATTGAGGTTGGAGATGAGGAGGGAATTGTTGAGTGTGAGGGTGGTGAGACCCTGGGACAGGTTGCCCAGAGAAGCTGTGGCTTCTGGAAGTGTCCAAGGGCAGGTTGGATGGGGCTTGGAGCAAGCTGGGCTGGTGGGAGGTGTCCCTGCCCATGGCAGGGGGGTTAGAACTGGATGTTCTTTAGATCATGGAATGGTTTGGGTTGGAAGGGACCTTAAAGACCACCTGGATGATCCACTAGATGATCTTCAAGGTGGGGTGGCTGCTCTATCCCTGGATGTGTTCAAGGATCTAATGTGGGGCTTGGAGCAACCTGGTCTGGTGGGAGGTGTCCCTGCCCATGGCAGGGGGTTGGATCTAGATGCTCTTGAAGGTCTTTTCCAACCCAACCCATCCCATGATTCTATGATTGGGTGGTGCGACCTCCAAAGACTCACCCATTCCATGCTTCTGGAGAGCATTCCCTACCTGTCTCATCCCTAAAAAGCACCGATGAGGTTTCCTGCTGCTTGTTCAACTTTTCTACCTGTAAAGCAGAAGGGTTTTTGCTCCAGGGAAGGCAGCCCCTGTGCTCCATGGAGACAGAGTCCTTCTGGGGGAGGATCAATGTTCTGCTCCGGGTGTGGAGGAGCAGAGGCAGAGCCTGGTAGTCGTGGCTGTGGTGCCCACAGGTCAGCCCTGCTGGAGGGTGGGAATGACAGTCTGGAAGGTGGTGTTTCCAAGGCACCTTCCAAGGCCCGGCTTGGTTCTTTGTCCCTCGGGTTGGGAAAGAAACCCTCTCCAAGAAGCAGCCTCCATGGATTTGGGCAAAGCCACAGCTCTCCACCCCTCCTGCAACCAGCACATGGGGAGGGTTCAGCCCCCACCCACCGTCCGTCAGGCTCCTCCTCTGGCCCTGAAGGATTCCACAGCTTCCAGCTGCAGGATCTCAGCTTTGGAGCAGATGAACACGGGGTGTGCTCGGGGCCCGGCGCCGACACGGGCTCTGGGGAGACGGATGAGCCGACCCTCACCCCCCCAGAGCAGATACTGAAATGCAGTCGCTTCTGAAGGGGGCAGTTCGTGGAGAGCTCCCCACTTCTGACCCACCACAGGGGCTTTGACCTAACGCGGGTTCACTCTCTGTTTCCCACTCCCCAGAAATGGCCTCGGAGGTGTCCTCGCTGGGCGCAGGGAACCCCGGGCCGGGCGCTCAGGCGGGAGGAGCCGTCGCTCAAAGAGCCACCAAGAGGCGACCCGGGTGAGTGGGGGCTCGGGGCTCTGGGCTTGGTGCTTTTCTGGGGGGGGGAACTGTGGTTTTGGGGAAGCATCGTGCTCTTGAAGCAGCGGGCAGCCTTGGGATGAGGAGACTTGTCCTCTGCTGAGCGGAGCGGAGGTGCCCTCATCCCTCAGGGGTGCTGGTCCCTTCCTTTTCCCCCGTGGTGCTGAGCTTCGTGCCAGCCCTGCCCCTTGCAGCCAGGTTCTAGGTGTAAAAAGGGGGTTAAAAGTGGAGTTGCACCTCGAGGAAGAGGTTTGCTCACCAAGGGTTGGCACAGGAGCCGCTGAAGCAGCGAGAGGAGCCCGAGAGGCAGAGGGTGGGAATGTCGGGGCCTTCCCCAGACCCTTGGGACTGTCCCCTCCCCGGAGAGGGTGGGGGGGAAGCCGCAGTGTGCTTGTGGGAGGCTTTTTGTTTGCTAAAAATGCCTTTGCAAATTAAAAGGATATGAGCGGCTGCTCTTCCAGTTCCTGGCACAAGAAGTTTCCTCTTAACTTTCGAACGAATTAACATCTCTCCTGCCCGCCCCCAGCCTCCCTTGCTGGGGCTCCCCCTCCCCTGCAGCTCCTCCCACTTCTTCCTCGCAAACAGGCGCTGCTGCTGCCACCTCGCCTTTCCCTCCTGGAGGGATCCACAGGGGAAAAAAAACCTTTTCTCCCTTCCCTCTGTCCTCCCACGGCCACTCAGAGGGTTTTTTGACCCTGTTGGAGCAAACCCCTCAGCGTTGGCTGCCCTGGAGCCGAGGGCTCCAGCCACGCAGGTCACCCCACTGAACTTCAGCTCCTGAAGTGTTTTGCCCTCCTCTCTTCTTTTAGAACGTGACTGATCCGAGGTTTGGAGTCGGGAGGGCTCAGTTTGGAGGCTGTGGGTCGGGCCCTGGGCAGTGAGGAGCCCCTGCAGGGCTCTGGGTGCTGCTGGGAGATGCAGCCTGTGGCTGTGGTGCAGGGGGTGCCCCCCGTGGGCTGCCTCTCTCCTGAGCAGACACATCAAGGAAGCCCCCTTCTAAATTTGTGGCTCCTGTCAAGTTATCCCCTGGAATGATTTAAGATTTTCCTGTCAGGAATCATCTGCATCCCTGTAGGGACAGGTGGAAAAGCAACCTGTGAAGGAGAAACCCCTTGGTTGATCGTTGTCTTCTCACTTCTGTTTTTCAGGCTTGATTTTGACGATGATGGAGAAGGGAACAGTAAATTCCTCAGGTGAGGGAGAAGGTGGCACCCCCAAGTTCCTGCTGAGGGGTCTGGGTGTGTCCCTGTGCTTCCCCAGAGCTGCTGCTGTGGCCTCTCCTCTCTGGCAGCACAGAGGGAATGGGGGGGGATCTGAAGGAGGCAGCTGCTCCCCTTCCTGAAGCTCTTCCCTTTCCCCTGGTCAGCAGCATTCCTCCAGCTTTGGAGCTGGTGCCAAGGCAGAGCTGCTGAGCACGTGGGGGCTGCAGAGCAGGGGCTGTTCCTGGGGGGGAAACCTGTCACCCCCTGGACACGGGCTCCATCTGGGGTCTCCCTGTGCCAGCCCTGTGGCCAGGTGAGGTCAGCTGCAGGAGTCGGGCCCCCAAGCCCTGGGCTGAGCAGCTCCATCATGCTGCTGTGTTTGATCCCAGCATCCCAAAAGATGACCTGGATCCCATGGACACTTCCAGCACCCCTGCTGGGTGCTGGAAGAGCACGGCTGCTGGCCAAGCCCCTCCTGATCAGAGAGAAAAGCCTCCTGCCAAACAGCTTGTCAGCACAAGAGCGAGAGGCTGAGCTTTCCTAGGGCCTCAGACACATCCTGCTCAGCTCTCATCTGGTGGGAGAATGGTTCAGCTACAGGCATCCCTACTCCCAAGGAGCTGGCCAGGCTGCAAGTTCCTCCTCTTGTGATCCATATGGAGCACAGAAGAGTTGGAAGATCTTGTGTCCTTTATTTGTAGTCGTGATTTGGGATGGGGGTCTGCTGGAAGTCCATATGTCACCATCTTCTAAAGGCTGTGGAGTGACTTGGAAACAAACTGAGGATTTCCCTACAGAGACCCTGTGGATGAGGGTCTTGACTGGGACTGACTGGATATTCCAGTTTATGCAGTCTAACCTATTTCTTTCTGTGTGATTGTGCTGAAATCACCCAGTTTGGTGCCTGCGTCCTGGGGATGAATGTGATGTGAAAACATGGCCAAGGTGATAAAAATCATTAACCCTTAGTCTTTTATCTGGCTAAATGAGGAGTGTGGCTCTGGCTTGCCTCTGCACAGCAGGGTCTGCTTTTTTTGTCATTTATTAAACCCTGTCCTTGCTGCCTTTGGGAAAGAAGTGTCACCACTTCAAGAACTTCCTTCCTTTCCCCTTCTAGGTGTGATGATGACCCGATGCCCAACGATAAGGAGAGATTTGCCAGGTAAGGATCTGCCATGATGCAGTTCTTGAAGCTTTTGGTGCCAAACCACCTTAACTGTGAGAGAGAACCTGCAGCACCTTCTAACTGGCTGTTAGATCTTCTCCCTTTGAAGGAAGGTGCGCCCAAGGATCCAAACATTTTCCTTGATGGTTTTTGGACCAGTTCATTCTGAGCGCGATGAAATGAAATTACCTTCCTCTTTTTCACCATTTCTTTCAGCTGTTGCCTTGGACTCTCATTCTTTCCCTCCTGCTCAAGAAACTTGCCCAGAGACAAGTTCCATGCTTAGTTCAGGTTTTACTTGGACAGGGTTTCCTGGCAGATGTTGTGGTTTGTGTGTTTTGTGGGAGGAGTTTGAAGCTTTCTCTACAAATGAGGAACCTCCTCGAGATCCATGGGCAGGAACATCATGGGCAGTATTTTGACTCTGTTGGTGTCAGCTCTGTGCCATCTGGGACTGGCCTCATGGGATTTTTTTCAGCTTTTTGAAGCCCATGGAGCTCCATTTAACTATTTCCTGGGTTTAATTTGTGTTGATGTGTAAGGTTTTTGCCCAAGTGAGGGTCTTTGGTGCGTGAACCTGCTGTAAATCCCAGGGTGTCCCCTCAGCTCCAAGGCACGTGGTGCTGTGTCTTGCTAAGAGATAAAAAATGAGCAATTACAGAATAATGGCCAAGACTCTGCACTTAGTGGCCTGTCAGAAGGAGGGGTCTGACTTCAGAGATTCCTGAAATGGGAGTTAAAATTCCAGGGATTGAGGACATTGGGAAAGGAATGTCCAGCGTGTGGCATCAAGGAGCAGGGCAGGTCGGGGAGCCAGGGGTGGTGATGGGCACAGGGGCCTTTTCCCTGGGCTTTCACTGAGGTCTTGCACTGAAACCAGTCTAGGAAGAAAGAGGAGACATTTTGCAAAGCCCTGGTAGCTCTGGCTGAAACATTAAACCTGTGTCAGAGCCTCAATGCAGGGAGGGAACAACAAACAAAAAGGGCAAAGCCAGAACTCCAGGTCACTGTCCCTCTGGTACCTGCCACTGTGGTCCTGGGGCTCTCCAGCTCTTTAAGTGGTTTGTCTTGTGCTGAGCCCAAACAGGTTAGAAATCTTTTTGCCAGCCCAAACTTAGTAACTTCATTATAAGCTCTGGGAGGTATGATAATAAGGTCCTAATAATGCCCTGAAATGCCAAGAGAGTGTAAAATGCTAAAAAAAGCAGGTGCTGAGGGTGGGTGCTGCAGTGCTGAGCAGGTCATGGCCCTTCAGGGAAGGGTTCTGCTCCCTGCCTGCAGAGCCACAGCTGGGCTGGGCTCCTGGTCCCTCTGGACATCCTTGGGTTGATGCTCCCGAGGTAGGTGGGGAACAAACCAACCCCAAGAACGTTCTTCCCTCCTCGGGTGGTGGGAGGAGAAGGAGCAGGAGGTGAATGTGAGGAGTTATTGTGAAGCTTGAAGCCTGCTGGAGCTGGCAGGGTCCCACAGCTGCAGCCACCTCCCACACTCCATGAATGCACAGTTAATTCTTAGCTGCTCAGCTGGGATGTGTGTTCCTGCCTCACTGACCACGTCTGGTGCCTTCTCCTTCCCCTGCAGCAGCTTCTGGGGGATAATTTGTTTTCCAAGGCAGCCAGACCTTGGAGAGGAAGGCTCACCATCAGACTCTACAACACCTAGGTTTCAGAGTCCTCCTCCCTGGGAGCTTTGGGGGGAGTCCCTGTGCTGTCACACCCCCCTCTGCTGCCTCTTGTGGAGCCACCTCAGCTGCCTTATCCCAGGTGCTGTTTGTGGAGCTACAAAAACGTGTGTTTAGCTGTGAACTTTACACCCATTGTGGGGTGGTTTTTATCTGCTGTTGTGATTCAAGAATACCATCAAAGAGGCTGCTGGTTATTTTCTTGAAAGACAACTGGGACCCTTAATTCCCAGTTCTCCCATTAACTCAGTCTTGCTCGGGATAACCTGCACCTCAGCCCTGTGTGAGGCAGAGCTGCCCCTGGGGAAGAGCCTGAGAACCTCCAGCCCCTGCAGATACCTGCCCTGTGTCCTGCTGCAGACTAACAACAACTGCTTGGATCCGTGGAATTGCTTCTCTGCAAAACAGACCTGCCCATAGGCTGGGTTTCCTAGGAACATCTTCCCATTTTTTCATTTCTTTACACTTCTTCCATTTCAGCTTAGCTCGCTGGTTTTATTTTTAGGTCTGATGATGAGCAGAGCTCAGCGGATAAGGAGAGACTTGCCAGGTAGGAGACTGGAGATTTCAAGCATGGACAAGCAGAGTGTTTCCTTTCCTCAATGTCTCTCTAGGCATCCCTGCTCTCTTTTTTTTTTTTTTTTTTTCCCCCCCCTCCTTCTCCCATGGGCTGCAGTAGAGGCCTTGAAGCTGAGCAGACCTCTGGAAGTGCAATTAGGAGGGGAAAGGCCTTGGGTGCCCTGGTCAGGGTGTCTCTGGGGGATACACAGAAGGATTTGTTTGCCAGAGAGCTCAGGGCAGAGCATGGTTGGGCTGTTGCTTTCCCTGAGAGCTGTAGCTTTGCTAACCTGTGCTGAACACAACTTCTCCTGGGCTGGATCAAGGTGCCAAAGGGACAGTTCTCTCTCTCCTTGGTAAGGATTTGTCACAGGAGTGCTGTCCTGCTGTTGAAACAGACCTTAAAAGTGAGCTAGTTCAGCTTTTTCTACCCCTTAAAACTTCCAGGAAAGGTGGTGTCCTGCCCTCTGCAGCACCCTGGGCTCTCTGAGAACAGAACTTCCTTATTTACCCCAGGTTTCTGTTTGTAATTAATGGGGGACTGTGGCTGAAATGACCCAAGCAGTTACCTCGAGTGTTGTACCTTTGGTGCAGGAGGTTGTTGGTGGTGCAGGGATGTACCCGCAGAGCAGCTGGGTGACACAGAGTGTTGTCAGGGCTGTTTCTCCAGCAGAAAACCCCCCAACTCGAGGTGTACCCTTCCCCCTTCTCAGCTGCAAAATAAGAACTGTTAAAGTCCCCAGCGAGGCTGCTGCTGCTTCCATCCCCAGCTGGTGTCTGCTGCAGAGCCCAGAGTTGGTCATTCCTGCAGGAAGCCTTGCTTGGAGGTTTGCATCCCACAAAGCCACCCTGGGACTTCTTAGGACTGTCCCACCCACCCCAGGCTGGTTCTTGAGCAACACACGGGGCTAAAGAGGCTCTTGGGTGCTGAGAATGCCACAATTCTGGTCAGTTTATTGCCTGCTGGCTGGTTTTAAAACAAAACCTAAGCCCCAGGCCCAGCTGTAGTGCTGCAGAGTTTAAATATTGGAGGAGATAAGGAGACACCAGAGGTGGGGCTGGGAGTACAGTGATGGTTCTCCAGGGGTTTCTCCTCTGGGGGAGCAACAACCCTTCCCTCTGCCCCACCACTCAGTGGTCACTGTCACACCAGAGCCTGTGATAAAGAATCCTGGGCAGAGGGGCAAGGAAATGGCCTGAGATTTCTCAGGAGCTTTGCAGTGAAGGTGGCTTCATTTTGACACCTGGGCACGTGGGTTTGGAGGAACTTGAGTCCAAGGTGAGTGTGGTAGCTGAGGCACTTTGCTTCCTGAGGGTCAGTCTTCAGCTAGGAGTAGGGTCACTGAGTGACTGCAGTGAGAAATGCTCCATTTTTGTGTTTATCCTCATCAGTTCACTTGCCTGTCTGTTCCTCCCAACACTTCCATCTCATTTGGTTTCTCACCATGTGCTTCTTGCATCCCATCCATCCTTCTGTATGGGAAACCTGGCCTTTAGGTTCTGTTTTGAGAAACCCCTCTTAGCAACCCAGTTAAGCTACATGTACTGGATGAAAGAACCACATCTGAACAAGTGATGTTCTGCCCTCTGGGGGCTGGTGGGGACTCTTCCCTGCAGAAGGTGTGTGGAGAACCTCCTGGAGGACTCTAGGTGGGCAGCGTTGGTCGTGGGGGCTCTTGGGAGCTCCGTGTGTGCCTGGTCTGCCCACGCTGGCCTGGAGCTGCACAGCATCAGGTGCATGTCCCCCCTGAAGCCCTTCCATCCTGCCACGGTGTTGGGAAAGGCTCTGGAGGTCCCTGAGAAGTGTCTCCATGGAGGCACTGCCAGGGGAGAGTCCTCTGGTGTGATTTCAGTGCCCGAGTCTTGGCTGCAGCTCTGGCCTCAGTGTCTGGTTATGGGGACAGGGGGTGTCTGGTTATGGGGACAGGGGGTGTCTGGTTATGGGGACAGGGGGTGTCTGGTTATGGGGACAGGGGGTGTCTGGAAGGTGACAGAGGAGGGGCTGGGTTCATCCTCAGACAAGCAGTGGGTGGGATCATGTCACGGTTTGACTCGGGATCAGCAATGAAACCAGAGACCATTTTTGTGTTCCTCTCAAGTAGGGAAAGGAGAGAGAGAACAAGGAGAGGGACTTTGCTGGATTGAAAACTAAATGAGACAGATTTAATTACGTGTACAAGTGTGTTCAGGAATGTGCAAAAGCCTCTTGCCTCCCCCCACCCCCAGCAGCTCCCCCGGCATCTCCTGAGCTGTGAGCAGTCCTGAGATGTCCCAGCCCACAGGCAGGAGATAAGGCAGAGCAGACAGGGCTGAGGGGAGAGTTGTGAGGTCAGAGATGCCTGAGCCTGGGGCTGACAGTGATGGATGGATGGAGTCCTCCCCGGACACCAACCATGGATGGGAGAGAAGGGAAGAAGGAGCAGGAAGGAAGTTGTCTCCTGTGATCTCTGACCTTTCTGGAGCTTACGTAGATCTATGGAATGGAATCCCTTTGGTCAGTTCTGCTGTCTGTCTAGTCCAGCTCCCCACGGGGGGGTCACAGATACAATTCTCCTGCCCTGGTAGCCTCTGTAGCAGCAGAGCTAAGAAGTGACCTTGGAGTCTCAGCAGAAACATCAACATTCCATTATCAGCCCACCAGCTGGAACACTGTTGCTAGTTCAAAGAGACCTTACTGAAGGAAAAAAAAAAAAAATCAGTAAAAGGAAAATTAGCTTCATCCTGGCTCAACCCAGGACAGATCAGTCATTCCAGGCTGCCTGCACCAGTGCTGTTGGAGCCCCAAATGCCCTCAGCACCATGAGGGAGAGCAGGACAAACCCTCTGGCTGCAGCAGGAGCTCCGCTGGGGCGGCTGGTGGCTCCGCTGGGGCCTCCCCAGGCACCAGGGGGCTGGTGGGAGCCCAGGCAAGGCTCCTGCCTGCAGCCAAGAAGGTCCAACCATAGACTCTCCTCCCTGCCCTCGTTCCCCTCGTGCACGCCCAGCATGTGCAGCTCTTGTCCTCCTAACTCCTGACCCCCCTGCAGCACCTCCTGTGTTTCGCGCTCTGGCCTTGTGGAAAGCGTCGGACGTGGGGAAACCCACCCGAGGCCTCTGGGCCCCTCTGGGTAACTCCCTCCTCTCCTCCCTGGCCTTGTGTGGGTTTTTTTTTTTGTTTGTTTGTTTGTTTCCCAGGGAAAACCACAGCGAGATCGAGCGCAGGAGGAGGAACAAGATGACTGCCTACATCACTGAGCTGTCAGACATGGTGCCCACCTGCAGCGCCCTGGCCCGCAAGCCCGACAAGCTGACCATCCTGCGCATGGCCGTGTCCCACATGAAGTCCCTGAGGGGCACGGGCAACACCTCCACGGATGGCACCTACAAACCCTCCTTTCTCACTGACCAGGTCCGGATGCTGCTGCCTGGGGGGGGGGGTGGTGCTGCAGCAGGGTCAGGGGGTGGTTCGGGTTGCTCAGCCTGCCTGAGCAGGTGGGGGAGTCACCAGCCCTGGAGGTGTTCAGGAAACCTGTAGATGTGGCCACTTCACTCCAGTGGGCATGGGTTGGGTTTTTTTTATGTGGGTTCTGTGGTGTTGGTGGCTTTGTGGGGTGTGGTTGTGGTTTAGTGTGTGCGTTTGGGGTCTTTTTTTTTTTTTCTTCCTCTTCTTCTTCCCCCTGGTTGGTTGGACTGGGTGAGATCTTTTCCAACCGCGGTGATCCTGTGGCTGTGGAGCTGAGAGCCTGTCTGTCTGTCTGTCTGTGGCTGCAGGAGCTCAAACACCTGATCCTGGAGGCAGCTGATGGGTTCCTGTTCATCGTGTCCTGCGAGACGGGGCGGGTGGTCTACGTGTCGGACTCGGTGACCCCGGTGCTGAGCCAGGCCCAGTCAGAGTGGTTTGGCAGCACCCTCTATGACCAGGTGCACCCCGACGACGTGGGCAAGCTGAGGGAGCAGCTCTCCACCTCTGAGAACGCCCTGACAGGTGAGGCAGCCTGGGGGCAGGCAGGGGGGGGACACCTTGCAGAGGACTTGGATCCAAACCTTCCTTTTGTAGAAGGAACCAAACCCTGATGCCTTCCTAACAAGGACCCTGCAGCCCCCCCTCTAAGAGGTGCCACTGGGGACACTTTGTCTTGCTGGTTCCTACAATGTCACCTGGTGAAGGGCCTCGTGTTGCAGCAGCATCTTGGGGTTTCTTCTTCTTTCTTCAGGTCGCATCCTAGATCTGAAGACAGGGACTGTGAAGAAGGAAGGACAGCAGTCCATGAGGATGTGCATGGGCTCACGGAGATCCTTCATCTGCAGAATGAGGTAATGGAGGTGGAGAGTCCTCAGGGACAGGAGCCTGAAGCTGGCCTTGCTCCCTGGCCCCATCATGCTTTCACTCCAGTTTGTTTTTTGCACACTCTGGCATAGACTTGATAAAACGTGGCTGAACTATCCACACAAAGCCAAGAGTGAAGTTCTTGAGGTGTTTCTTTGTCCTGTGCTGGTGGCTCTCCAGGCTGTTGTTGTAGATGATCCAGTTTCAAGGAACAATTTGTTCCGCTCCTGCGCGTCACCTCCCTTCTTGAAGTTTGTAGAATGTTTTTTCACTTGGGTGGTGGGGACTCCAAGGTCCTTCCCCGTTTATAGGGTGCTTCAAGACTGTCAGATGACTGTGGTGGTGCCCAAGGGTAACAGCTTTTCCCTCCCTTTTCTGCTCCTGGGGCAGGTGTGGCAGCAGCTCCGTGGATCCCGTCTCTGTGAATCGTCTCAGCTTCATGAGGAATCGCTGCAGGTGAGTCAGGGGTGACAGCTCTGTCACCAGGGTGGGGGGACACACTGTGGGGAGGGGGTGCAGCTCACAGCAGAGTTCAGATCTGCTGGAGGAACCAGAAGTACTAGCGTGTTGAGGGAGGTAATTCCAGTGAATATTAGTCCTTCTTCATTCCAAGGTTGGATTTGAGCTCAGTTTCATCATCTTCGTGCTGCCGTTGGGCTCTGGTCTATATTGTCCCTTTTCATTTGAACCTGAGATAGTTTCCAGCCTGTTCTGTTCTTGCACCTCTTGCATTTATGTTGATTCTTTGCTCTTGGGAGACGTTCTGTGGAAGCTTTTTAAGAACAGAAGTAGAAACCTTGCCTGTCTGCACCCCAGTTGAACAATCCAGCACAACCAGCCTCTCTCCCTCTCTCAAGGAATGGTTTGGGTGCAGCAAAGGATGGTGAGCCCCACTACGTCGTGGTGCACTGCACGGGCTACATAAAAGCCTGGCCCCCTGCAGGTAAGGACCTGGCTGGAGGGGTCACTTGTGGCACGTGTGAAGAGCAGAGGGTCTGAAGTTTCTGTTCTGGGAACTGGACGTGCCAGCAAATCCTTCCCAAATGGATCCATCACTTTCTCCTGGTGTTGGGACTGAAGTAATTTTTGCAGGGCTGGGTCAGGTTGTCTCTGAACAGCAGAGATTCTGGAGAGGATGGAAATAATATTCCAGGGAGGTGTTTAACCCCTCTGGGAACCAAGGGAGGGGGAGGCAGCTTAATTTACCAACCTCCTTCATGGAAAAGGATATGGAATTAACGTGGCAGAGACAGGTATTGAAGTCAGAACTGCACTTTGTGCCTCTGCCATGGTCTGTTTTTCCTGTACTAACCTTGCTGGGATTTCTGGCCCTCCCCTCCCAGGTGTTTCCCTGCCCGACGATGACCCGGACGCTGGCCAGGGCAGCAAGTTTTGCCTGGTGGCCATTGGTAGGCTCCAGGTGGGTGGCATGGAATCATAGGGGTTGGAAGGGACCCCTGAAGATTGAGTCCCAACCCCCCTGCTGCAGCAGGAACACCCAGGGCAGGTCACACAGGAACGTGTCCAGACCGGTCTTGAAAGTCTCCAGAGAAGGAGACTCCACAGCCTCTCTGGGCAGCCTGTCCCAGGGCTCTGTCACCCTCACAGGAAAGAAGTTTCTCCTCATGTTGAGGTGGAACTTCCTGTGTTGTCACTTGGTGCCATCTCCCCTCGTCCTGTCTCAGGCACCACTGAACAGAGACTGGCCCCTTCTTGACACCCCCCCTGCAGATACTTGTAGACATTCATCAGGTCCCCTCTTAGTCTCCTCAAGACTGAACAGCCCCAGGTCTCTCAGCCTTTCCTCATCAGACAGCTGTTCCAGTCCCTTCATCATCCTTGTAGCCTTTGTTGGACTCTTTCCAGTAAATCCCTGTCCCTCTGGAACTGGGGAGCCCAGAGCTGGACACAACACTCCAGATGTGGTCTTACCAGGGCATCCCTCACTGCTCCAACATTTGCCTTCTCCTGAAAGCCCACGGAATCAAGCTCTTCTGTTTGAGGCTGTTCCCTGGTTGCCCCAAACCCCACTGCAGGGCTGGCTGGTGAGGAGAGAGCAGCTCTTGCCAGACTTGGTCACCTGGTCCCTTTGTCTTGCCCTGGCAGGTCACCAGCTCACCCAACTGCACAGACATGAACAATGTTTGTCAGCCCACAGAGTTCATCTCCAGGCACAACACTGAGGGCATCTTCACCTTCATCGATCACCGCTGCGTGGCCACCGTTGGCTACCAGCCTCAGGTGGGAACCCAGCCTTGGGAAGGAGCCACTGGTCCCACTTCCATCCCCTCCTCCCTCCCTTGTCCATCGTGGCTCTGCTTGTCCAACAGATCTGATAAAACAACACCCGGGGTTTAAACCAGACAGGGTTTGTTTGGTTTTTTTTTTTCCCCTTTCCATGTGCTTTCCTGAGCACTTTGATCCCTGGGAGGGTGGGTGGCTCTGGGTTGTGTCTGATGTCAATTAAGATCATTGTTGCCTCCACTGGAGTTGGAGATCAAACGTTGTTGGTGCTTCTCTTCCAAATGCAGCACGACAGCTCCCGTGCTTGGTTTGTGTCACAGTGATTGGGGGGCTGGAGGAGCAGCAACTCCCTGTCCAAACTGGGATTAATGGGGCAGACCTGGAGGGGGGGTGGGTCTGCCTGCCAGATGAACTGACTCTGTCTCCCAATTCCTTCAAAATTAGGAACTCCTGGGGAAGGACATTGTGGATTTCTGCCACCCAGAAGACCAGCAGCTTCTGCGGGACAGCTTCCAGCAGGTACAGCACTTCAGCTGCTGCTCTGCAGGGTGCTTTTCAGCTGGGAGTCTGGTGGAAAAGGAATGAAACTGATTGGAAAACCAAGAGAAAAAGTAAACCCTGGGTGTTTCTCCTTTGCCCGAGGGCCAGCAGTCCCAGGGAGAGACCCCTTATGGTAAATGTGCAAAGCAAAACAGAAGCATCTGATGTCTTAACTCTTGAGTTCACCCTCTGGCTGCCAGTCCAGTCTGCTTCTAGGGCCAGAGACGTGGCTGCCAAGTGCCTACCTGAGGGCCAGGCTGCTGGGGCTGAAACCCTGGTTCATCTCTAGGGCCCAGCCCAGTGCTGCAGCTGGAGGTGGATGGGATTTGCTTGCCCTGTTGTCGTTACTCTTATTTCTGAGGGCGCTGGACTGGTGGCAGGGCAGGTAAGGCTGCCCCTGTGCTTTCATCACTCCAGAGAGTAGCTGCTCATTTTCCATTTGTCCAGACGGTTGGAATCAGAAGCCACAGCATGTGCTTCATTTACCAGAGGCTTTTTCATACATCTCACCACTGCAAAAAGGAAAAGTGGAAGCTGGAAAGGGGGTGTTGGATTCCTCTCCCACATCCCTGAGGGATCAGGATGGTGTGAGGGGACGGTGGCAGGACCAGGACCATGTAGTTGGGGAAGACCAAGACTTGGAGGCCGAGGGGCCATCGCAGGGGTCTGGGGGGGAGGCTGGTGCTCGGGAGCAGGTTGCTCTTCAACTCCTTCTCTCCTCAGGTCCTACTGATGCATTACGTTTTTTTAGGTGGTGAAGTTAAAAGGCCAGGTTCTGTCAGTCATGTTCCGATTCCGATCCAAAAACCGGGAATGGCTCTGGATGAGAACCAGCTCCTTTACCTTCCAGAACCCCTACTCGGATGAAATTGAGTACATCATCTGTACCAACACCAACGTCAAGTATGTACATGGAAATGACTTGCCAAGCACCAGGGATAGCCCAGGACCTTGCCAGGATCTTGTCCCAGAATGACCAGCAGCACAAAACGGCAGGAGCTCCGGCCTCCCCCTGGCCAAGATTCCCATCAGTTTGTGTAGGCCCTGCAGGAATCCCTCAGGCCCCTGAGTGCTCCCTCCCTGGGCCGTGGCAGCCACTGGAGGACTGTAAAGTGCAAGAGGTTGGATCCCTTTGGCTCTCTGGGCTGTGTGGCTCAGCAAGCTGCCAGCCTTCAGCTCCAGCAGGGCCCTTTTTTAACTCGGGTTACTGGGGCAAGTCTGTGCTTGCACTCAGAGCCAGTATTAGAGTCTGCCTTTGGACATGGCTCCTGGACTCCTGTGACAGTCCTGGGGGGGGTTGCAGCTGGCCCAGAGGGGGCTTCTCATGTCAGCAGGACTGGCTGCAGCTCAGGGCAGAAAGTGAACTCTTGGGTTTTTTGCTGCTGAAGTTTGGATTCAGGAAGGAGCTCCACTGGGGTTGCTGCTCTCGTTGCTGCTCTTCTCTCTTGACCAGTGTAGCAGGTCCATGTGGTCAGAGCTGCTGCCTCTGCCCGTGAGGAGCTCCAGGCCCCTTACAGAAGAGCAGCAACTGGAATAAAGGGGGGGGAAATTGTGCCTGCACGTGATTCAGAACTGCAGGCTGGGTGGGGGCAGCAAATGGAGTCTCTCCAGCCAGGCAGACAGAGGCTGAGTGCTTGTGGGCAGGTGAAGGGCCTGGATATTTGGGTCTTTTATCTGTGAGGAGGTCCCAGGGTGCAGGGAGCAGCTCTGCCCTCCTGCAGCAGGCAGGGAGACCCTGGTGAGGAGGTGTCAAGAGCTGAGCAGTGCAAATCCCTCTGGTTTTGAAGAGCTGAGTGTGAGCAGATGCAGGTCTGACCCAGGCCTGGGTTCCTGTCCCACTGGTAGAGACATCCCTGAGCTCATCCATTCCACACCCATCCATCCTCACCTCCATCCTGGGCTTCCAAAAGCACAGTGTGAGCTGGGGCCAGAGCAGCAGCATCTGTGTCTGGTGGTGTGTGAGGTGCATTTTATCCACGTGCTCCTTGGCTAGGTTTTCTGTATCGTTTCATCTTCAAGCTCAGGTACTACTGGAGCAGCAGCTTGTAAAGGAATTGCTGAGGAAATGCTGGATTTTTATTCCTTTCTTGTAGGAGTTAAACATTCACCAACCTCTGGCAGTCAACCAAGAGCATAAGCAGCTCCACCAACATCTTGGGCTTAAAACCTAAAGCTGCTGGTGGTCCCTGCAGGCTCCAGCTCTGGAGTATCTGACTGGAAAACTTTGGGGGTTTTTAGGCTCCTGCAAACTTTGCTGGAGCTCTCAGGGTGCTGCAGGTCTGGCTGTGCTCCTAGGGGGGTGATTAATTGCTCAGTGTGGGGGGGCAGAGCCCTTGGGCTCGTGGCTGTGAGTGTTGTATGACATGACACCCCCAGAGCCCACGGAAACAGAGTGGAAGGATCCCTCACTCCAGAAGGTTTTGCAAAGCTTCCAGTCGAGGCACAGTAGCCAGCTCTTTGCTTTCCTGGTTTTTATTTTTAAAATATTTTCTTTTTCTTTCTTCTTTGCTTTGAAGGAACTCGAGCCAGGAGTCTCGGCCTGCCCTGTCCAACTCCCTGCAGAGGCCCCAGCTGGGGCAGAGTGTCGGCCTCCCCCTGGAGATGGGCACAGCACCACTGCCCTCAAGGTCAGGAGGTGCTCAGCTCCTCTCTCCCTGCCTCCCTCGCTGGCTCTGCCCTCCTCTCAAGCAGCCTTCCTCCCCAAACTTTCCTCTCTGCAGCAGTGAACTCCTCTGGGCTAGTGAATAAACCGGTGTAACCACAGAGTGTCTGTTCCCCTGGCGATGGTTTTTAGCAGCCCGTGTTCTCCTGTCACAGAGACTTTCTGTTTTAGGCAGCAGCAGCCACCACAACAGACAGAGCTGGAAGTGGTCCCAGGAAGAGAGAGCCTGGCTGGGTACGACCACTCACAGGTAAATCCACAGGCCTTGGGTTCCCCCCAGCATTTGTCCTCCTGCACTGTTGAAGTCCCCTCTTGCTGGGGCTGTGGAGGTGGCCACAGGAGATTGGCTCGAGGAGAGTTTGGAGAGGAAGGTGTGTGTCCTGCCTGGGGTTGTGCTGGATCTGCTTGCTTGATTCCCACCTGCTCCTGTGGCATCCTCCCCCCGTGTCTGTGCTGCCAGCCCTGCCTGGCCACGCTGTCCCCATGGGACGTGGCAGAACCCGTGGAGCAGCCAGGCCTCCTGCCTGCCAGGCCTTTCCCTGGGAGCCCCCAGCTGCTCTTCGTGCTGAGCTGTCCCCAGGGACCATCATCCTCTCTCTGCCCGAGGCACTGACCCCTCGTGCTGCCCCCAGGTCCCCGTCCAGGCGGTGAGTGCCACAGGCCCGGAGCACAGCAAACCCCTGGAGAAGGCAGAGAGCCTGTTCAGCCAGGAGAGGGACCCCAGGTTCAGCGAGATCTACAGCGGGATCAGCACAGGTAGGGAGGGGTGGGCTGGGGGACACAGCTGGGGCACGTGTCCCATCTCATCCCAGTGCTCTGTGCTCTTCCCTGTGTCACCCGGAGCAGTTCTGAGCACAGGGGCTCAATGTCACAGTGCTGGGCAGCCCAGAATTGGGCTGGTTTTGACCCTGGGTGGGTAATTCCTGCCTACACTGTTGTGGCAGGGGGTTGTCCTGCAGCTGGTGTTGCTCTGGGGAGGTGTGAGGAGGAGTTGTCTCTTGGTCTGATCCTCCCTGTCCCCAGAGAGCTGCCCTGTTCCTAGTCTGGGCACAGAATGCAGCGAATGCTCCAACCCCACAGGACCTTAATGCAAAGTTGATTAGCAAATGGAGAGGAAATCAGATTAAACAGGCTTTTACTAAACTGCCTGGAGTCTGTGTCTGGACAAGGAACAGTCACGTTTGGCTCTGCCTCGACACAGTCTCCCTTCCCATGGGCACATCTCGTGCTACTGGTTCTCTCTCCCTGTTGCTGCTGAGACTCCCTGAGCCCTGATGTGGCTGCTCCTCTCTCCACAGAGCAGAGCAAGGCCCTCCCTGCCAGCACCGTGCCTGCCAACCAGCCCCTCTTCACACAGGGAAACACTTTCACCCCATCACGGCCTGCTGAGAACTTCAGGTGAGGTTTCCTGTGCCTGGAGAGGCCTCGGTGCCATTTTGGCCTGTCCTGCAGTCGTTCCTCTCCTGTTGGTGTGTCCTTCTGCAGCAGCCCAGTGTTCCCAGCCTCTCTCTGCACGGCAGGGATTGTCCATTCCCATGTTTCCTAAATCGTGTGCACAGAAAAGACAGAGGGAGCCCCCCCGGGTGCTGGTTTCTTTGAGGGGTGTGGGGGGGGGGAGAGAAGTGCCCCTGCTCTCCTGCCCTGTGCTGCTTTGCTCCTGGTCAGAGCTGCAGGAGCTTTGAGGCTGTGCACAGAGTCAGCACAGCCCTTCCTCACCCTCATCTTCACTTCCCCAGCTCTTGCCTTGATTCCCTGACGTCCCCCTGCTCCGCTGCTTGTCCCCAGCAGGGCAGCATGGCAGGCACTGCCCCCTCAGCAGTCACCCCAGGTTTCTGGGCTCATTTCATTACCTGCACGGGTGGTGTTTGTGCCTCTGTGTCCTGCACGTGGCGGTGGTGAGGGTGGTGAGACCCTGGCCCAGGTTGCTCAGAGAAGCTGTGGCTGCCCCATCCCTGGAAGTGTCCAAGGGCAGGTTGGATGGGGCTTGGAGCAAGCTGGGCTGGTGGGAGGTGTCCCTGCCCATGGCAGGTGGGTGGGACTGGGTGACCCAGACTCCTCCATAAGTTCTGTGCTTCTCCATGGTACCAAGAACCTCTCCTGCCCCCAGGAGCAGCAGCTTGGTGCCCCCCCGTCAGCCTCCTCCCGCAGCCGCCCTCGACCACCGGCCGGATCCTGGCCCAGATCTCCCGCCACTCCAGCCCCGCACAGGCCAGCGGGACCGGCTGGGCCCCGGGGACACGGCCACCCTTCCCACCACAGGTAGGGGCACCCAGGGCCCCTCAGCCTGTCCCGGGCCAGCTGGGTGCTGGGGCCGGTCCAGCAAGTTCTCACCCCAACTGGGACCAGGGTCGGGATAAACCTACTCTGGTGAGGCCACGTCTGGAGCTCTGTGTCCAGTTCTGGGCTCTCCAAGGACAGGGAAGTGCTGGGGAGGGGACAGCAAAGGGCTGTGGAGGTGATGAGGGGACTAGAACGTGAGGAAAGGCTGAGGGACTTGGGTCGTTTTAGTCTGGAGAAGAGAATACTGAAGGGGGTCTTCTCAATGCTTATCAAGACTCAAAGGGTGGGTGGCAGGAGGGTGGGCCAGGCTTTCCAGTGGTGCCCAGTGACAGGATGAGAGGTCACGGGCACAAACTTGGACGTAGGAAGTTCTGTCTAAACATGAGGAGGAACTTCTTGGCTGCGAGGGTGCCAGAGCCCTGGGACAGGCTGCCCAAAGAGGTTGTGGAGTCTCCTCCTCTTGGAGACATCCCAAACCCTCCTGGATGTGTTCCTGTGGGATCTAGTGTAGGTGACTCTGTTCCAGCAGGGGGTTGGGACTGGATGATCTCCAGAGGGTCCCTTCCCACCCCTGACATGGATTCTGTGATTCTCTTAAGTGCATCTCTCTCCTTCCTCACCCACTTCTTCCTCTCTTCCAGCAAGTGGCATCCCAGACGGTGAAGACCCGTCCCCCCTCCTTCAGCATGGGGACATTCCAGGGGACCCCCTCCTCCTTCAGCCCCATGGCAGCACCGGGCTCCACGGCCTCCCCCACGGGGGCCACCTACCCCAACCTTGCCACCACCCGTGGTGCAGCCTTCAGTGAGTGTCCCTGGGGGTGGCAACAACCCAATCCCCTGGGAGGCCAAGTCGGGATCATCATCCCAAATCCTTCCCTGCCCTGCTGTGTGTCCCGCAGGTGCGGAGGCGGCGCAGAGCCCGACCCCCTTCCCGGCACGAGCGGCCGACGGCGGCGTCGGGATGTGGCCACAGTGGCAGGGACAGCACCACGGCCCAGCCTCGGGGGAGCAGCACGTGCAGCAGCCTCAGCCCAGCCAGCCCGAGGTCTTCTCAGTAAGATGGTTTAGATGTCAGGAGGAAATTCCTCCCCGTGAGGGTAGGGAGGCGCTGGGACAGGTTGCCCGGGGAAGCTGCGGCTGCTCCATCCCTGGAGGTGTCCAAGGGGAGGTTGGATGGGGCTTGGAGCAAGCTGGGTTGGTGGGAGGTGTCCCTGCCCGTGGCATGGAACCTGATGGTCTTCAAGGTCCCTTCCAACCTCAACCATTCTGTGATTCTGTGGTGCTTTTGTAGCCTCCTGAGGCAGGACTGGGGTGGGCCATGGTGGCAACCGAGGGGATGGAGCTTGTCCCCTTAGCTCATAATAGCTGGTGAGGTCTCAAACGTGTGAGGAACCTGGTGGAGCTGGAGAGGGCAGAGGCCTCAGCTGGACCAGCTTTGTGTCATGGTCCTTTGCAGGGTCAGTGTGGAACTGCCAGCTCTGCAGTTGAACTAACCCTTCTGGCTCTAATTAAAAGCAGTAACAAAAAAGCCAAACACCCCCCAAAATCCCATGAAGTGAACTCCTGAGAGCTGATGTTTGTCCTGTGAGTTGCTGCCCCTTGTTCTCAGTCCCTGCTCATGACTCCATTTGCTGCTCTCCTGCAGCCTTGGACCCCAGCCCCCTGTGCCCTCAGGAGGGCTGGGACCCTCCTCAATACCAGCAGCTCCTGGCAGGCTCCTCCATGACCAAGGAGAACGTTCCAGTCCAGGTGATGACTCTCTCCTTGTACCCCCACAGGACATGCTGACAATGCTGGGAGACCAAGGACCCAACTACAACAATGAAGAATTCCCAGAGTTGAACATATTCCCTTCTTTTTCGGAATAAGACAAGCCCTGGGGGAAGCCAATTTATCCATCCTACCCAAGTGTAAAGGAAAACACCCAAGTCTTTCTTTTTTTTTCTTTTGTTCAAAGACTGCAGAACTTTTCTAAAACACTTCCAACCTTCTGGAGGCAAAACTCTGCCTGACAGGATGGAGGAGGAGGAGGTGGTTTGGGGCAGCTCCTCGGTGTGGTGCCAGCAGTTTTGGGGTCTGTTCTGGAGGATTCAGGACTTGGTGCTGTGGGACCAGCTGCCCCTCATGGACCAGAGGCTCCGTGTTCCCAGAGCTGCTGGCTTGGTTGGAGGGATTCCTGTCTGGATCACAGACATCCCTCCAAACTCATCAGGTGGCTTTTTACTGGTTTTATTTCAGATCTTCTATACCGGGACTTTTTTTCTATCAAACACAAAGGATTGTAACTTTTTAACTATTGGGAGAAACTCTTCCAAACCTTCCCCTGTGTAACACAGCTCTGGAGGGTGCCTGGGTCAGGATCCTTGTGGAAAGGCAGCTTCCCAGGGGGAGGAAGCTTGGCTGCCTTTCGAGGGTTGTTCCTGTGGCTCCAGCCCTGGGAGCTTTGTCTGGAGTCCCCCCCGTGCTGGTGGGCACCTCGGGGCCTGTCTGGTGCCATCTCCTCTGAACTGTGCAATGAATTTGGGCCTCTCTGGTCCTGAGTGTGACCTATGAATTCCCCCAGGGCCCAGGCATTCCTGGGAACGATGGGATACTGACGAGCCATAAAAAATCTGATCCATGTAGCTTTGTTCTGGGTGCATCAGTTGTGCAGCTGATGTTCCTGTGCTGCCATGAACCCGTGTCTCAACAGGCTTCTTGTCAGCTTCTTGGGGGAGGGGGTGGGGGGGAACTGCTCTGGATTATCCATGTATTTTTACCACAGCTGGATTGAGTTCCTGGCCTTGGGTTGGGAGCTGGATCCTGCCTCCCTGCACAGAGAGGCCCTGGGTCCCTTGCTGAGAACTTGCATTTGTCACTACATGCTCTGAATGGCTTAAAATCACCAGCTCCTCGAGGGGAAATCCAGGCCCTGTGCTGACCCTGTTGCCAAATCCCAAAATGGAGGAGAGCAGGGGAAGAGGGGGGAGCAGAATGATTATTTTTTATATATATATATATATATATATAATTTTCTTTTTTTTTTTAATTTTAAACCTTGACTTTGAATCTTCTGGCTTCTTGAGTGGAAAAACCTTGTGGTGAATCTTGTTCTCCTGAGGGGCTGGAGGAACAGTTTGGTTCCCCCTTCAGTTTCCACAGGAAAACTTGTTCCTTGCAGGCTTTGACTTGGAAGGGACCTTGGCACAGCTGCAGCAGGGGAGGAACACAGAGCAATCCTGGGAACCTGGTTTTGGTTGGGATGAAATCTTGGGCATTTCTGCTTCCTGGGGCTGCTCGAGTCCTGTGTCCCCCCCCCCAGAATGTCCTCTCCACAGGGAAGGGATGTGGTGTTTGGAGTGAGAGGTCTTGGTGCTGCAGGGAGGGGGGAGACCCTCCAAAAAAGCCAATCTGGGAGATGTTCCCTGTGGGAATATCCAGGTGGGGAAGGGTTTGACCCGTTGGTGTTCCTAACTGTCAAGTTTTGGAACTTGTAGAGACCCAGGGAGGTTCTGGGAAGTGTTTCCTTTTTTATTCCCTCCCACTTCTGTTGGAAAAATGAAGGTTTGAAGTTTTTCCTCACTTCAAACACCACTTCCAGCTCTACCCATGGAAAGATGGGAACCTCCCATGGGGAGCTGGGAAAGGCCCCACGATCCCACCCACCACAACCACCATGGGCCCCTCCTCGTTGGGGAGGCCCCTTGTGTCCTGTGCCCTCTGCCCTGCCTGGTGGTGGAGATTTTTGGGAAGCAGGGAGGTGGTGACCATCCCAGGTTCTCCTACCTGGGCTGGTGGTGCCCACCTGCAGGGTGAAGGACCCTTCCTGCACCTTCCTCTGGTATTGGAGCCCCGTGGGACAGGGTGGATGGAGCAGCTTCCACCTGCCAAAGGTGGAGGAAAATCCCCATTTCTGCAGAAATCCACCTCTGGAAAACCCATCCCTGGGGAGGCTGCAGCTCTGATCCTTGTGGAGTGGTGGCCTGGGGCAGCAGTGGGAGCTGGACTTGCCCAGGGTGCCTCAGAACCCCCCACCTGGGGGTCACGCAGATGAAAAGCAACAACTTGTAGGTCTGTGTCCCCTGCCCCGTGGGGGTGACACTGCTGTGACACTCCTGTGGCCCCCCCCAGGTTAATTGAAGCTGCTGGGGAAAAGAAACCAGCTGGAGCAGCCAGAAAACACCAAATCCCTTGGGAAACGGTGGCAGCAGAGGACAAGGACCAGTGAGGGCTTGGGGGGTGGGGGGTCTTGGCATCTGCCACCCCTCTGTGGGGTCCCCGGGGCCATCCCATGGGCTCTGGTGCTGTCACAGAGCGGGGGGGACAGAGGGTTGTTCCTGCCCCAGCCTGTTTTGATAATTGTTTAATTTTTGGATGTTTGGGGGGGTGGTTCTGTCGTACAATCGTTTTTTGGGGAGGGGGGGGGGGGACACAGGAGCCAACCCCCCCCCAGGAGGGGCTTGTTGGGGCCCAGGGCTGCCTCGTGTTGTGGGAGGTGCAGATGATTTATGTGGAGCAGAGATTTTACAAGATATTTTCCCTTTTTTAAAGCTCTCGTTTCATTTCTGTCTTCACACACCACCACCCCCCCCCAACCCCTGGGGGGCAAAATCCTGAGCCCGGGCCTGGCAGGGACCCCAGGATGGATCCTGGCCCCTCCCTCCCTCTCTCAATTCCTTCTCTTCAGACCAGTCGAGGTCTGGAATGCGTTCACAGGCTCTTGGGGTTCTCCAGGTTCTTGGATTATTGTGTCTCCCCCAGCCTGGCAGCCACAGAGGGGGCTCAGCCCAGTGCTCCCAGTTCAGCCTCTGCTCAATCCCTGTCCCCTTTCCCAAGGAATGTGGCTCCCCCCGAGGTGCTGGTGCCCTCAGCTCCATCATGTGTGGCCGAGTCAGGGCCCCGTGCTCCATGGGGGGGGCAGATGATCCCGGCCTGACTCAGCCCCCCCTGCTCGGGGAGGGTGATCGGGCCTGGGGGGGGCTGGTCCCCCTCCCTGGGGACAGCTGTGCTGGTGGGGTGACACCAGTGACACCCCAACGTGTGCCTCCAGCCTGGATCCATCTCTCCCTTAACTCTCCCCCAGGGACACTGTGTCCTTGTACCCACAGGGGGGGTGATGATGATGATGGTGGCCCCAGCGTGGCCTGTCTGGAACAGGGGTCTGATGCCACCGTGTCCCAGCAGGACCTTCCTGGCAGTGACCAAGGTTTTCTGGTTGGTCTCATGACGAGGTGCCAGTCACCACAGAAAGCCCCGTCTGGCCCAGCTCTGGGATGAGCCTTGTCACCCTGAGCCCTCCCTGTGACCCCAGAACGGGGCATGGGGGGTGGGAATCCTGGGTTGGGGACTTCAGGGACAGAGGGTGAGGCCCCACATGTCACACAACGACCCCAGGTTGCTGGGGAGGGTCTAATCCTGCCATGTGGTGCCTCTCCTGAAGCAAATGGGTGCTCAGCCCTCCCTGGGGGGGGAGCAGGAGTCTCCCAGGAACAAACAACCACTCTGCTGGGGGGCAGGAGGTGTCCCCAGGGTAGGATCCCTGGGGCAGAAGGTACTCCCAAGGCAGGAGGTGTCCCCAGGGTAGGATCCCTGGGGCAGAAGGTACTCCCAAGGCAGGAGGTGTCCCCAGGGTGGGATCCTTGGGGCAGGAGGTGGCCCCAGGGTGACATGTTAGGGCAGGAGGTGGCCCCAGGATGGGATCCCTGAGGCAGGAGGTACTCCCAAGGTAGGAGGAAGGTCCCAGGGTGGGTTCCCTGGGGCAGGAGGTGTCCCCAGGGCAGGAGGTGTCCCCAGGGTAGGATCCCTGGGGCAGAAGGTACTCCCAAAGCAGGAGGTGTCCCCAGGGTGGGATCCTTGGGGCAGGAGGTGGCCCCAGGGTGACATGTTGGGGCAGGAGGTGTCCCCAGGATGGGATCCCTGAGGCAGGAGGTACTCCCAAGGTAGGAGGAAGGTCCCAGGGTGGGTTCCCTGGGGCAGGAGGTGTCCCCAGGGCAGGAGGTGTCCCCACGGTGGGATCCCTGAAGCAGGAGGTGTCCCCGGGGCAGGAGGTGTCCCCAGGGTAGGATCCCTGGGGCAGGAGGTGGCCCCAGGGTGACATGTTGGGGCAGGAGGTGACCCCAGGATGGGATCCCTGAGGCAGGAGGTACTCCCAAGGTAGGAGGAAGGTCCCAGGGTGGGTTCCCTGGGGCAGGAGGTGTCCCCAGGGCAGGAGGTGTCCCCAGGGTAGGATCCCTGGGGCAGAAGGTACTCCCAAAGCAGGAGGTGTCCCCAGGGTGGGATCCTTGGGGCAGGAGGTGGCCCCAGGGTGACATGTTGGGGCAGGAGGTGTCCCCAGGATGGGATCCCTGAGGCAGGAGGTACTCCCAAGGTAGGAGGAAGGTCCCAGGGTGGGTTCCCTGGGGCAGGAGGTGTCCCCAGGGCAGGAGGTGTCCCCACGGTGGGATCCCTGAAGCAGGAGGTGTCCCCGGGGCAGGAGGTGTCCCCAGGGTAGGATCCCTGGGGCAGGAGGTGGCCCCAGGGTGACATGTTGGGGCAGGAGGTGGCCCCAGGATGGGATCCCTGAGGCAGGAGGTACTCCCAAGGTAGGAGGAAGGTCCCAGGGTGGGTTCCCTGGGGCAGGAGGTGTCCCCAGGGCAGGAGGTGTCCCCAGGGTGGGATCCCTGAGGCAGGAGGTACTCCCAAGGTAGGAGGAAGGTCCCAGGGTGGGTTCCCCGGGGCAGGAGGTGTCCCCAGGGTGGGATCCCTGAGGCAGGAGGTGTCCCCAGGGCAAGAGGAAGGTCCCAGGGTGGGATCCTTGGGGCAGAAGGTACTCCCAAGGCAGGAGGTGTCCCCAGGGTGGGTTCCCCGGAGCAGGAGGTGTCCCCCCCAGGCCCGCCCCGTCTCAGCTCCCCCCGCACCATCACGCGCAGCGGGGCTGGAGCCGCAACCGCGTCCCCCCCCCGGTGTCCCCTCCCTCCCTCCGCCCCTGCGCAGCCCCCGGCGCTGCCAACATTTTCCAGCCGCTCCGCAACTTCCTCAATCCAGCGGCATAAAGAGCAGCTCCGGCATCCCCCCGGCCCGGCCCCAGCTCCCACCGACAGCGCCATGGGGTAAGTGGGGTGGGCGAGGGTCCCGCGAGGGGGTGGGGGGCCAGGAGCCCCGACGAGGTGGCAGTGGGACACTTGGGGGGGGGCTTCTGTCCCCATTTCCGGACCCCGTGGCAGTAGGGAGGGGAAATAGGGTCCCGTGCGAAAGGGGAAACTGAGGCAGGGAGCATCGAGGGGGGCTGTGGGCTGGTGTCCCCATCGCTGCTGCGGGGTCTGGTGGGAAGGTGAGTAAAGTAAGGGAGGGGGCAGGATGGCTGGGACACCCCCCCCCCCCACCTGCACCCCCAAAAGTTGGTTTTCTCCTGGCCTGAAGCTGCTTGAAAAGCACCACGGGACGTGATGGGAACCAGCTGCCCCCACTCGTGACGCTGGCACCCAGCCAGCACTGCCCGCGGGGGGGTCCTGGCCCAAAACGGGGTGGGGCAGGGGGACTCAGTCCCCCTCCCAGCCCCAAAACAGGGGGTCTGGGGAGTCTTAATCCCCCCAGACTCCAAAACAGGATGAGAATGGGGTCCTGGCCCAAAAATAGGGTGGGTAGGGGTCCCAGTTGTTCCCCAGCCCCAGAACAGGGTGGATGGGGGGGTTGTGGCCCCAAATGGGGTGGGCAGGGACCTCAGTCTCTCGTGGCTCAATAATGGGGTCCCCCATGGCCTGGAAATGGGACAGACTTGGGGTCTCAGCCCCTCTAGCCCAGCCCTTAGGGGGTGCAGGGTCCTTGTCCCTCACAGCCTGACCTGGTGGGGGGGCACAGGGTCCTGTCCTTTATCCAGCCCTCCTGGGCTCAGTCTCTGTCCCTGTCCCCTAGGATGTGGTGGCCTGCCCTGCTGGTCCCCATGGTGGTGGCCCAGCTGCACCCCCAACCAGAGCTGGACACCCAGTGGGACCTGTGGAAGAAAACCCACCGCAAGCAGTACAATGGGGAGGTGCGGGGGGACTGGGGCCATCTGGCCGTGTCCCCATGGGGCTGGTGTCCCTGTGGGCTGGGGGGGGACCATGGGCAGGACCCCCCGCTCAATGCTGTCCCTTCCCCCCATGGTGCAGGCAGACGAGGTGGAGCGGAGGCTGATCTGGGAGAAGAACCTCAAGTACATCAACACTCACAACCTGGAGCACGCGCTGGGCATCCACACCTTCGAGTTGGCCATGAACCACCTGGGTGACATGGTGGGTGTCCCTGGGGAAAGGGGGACAGCAATGGGGTGGTCGAGAGGGGGCTGAGCACCTTTGGGTGCTGCTCTGCCTGGCAGGGCTGCACCCATCCACCCTGGGCTCCTTCTCCAGACCAGTGAGGAGGTGGTGAGGACCATGACGGGCTTGAAGGTGCCCCATGGACGCCCACGCCACAACGAGACACTCTATGTCCCCAACTGGGCTGAGAGAGCCCCGGCTGCCGTGGACTGGAGGAAGAAAGGCTACGTGACACCCGTCAAGAACCAGGTAAGACGGGTGGTCCCGGGGGTGCCGGGGATGGGGTGTCACCCCAGTGTTGCTCATCGTGTCCCCGCAGGGCCAGTGTGGCTCCTGCTGGGCTTTCAGCTCGGTGGGTGCCCTGGAGGGGCAGCTGAAGAGGAAGACGGGGAAGCTGCTGAACCTCAGCCCCCAGAACCTGGTGGATTGTGTGGCCAACAACGACGGCTGCGGCGGCGGGTACATGACCAACGCCTTCGAGTACGTCCGGCAGAACCGCGGCATCGACTCCGAGGATGCCTACCCCTACATTGGCCAGGTCCGGGGCTGCCTGGGGGGCTGGGGTCTCCATCTGCTCCCCCCCCTGTCTGCCCCCCTCTCCCCAGCTCGCCTTGACCTTGCTGGTCCCATGCAGGATGAGAGCTGCATGTACAGCCCCACCGGGAAGGCCGCCAAGTGCCGCGGCTACCGGGAGATTCCTGAAGGGAACGAGAAGGCCTTGAAGAGGGCAGTGGCCAGGATCGGGCCCGTCTCCGTGGGCATCGATGCCAGCCTGCCCTCCTTCCAGTTCTACAGCCGAGGTGAGGGGCTGGGGGGGGCCCCTGTGGGGCAGCTCAGGGGAAACTGAGGCACAACCAGGTGCGCCTCGAGCACCGTGCAGTTCTGGGCCCCTCACTACAAGGACATCGAGGGGCTGGAGTGTGCCCAGAGAAAGCAACCAAACTGCAGAGGGGTCTAGAGAACAAGTCCTATGAGGAGAAGCTGAAGGAACTGGGATTGTTCAGCTTGGAGAAGAGGAGGCTGAGGGGAGACCTCATTGCCCTCTGCAGCTCCCTGAGAGGAGGTTGTAGGGAGGTGGGTGTTTGTTTGGCCTCTTCTCCCAAGTGAATAACCACGGGTTTAGAGGAAATGGCCTGAAGTTGCCCAGGGGAGAGTTAGACTGGATATTGGGAAGAATTTCGTTACCCAAAGAGTGGTCAGACATTGGAATGGGCTGCCCAGGGAGGTGGTGGAGTCACCATCCTCGGAGGTATTTAAAAACCATGTAGGTGTCGCACTTCGGGACGTGCTCCAGGGAGTGGTGGGGTTTTTTGGTGTGTGTGGGGGGGGTTAATTTATTATTGAGGGGAGGAGGCGGGGGGTTGATGGTTGCACTCGGTGACCTTAGAGGTCTTTTCCAATTCTGTGTGTGTGTTTAACCCCCCCCCGTCCCCAGGCGTGTACTACGACGAGAGCTGCAACGGCGCCAACATCAACCACGCGGTTCTGGCCGTGGGCTACGGCGCCCAGAGGGGCACCAAGCACTGGATCATCAAGAACAGGTAGGGCCGGGCAGGGGGTGGCCGGGCTGCGTCCCCCGGGGGCTCTGGTGCCGCCCGTGGCTTCAGCGCCGCCGTTTCCCCCCTCCCCTTCAGCTGGGGCGAAGAGTGGGGCAACAAGGGCTACGTGCTCCTGGCCCGCAACATGAACAACGCCTGCGGGGTGGCCAACCTGGCCAGCTTCCCCAAGATGTGAGCGCTCCCGCTGCCCGTCCCGCCTCCCGACAGCCCCGCTCGGCCTTTCTGCTCCTGAATTCCAAAGCTGACATCGCCCCGGGGGGGAATCTCCCCCTGGGAGAAGGGAGACCCCACCCGGGAGCAGGGAAACGGTGCAATGAGCTCCCCCAGCCTCGGTTTTCCCGGGATTCCTCTGCTTTTCCCGCGGCCGCAGACTTGGCCGGTTCCAGAGTCTGATCCATCAGGAGCTGCTGCTGCAAACACATCCCACCCCGGCCTCTGCCTCCGGGACAGATCCTGGAGGTGGAATATCCCCCATGGAGAGCGTGGATCTGCCTCCTCCCCCCCCCGCCAGCCCAGTGGGGGCTGCAGAGAATTGAGACGACTTTATTTTTAAAATAAACACGTTGGGAATAAACGCTGGGACTGGTTCCCTCTGTGCTGGGTGACGTTCCAGAGCCCAAAACCCCCCCCGTGTCTCCCCAAAATCCCAACCCCCAAATGCTCCTTTGAACAAAACCAACACAAAAATGACCTCAGCAAAGCTTGGGGCAGGTCCTAACAGGAAGGGATGGTGATGCTTAAGGTCCCTTCCAACCCAAACCCTTCCATGATCCCCATGATATTTGCTTTAAAAATTAATGCAAAAAAAAAAAAAAAAATTTGGACACTTAAAAATAAGGTGTTTTGTTTGTTTGTTTTTTCCCCACCCCCACCCTGGGACCTGCGGCTCCTTTTCCTCGAGAGCTGCTGCGAGGGTGGGAAGTTGGCAGAGGAAACGTTTGGGGGTTGCCTCGGAATTGACTTTCGAGGGGAGGTGGCACTGAGGTGTGCGGGGAGGGGCTGTCCCCGTGTCCCTGGGACACATCCCGGAGGGAGCCGAGCCAGGGAAAAGGGCACGGAGGGAATTTCGTTGCCGTTCGGGTGGTGACTGAGGGCGGGTTGTCCCAGGGCTGTTCCAGACGCTTTCCAGGTCTCTCTGCTTTGACCTGAGCTGCTCCTGGGGGGTGAATCACCCCGTGCTCGTCATCGGCTCCAAGGGTGGGGACAGCGACTGGCTCGGGAAAAACAGGTATGGAAAAACCTCTGGAGGCTCCTAGATGGTTCCAGGGAGCTGCCAGCCTGGAGCTTTCACACCCACATTGGCTTCCTTTAGGTGTGTTTGGGGCTCAGCTCCACCACAGCCCGGGGGGTAAAGGGCCCTTGATTGACCCAACTCAACACACATCACCCAAAACGCTCCTGCCTGCCTCAAAAATTGGGAATTCTGCTCTGCAGGAAGCGCCTGGGTTCCCAGCCTTCCTGGACGCTGAGCCAGCACAAAGGGCTGGTTGATTCAGAGAGGGACACAAAGCTGGTTTGACGTGGGGGACACAGTGGTGAACCCCCCCACCAGCTGCCCCTTTGCCTTCGAGTGTCTGTGAAGGTGTTTTTTGACCCTTTAAAACGCAGAACCAGGAGAACCCAAGTGTTGGGAGTGGGACATTCCTGCCCAAATGCATCTCGGGAACAACCCAAACCTGCAGTGTCAGCAGGAACAGGAACCACGAGCTGCAAAAACAACAGCAAAACAAACCCTCTGGGGGCAGCTCTGTCAGCAAAGCTCCTCATCCCCATCCCAGGGATGGACTAAAACCCACCAAGTTCCTCCTTGGTCTCTCTGGCCATGGGGGGATTATTTAATTTTTTTTTTAAAGTGTTTTTAATATGCAAACCTAATTCCTACACTTTGTCTGGAGTTTCCCTGGTGGCTTTGATTCCCTCCAGCACCAAAAAATAAGTGATTTTTTACTCTCCCTGTGTCCTTAGAAGAGTTACTGGCAGAGAAGCAACCAAGGAGGTTCAGCTTTTTTGGCTCAAAGATGCAGATTTGGCTCTTCCTGTGGCTCCTGGCAGCGTGAATTGAAAAAAAATAATTAAAAAAGGGGTGGGGAGAGAAAAAAGTGAGGGTGAGGGGTGGCAGGGAAGGAGGCTGTTCCCCCCTTGCCTAATTTTTTGGCTTCTTCCTTCTTCTGCAAGTTGGGACACATGTTTTGGTGACCAGAGCCATGTCCAGAGGGTGAAGAACCACAGAAACCACCGTGGTGACACCAGCTCTAGTGCTCCTCCCTGATGGACCATCTCGTTCCCCCTCCCCTGGGATTTACCCACTAACAAGGGATGATCCGTTGGGAATTCCTGCAGTTATCCAGGCTGAGGCTCCCTGGTGCCCTCCCAAAGCCTTCCCATCTCCAGCAGCTCTGTGGAAAATGACTCAGCTGCATCTTCAAAGCTCTCGAGATGCTGGTTTTCTTCCTCCTCTTCCCTCTCTCAGGAGATGGTTCCTTGCAGCCATTTACTGTCCCGTGGGGCTTTTACAGAGGTGAGAAATGTCCCCTCCTGCCTGGCTGCTCCTGGGAACCCAGAGGATCCCTCCCCTGGGGCTGGGATGGGATTTCCAGGCAGCTGGAGACTCAGCACAAGGTGCAGTAACTGTGTCCCCAGGCAGCGCTGGGGCTGCCCAGCTCAGACCGCCCCCCAGCCGCGTTTCAACCCTGGTTTCCCCCCCCGTTCTGCCCCACAGGAAAGGGAATAAATGGGATTTGTTCCCTCTGGGATCTGCCTTTGCTCTGGCTGGTCCCTGCGGTGGGAGGGGAGCTCAGATCTACCCCCCCCAAGCAGCGAGGCTCCGTGCTCGGCCTCATCCTGCCCCCTTAGCTCAGCACCAAGTCCCCACCATGCACAGTTCCCATGGGGGGGGGTGGCTGCAGCCGTTCCCTGGTGGGACGGAGGGTCGTGCCGCTCGCAGCCCCGTGACCCGCCCGGTTCCTGGAGAAGTGAAAATGAAATCAGAGCGTTTCCTCATTTCCTGGCTCGTGATTTGCCCGAGGAGTTGCAGCCGCCTCCGTGTGCGGGAGCTCTTGGACCTCCTGGTGCTGGGGACACGCTGGGTTTCTCCCCAGCGTCCCCCCGGCCCCGTCCACCCTCCCCAGGGACCTGGGGATCGGTGCCCACCACCAAAACGCCTCTCCAGGTAGGTTGGGTGCGCTTGTTCTTGAGCACCCGGTGGGAGGGCAGAGCTTGGGGGAAGTAAAGCTGAAGGAGCAACATTTTCATGTTGACTCTGTCTCCATTTTATCTCCAAGCTCCTCCGAGCCCTCCAGGGGGGTGGGCTGCAGGGGGGAGCCTGTCCTCAGGGGCTGGAGGGCAGGGGTTGGGTCCAAACAGGAATGATTTTGCTTTTGAAGGGGTTGGAAAACAGAGTTTTTCCCAAGTGGCTGCTCGTCCTCGTGTCACCCACCTTCAGGGAGGGTTTCCTGGGCAGGTGGGACCGTGTCTGGATGTGTCCCTGCCTGTCAGTGACCTCACAGGCAGGGATTGGGGCCCAAAGACTTTCCCCCCACCCTCCAGGGACATTTCCAACTCCTGACTGGGATTTATTCCTCTTCCCACCTCACCGGGGGTGGCAGCAGGAGGTGGGGGCTGGTGGTGCCATCACGGGCTGCCTGTCCAGGCAGGAGCTGGTGGCATCACCTGGTGTGGAAACCCCGTCAAGGGCACGTCAGGGTGTCCTGGCCAGGGATGTCATCACCCTCCTGCCTCCCTTACCCAACTGGATTTGTCACCAAGGGGTCAAGCACGGCTCCAGCTCCGAGCCCTGGGCTCCCAGTGTCCGTGTTGCTCCCACTGCCCGGTCCCAGTGGAACGGGATGAAGCTGCTGGTTTCTGTCACCTTCCTGGCCGTGGTGGCACTGGGACATCCTGACCCTGCTCTGGACTGGCACTGGCAGCTCTGGAAGAAAACCTACGGCAAGGAGTATCGCCATGAGGTACCAGAATCCTGGGGAAGGGGGTGCTGAGGTTCCAACCAAGGTCCCTTCCAACCAAGGTCCCTTCCAATCAAGGTCCTTTCCAACTCAAACCATTCTGGTTTGGGTTGAATTGTAGGATCCCAGGTTGGAAAGGGACATCAAGGACTATCAGGTCCAAGGTGGTGGCACCACAGTTGGGTGCTGCTCTGTCATGACCAACCATTGCAGTGGGGAGAAGACCCTGGTTCTCAGGGGTGGTTTGGTGGGGGCTCCTAACCACCTTTTTGGGGGGTGGGATGGGGTGAAATGGGGGCCCCAGGAGGTTGGGTTTGTTTTCAGATGGAGGAAGGGCACCGGCGCGTCATCTGGGAGAAGAACCTGCGGCTGGTGACGCTGCACAACCTGGAGCAGTCCCTGGGGCTCCACTCCTACCAGCTGGGTATGAACCACCTGGCAGACATGGTAGGTGCTGCCCAGAAGGGGCTCGTTGGGGCCTTTAATTACCCACGAGGTCAAGTTAATAAAGAATAGAAGTGGGTCAGGGGTGGGAAACCAACCAGGAACCCTTCTCAGCCCATCTTCTGCTCATGGCCTCCAGCCCCCATGGACAAACTGCTCCAACGTCCCTGGGCTTGTGAGGAAACAGGTCCTGAAGGTGGCAGTTGGGTGTGGGACCTGGGCCCCATCATTAGACATGTTTGCAAACTGTCCCTCTCTGCTGTCCTGAAGTTGTGGTGTTGGGAAACACCAGCTTGGAGGGATGTTGGGTTGAGCTTTGTGTGTTCTTTCTCCTGCCCTTTCCCATGAATGGCTGGAAATTAAATGTAAAAAAGAAAAAGCCAAAGATTCCCCAAACCTGCTGACTCCTGGAGCTCAGTGTTCCACCCACGTTACACCCAGGGTAGGACTCCCCACAGACAAGGACATCATGGAATGGTTTGGATTGGAAGGACCTTAAAGATCATCTAGATCCAACCCCCTGCATGGGCAGGGACACCTCCCACCAGCCCAGCTTGCTCCAAGCCCCATCCAACCTGCCCTTGGACACTTCCAGGGATGGGGCAGCCACAGCTTCCCTGGGCAACCTGGCCCAGGGTCTCACCACCCTCACACTCAACAATTCCCTCCTCATCTCCAACCTCAATCTCCCTCTGCCAGTTTTCATCCATCCCCCTGGTCCCATCCCTCCCTGCCCTTGGCCAAAGTCCCTCCCCAGCTTTCCTGGAGCCCCTTCAGGCACTGGAAGGTGCTCTAAGGTCTCCCTGGAGCCTTCTCTTCCCCAGGCTGGTCAACCCCAACTCTCTCAGCCTGAGCTGGTGTTTTCTTTTCCCACCAGACCAGGGAGGAAGTCAAGGCTCTGTTAACAGGGCTGAAGGTTTCTCCTCAGCTGAAGGTGACCTCCCCTTACCAACGGCAGCCGGGCAACCCAGTCCCAGACACGGTGGACTGGAGGGAGAAGGGATGTGTCACTGAGGTGAAGAACCAGGTGAGCAAATCTCTCTGAGCCTCTCCAGGTCTTGGCTCCATGAAGCAACATCTGAACATCTCCGGGGCTTTTCACAGGGTTCATGTGGGTCGTGCTGGGCCTTCAGTGCAGTGGGAGCCCTTGAAGCACAGGTGAAGCTGAAGACAGGGAATTTGGTGTCCCTCAGCCCCCAGAACCTGGTTGACTGCTCCACCATGTATGGGAACAAGGGCTGCAGTGGGGGCTTCATGACCAACGCTTTCCAGTACATCATTGACAATGAAGGCATCGACTCGGATGAGTCCTACCCCTACACGGCCCAGGTAGGCCTCAGAGCTCCACAACCCGTGGAACCTGCAGAGAAACACTTGGAACCTACAGAGAAACACATGAGGATGGAAACCATGTGGGCGTTCATTCTGCTCCCCTGCCTGGACACCCTTGTCCTCTCCCACTGATTTCCTTCTCTTGTGTTCCACCAGCCTCGTGTCACCTTCTCAGCCCTTCCAGCTGATTCTTTCAGGCCCAGGGAAAGGACCTTTAGACTTTTATTTCCCCTCGTAGGTGAATGACTGGGCTGGGAACCAGAATTTCCACATGTTTAGTTCTACGTCAATGATTGGGCAACGTGCTCCATGGCAGGGAAAAATGGGACAAGAATCCTGGGCCCTGCTCGTGGCTCTCCCTGTTGTTCCATCTTCTGGAAAATGGGATATTGATATTTCTGCCACCTTGGTGGGCAGAGGGGACGGTGGATGAAGTTCAGAGTCTTGGTTTTCTTAAAAATTGCCCCAAAGAGATGATCTCTGAGCACTCGGGGGGGGGGGAGGGGCCTTGAGGGAAGGTCCATCAGAAAATAAAGATCCTCTTGATGGCCAAGGACAAGAGATGCCCTGAAGTGATCCCGTGTCCTGAAGACGTGGTCTGTGGAAAGTGGTCAGAGTAACCATGGCTCCATCCAAGACAGAAAAGTGGATCAGAAGTCTCCAGACCTGCAGCTTCAGAGAAGAAGAGAAGAAATAAGGGTTCAAGGTCTTGGGGTGGGGAGGATGAGGAAGTGAGAGCAGTTTCTCTAGGGAAGTGGTGGGGCTGTTGTCCTCGGAGGATTCTAGAAAAAAGGCAGAGGATCCTGTTGAAATGGTTTGGCTGCTCTTGTGGGGGGAGCTGAAGTTCTCCAGGTCCTTCCAGTCACCTTCCCTGGAACCCCATGTGTAGGAAAACATTGGTCAAGGAAAATGAGGGATGGGGTGGAAGAGGGCTGATAGAAAACGTGTACCTGAAGGTCTGGAGATGCTCATGGTGGATTCCTGAGGCTCCTCAACTCCCCCTTGTTCCCACCAGAACGGGACCTGCCAGTACAATGCATCTGCCCGGGCTGCCACCTGCTCCAGGTACGTGGAGCTGCCCTACGCTGATGAGGAGGCCCTGAAGGACGCCGTGGCCAACGTTGGACCTGTCTCTGTTGCCATCGATGCCACCCAGCCCACCTTCTTCTTGTACAGGTCAGGTACGTCCTTTCACCCTGGAGATCTTCTTCGTGGCCTTCTGAATCTTTCTGCACGTAAAGCTTGGGGAATTGGGACAAGTTGGGGCTTAATTCCAGGCTGGAGGTGTCAACGTGGCTTTGAACTGGAAGGGGGGAGATTTTAGGTTGGACATTAGGAAGAAATACTTCACCGTGGGGGTGGTGAGGTTGGCCAGGGAAGCTGTGGCTGCCCCATCCCTGGAAGTGTCCAAGGGCAGGTTGGATGGGGCTTGGAGCAAGCTGGGCTGGTGGGAGGTGTCCCTGCCCATGCAGGGGATGGGACTGGGTGATCTTTAAGGTCCCTCCAACCATTCCATGGTTCATGAATATGGCAAAACCTGCAGTAGTGTCGCTGCTGAAGGTTGGCGTTGGCTCCAAGATGAGCTCTGGTGGCCTGATGACACGTGTCCCAACTCTTCTTCCTCCCCAGGGGTGTACGATGACCCCCGGTGCACACAGGAGGTGAACCATGGCGTGTTGGCCATCGGCTACGGCACCTTGGACAACAAGGACTACTGGCTGGTGAAGAACAGGTACAGGCTTGACCAAACCCACCACCTTTGTCCTCTCCACCTCCTCACTCATGGAAAAAGAAATTTAATTTTCCTCCTTCTCTGTCTCCTTCTTCCCTCTCCCAAAAGCTGGGGTGTGCATTTTGGTGATGAAGGCTACATCCGTATGGTGAGGAACCAGGAGAACCACTGTGGAATTGCCAGTTATGCCTCTTACCCCCTCATCTAGATGGACCCAGAAGCTCTTGAGTGTTGGTGGCTTTGCCAAAGCCTCCAGAGCCAAAGGCTCCAACGAAACCACCAATGCTCACATGGATCTACTGGCTTCAAGAATCATTTTCTGCCTCTGGGAGCAACGTCCTTCAGCTGGCTCAGCCCATCCTATGGGTTGGGAGGGAGACCTTTCCACGGGAGGATTTGGGAATGGGATTTACAGGCACCAAGTGACTTCTTTTTTGGGGAAAAAAGAAGGGCTTTTTCAGAGTAAAATAGTGATATTGATGTTTCAAAAGGAGATGGTGGGACCTTCTCTCCAGCTGAGGGTTGGGTCCTGCTCCTGTGAGGTGGATCTCATGTGACGTTGATGGAATTTGCAGAAACTCTGAACAATAAAAGATTGATTTCGCTGTATAAAATCCAAAGTTTGGTCTCTGAATGGGTGGTGGAAGGAATTCCAAGGGGGACTTTCCCCTCTGGCACCCAGCCTGAGGACCTCCCAAAACCTCCCCATCAAGGGATGTTTCTCTCCAAACGATGTCCAGGGTTTGGGAATGGAGGGTATGGACCATCTGGGGAGAGGAAGGGGCTGACACCCTTGGTGAGAGGTTTGATGTAAGTGCTCAAGATGATGATGACAAAACACAAAAGCTGGAGCTTCAGCTCCATCACACCCAACATCTCAAGCCACCACCAGCGTGTTTCCAACAGGGACAGCAAAACCCCTCCCGAAGGAAGAAGCTTCTCAGGTTAAACCTTTGGGTTCACTGACCTTTCTTCAGGCTTTCGTGTTTCCTACGGGCTTTAAAAACACAAACCCTCTTGTTTTGTTTCAGGAGAACATCCCAGAGAACGGTTTGTCTGCAGGCGCTGGGCTGGGGATCCACTGCCACCTTGGGGGAGGTGGAGGAACTGAAGAAGTCCCCAGCTGCGAGGTGACAGTGAGAAGGTTCACAGCACCCACGAAAATTATCGCTTCTTTTTGGCCTTTGCAGCTCTCCAGGTAGGTTATTGTTGGTGGGTTTTTTTAACCCTTTTGCCTCTTAAAACCTTATCGACTGAAGACATCGACTTTCCAAGATCTCTGTAGACCACTGAGCACCTGTGGCTCCAGCTCTACCCTTGGAAAAGGACCAAAACCCATTCTACCCTCACCAAAACCATCAATCAACGAAGAGCTGATGGGTCAAGAACCTCATGGAATGAAGTGGGAAAAAAAAAACATTTTGATGTAACACAAACTGGGGGGGAACTGGAAGGGAACTGGGGACATGGGGAGAGTTCTCACAGGTGCTGGGTGGGTAGAGGTGGCACAAGGAGGGGCTCTTGGGGGTCCTGAAGAGCTTTAGGGGGTGCTGGGTGCTCAGCAGGGTTACTGGGAGGGTCTCAAGGGGCTCTTGGGGGTCCTGAAGAGCTTTAGGGGGTGCTGGATGCTCAGCAGGGTTACTGGGAGGGTCTCAAGGGGCTCTTGGGGGTCCTGAAGAGCTTTGGGGGGTGCTGGGATGCTCAGCAGGGTTACTGGGAGGGTCTGGGGTAGCCTCAGGAGCTCTGGGGGTTTGGAGAGGGCTTGGGGGTGCTTTTTCTCCAGAGGACAGGGTGACACGGTGGTGGCTCACCTCAGGGACCCACCGTGGTGCTGATATTTGGGTTCAGTGGTGGCCCTGGTGGCATCATCCAGCCCCGGTCACCAGCCCATTGGTGGCAGCAGCCGAGAATTTTGTGTTGGTGGGTGGAAATCCCGGAGCCAACACTGGGCTTTTGTTCCCAGCACAATGTTTCCAGGCTGGGATTCCTCACCCCCTCACTCCAACCTTCCTGCCACCAGTCCCACCTTTGGTTCTCCCAGCTGGGATTGGGGAGACAGGCACTGGTTGCTGCCTGAGATGGTGTCCCTGGAGGGTGCTGGAGCTTTGGGAACCTTTAGGCTGCCCACCTGGATGGTCCCAGCACTGGAGGTTCCCTGAAGGGTGAAGCTGCTCCTGCTGCAAAACGCTTCCGTGTCCATGGAACGGGGTGAAGGTGAGGGATGAAGGTCCTGGCAGAGCCAGGCTGGGCCTTGGGCTGGGGGGTTGTGGTGGGACATGGGGGTGAAGAGGAGTTGCTTTGAGCCCCACCTCTGTGGGACTTGGTGAGGTGTGTCCATGGGTCCTAAGGGAACTGGTGGATGGAGTTGCTAAGCCATGATCCATCATGTATGTCATATGTGTCATATCCTGGAGAAGAGAAGGCTCCAGGGAGACCTCAGAGCACCTTCCAGTGCCTGAAGGGGCTCCAGGAAAGCTGGGGAGGGACTTTGGCCAAGGGCAGGGAGTGAGAGGACAAGGGGGGATGGATTAAAACTGGAAGAGGGAGATTGAGGTGAGACATGAGTAGGAAATTGTGGAGTGTGAGGGTGGTGAGACCCTGGGCCAGGTTGGCCAGGGAAGCTGTGGCTGCCCCATCCCTGGAAGTGTCCAAGGGCAGGTTGGATGGGGCTTGGAGCAAGCTGGGCTGGTGGGAGGTGTCCCTGCCCATGCAGGGCATGCGACTGGATGAGCTTTAAGGTCCCTCCAACCCAAACCATTCCAAGATATTTGAGTTGTGCTGGGGGCACTGGACATGGCTGTGGCAGGTGCTGAAGGATCCCCAGCCCTGAGAACACCCGTGGCTGGTCCTCCAGCACCCTGGGGAAGAGGGGCCAGCTCCAGAAATCACTTGGAAATACTGATGGGATTTTGGTGCCTCGGGTCCTTTCACCTGCGGAGCCGCAGGGCTTGGAAACCAGGAACTGAAATGGCCACTGAGCCCCAAAACCAGTTTGTGAACTGGGAACGGGCTGTCCCCGGAGCCGGGGGGACTGGTCCGAGCTGGGGGGGACTGGTCTGAGCCGTCGTCGGTAGGAAAATAAATCCTGAATGTTTCAGGCGGATCCCTGGAGGTTGTTTTTGGAGCTGGTTTCTGGCCCCGCGGGGCAGGGCAGGGCAGGCGGGGCCGTGCCAGCCCCGGTGTCACCTCCCACAGGTCCCCGGTGTCACCGTGTTTGTTTAACACAAACCCCATCCCGGGAGGCGAAATCTGGGCCCTGAGGAGCGGCGGGAGCCGGTGCCACGGGACAGGCTGGTCCGGGGCGGGTTTATTTCTGTCTCTCTATTGAAATCCCGCTGGCGGGGATGGATTTTCCTTGATTTTTCCTTGATTTTCCGGGTGCGTGGGGTGATCACCTGGAGCAAAGGCTGCGGGAGCTTCCCAACACTTCCGGGGGTGGGGGGGGTCTCTGGCGGGGGGGGGCGGGGGGCGGCGCGAGTGGGAAACGGTTCGATCCGGCTCCGGTTGCTCCGTCTCCTGATGGTTTTTTCCCGTGAAATGAAATCCCGCTGGGATCCGGATGTGTTGGGCTGTGGGAGGTGCGGGATCCTTCCGGCATCGCCCGCTGGCTCCGGACACCGGCTGCCAAGGGCGAACGTGGGGCTGGGGCTTGTGGGGCTCAGCCCCACGGCCAGGGGGTGTGAAGGGGCTCAGCCCCACGGCCGGGGGGGGGGGAAACAGGGCTCAGCCCCACGGCAGAGGGGCTGCGTGGACAGGGTGACTCCGTTGCCAGCCTGAGTCACCTCCACCCGCCCGCCCTTATCGCAGGTTGTGGGTGCCCGGCCCTGCACCCCCCCACCCTGCACCCCCCGCTCACCTGCACCCACCCCCCGGCTCCCTGCATCCACCCCCAGGTCACTAACCCCGCAGCCCCCCCCAGCACCCACAGCCCCCACAGGCGGCAGGTTCTGCTGGGTCGGAAAAGTGAGGAGGGACCCCCACACCACCTTTGGCAGAGGGGGAAACTGAGGCACGGAGCGATGCTCCCTGCCCGACGGTGCTGAGGGATGGCCCGGCTCCTGCCCGTCCCCGCACTCGGGGATGGATCATCCCTAATTCCCAGCGCTGCGGTGGGAAAGATTCCCGGGAGCGGGGAAGGGGCAGCTCAGCCCCCAAGGGCTGCACTTGACCCCTAAACTGCCGGAGTGGGGAGGAGGAGGGTGCTGGGAGGAGAGGGATGGGGGATTTGGGGGTCCCGTGGGAAGGAGGGTCAGTGTCCCGGCGCGGAGGCTCCGGGCGAGGCGGAGCAAAGGGTTAACCGGGAGCAGGATTCCGGTGCCGGGTGGTTCCTGGTTCATTCGGTGAGTGGAGGCGGCAGGAGAGGCCGGGAGCGGGGCCGGTGCCACGGGCCCTCCCCCCGCACCCACAGGGACATCCCTCACAGCCCCGGGGAGGACACCTGAGCCCCCCTCTCCCCCCCGCGACCCCTACCCAGCACTGGGAGCTCCGGCTGGGTCTAAAGGTGGCATCCAGCACCACTGGGGACATGTCCTGCTGGCCGGGAGGAGCCCGGCGCGGTCCCATCCCAACTCACTGCAGTGATGAGTGGTGGCCGTTCTCAGCAGGGAGACGAGGGGCTGGGGGGCGGGGGGCGGGGGGGGGATGGCCCCTGTGTCTCTGTTCCCTGGCTGGGCTGAGCCGTTGTGCTGCGGTCCCCAAAGCTGGTGGGGCTGAGTGCAGCTGTACATATAAAATATATAATATAATATGAAATGAGATGATATAATATGAAATTAGATACTATAATATGGAACGAGATAATATGATATAATATTATATTATGTGAAATAATACATAATATAATCTAATGTAATATAATATAAATTTATATCTATAAAGCGCCCATCACCATGTTGATAAACATCCTTAAGGGCACTGTCAGGACCCCCAGCTGTTGCTCACCCACTATTTTTGGGAGGTCTGAAGCACAAATGGGGACCTTGAACCGGGGACTCGGGGCAGTGCGCGGGTGACACCGTCCCGGGGAAGCTGCTGCCGTCGCTTTGACTTTTTGGGTCGGGATTTATTCCGGGGGATGATCCAGGATCCTGCCCCGTGTCCTGCCAGTCGGATTTACACTCCGAGACCCCCCAACTCTTTTTGTGGCTCTGAACCGGGGAGCTTCAGGGCACTTTTCCGGGCACCGGCAGGGACCTGGCAGCCCATAAATCCGCTGGTCACCTTGTGTGTCCCCAGGGAGCGCCGTCCCCGCCGGTGTCGGAAGTGCCACCGAGCGCTCTGCCCTGCTTATTTATCTGTGCTCTCACTTGTTCTGCTCCGGGCCGGGAAGACACGGAGGAAAATGGTTGGGTTTTTTTTTTTTTATATCAGCTGACTGGGCTAAGAGTGTGAAAACAGGAAAACGCCTGAGCTCATCCCGGTTCCCGTCCTGTCCCCAGCGGGGCTGGCCGGGGGGAGTTGCCCACCCGGGGGGCTCGGGCGCGGTGGGGTAAGTCGGGCCCGGGAGGATGCGCCAGCTCCGGGCACCGGTGTCGGGATTTGGGGATTGAGGAGAGCGAGGGGCTGGATGGCCGGGACTGGGAAACGGGGGAGGGGGTTGTTTAATGGGGGGGTGACATGGTCCAGGTAGAGGGACGGGGTTTGGGGGGGTGGCAGATGCCACCAGATTGAATCTTGGTCCCCAAAACAACCTGAAGGCAACCTGAGCATCCTCTGCTGGGGGGCGGCTGCTGGGGGGGATGGGGGTGTGGAAATTTAGGAGGGAAAGGGTCTGGGTGGATGAGCTGCACCTTTGTGGGGTCACCCTGGGGTGGTGGCTGGGACCCCCACCCCCCTTCGGCCCCCCCTGGCTGAGGAGCCGCTCTCATCCCAGCCAAATTCCTGGGAGTTTAATGAGTAACTCGGCCTCGAGTAGGGGTTTTGGTGCCTTTTCGTCCCCCCCGCCCCGGCCGTGTTTGTGCAGGGCTGGGGGGCGAGGGGGGGGACCCTCTTCATCACAGCGCCGGCACTGAGGGGTCGGGGGGCCCCGGGGGGGGAGGGAACTTGCCTTTATGGTCGTCAAAAGCCTCAGAGGCCGGTTCCAGCTCTACGAGCGGCCGTAAAACAATCTGGGGGAGCTGGGAGGGGGGTCTGCAGGGCTCAGCTGAGACCCTCCGAACTCGTTTCATGTCACGGCCACCCCCGACGCCTCCGCTGCTCCCTCCTGCAGCCGCCGGCCCTGAGCAGAACATGGAGGGTCCCGACACCTTCCCGGACGGTGGCACCGGGGGGGTCCTGGGACAGAAACGTCGCTGCATGTCAGCGCTGGAGCCCGTCACCAGACCTGCCGGGGACGGGGCCGAGGACGAGGAGGAGGAGGAGAAGGAGGAAGGTGGCTTTCGGGGGGTGCCCCTGCGGCGATCCTGTGCCTTCCGGACCTCCATCCGTTCCCGGGATCCTTTCCGCCGGCACAGCTGGGAACCGGGCAAGGAGCTGCGGGGGATCCCTGGCTACGACCAGCTCAGGTGGTTGTCCCCTGTCCCATGTCCCCGCGTGTCCCCCCCCAACCCGACCCGGGGTCTTCCCTCCAGCATCCCCAGGGACGCTCACCCCTTGCCCTGGCCCGGTGGGAACACCCCAAAACCGGGTGCTAGAGCAAGGGTCTCGCCCCAGGGGAGTGCGGGGGGTCCTGGTTTGGTGGTCCCTGTGCCCCCCGCGGCTCAGGGTCTCCGTCTCCCCAGCGTGAGTCTCAAAGGGCTGAGCCCCGAGGACATCGGGTCCAGCGCGGAGCAGCTGGAGGGGTTGGGGAGGCACCGGAGGGACCCCCGGCGAGCCCCCCTCCTCCACAGCCATGACGACCTGGAGTCGCTGCTCTCCCAGGACGAGGAGGACGAGGCCGACGTGCAACGGGCGCAGGTAGGGACCCCCCCACCCTCCTCCTCCTGCCCCATCCCACAGCACTCACCTGCAGCCGGGGATGAATTCAGGGCCAGGAGACCCCGGGAGAGGGGATCATGATGGGTCCCTAGGAAAGCCTCATTCTGGGGGCCTTGGCCACCCTCCTGAGGGGCTTTGCCACCAACCCGAGGGGCCTTGGCCTGATACTGTGCTAGAGAGCTTGGCCACTATCCGGGGGGAGGGGGCTTACCATCCTGGGGGGCCTTGCCACCATCCTGGGGGACCTTGCCATCATTCCAGGTGGCTTCATCATCATCCTGAGTGTCTTTGCCATCCCCCTGGGAGCAGGAAGCTCCTGCCCAGGCTGCGTTATCCTGCAGGATCAGCTTAATTTTGGGAATCAAGTGGGGGGGGGGGGAATAGATGGGCCGTGAGCACGGGAGGGGGGCCTGGCACCGGCACGGGCCCGGCTGCACCGTCCTGCACAAAGGACAGGCAGCGGGTGGCGGGGACAGGAGCCGTTGTCCCCAGAGCCAACGATGTCCCCGCTGGCAGGAGGACGCGCGGGGGCTGCCGCCGTGCCGGGGCACCGGGGGCCTCTCCAAATCCGCGTCCCTCAGCGTCATCGACAGCTTCCCTGACCCTGACGGTGAGTTGTGGCCCCCTCGTGTCCCACCCCCCGGGCAGGACCGGGGTGACAACCCCCTCCGCCTGCTCAGACCTCCCTAATAACGACCCAAAATCAATGGCGCCGCCGCCAAAGTTAATTATTTCTCATCTCCCCCCCCCCGCGGCAGCCCCGGGTGCTTCCCCGGCCGAGAGGCGGCTGCTCCACCCCCTCTTCCCTTCAGCCCCTTTTAAAATTAATTTTTATTAATTTAATTAATATAATTAATTTTTTAATTAATTTTTCTTTTGCCATTGGAGAAATTTCCCCCTTCTCCTCCCGTCAGAGCCTGGTCAATGGGTGAGTCTTGAAGGGGGGCTCTTTGGGGGCCCCGCTGTGTCCCTGTGCCCAGGGACCAGCCAGTCCCCAGGGGAGGTCTGGAAAGGAAAATTTTGGCCCAAATTGGGGTTTTTTGGGGGCTTATGACTGCAGAGAGGGGACAGTGACAGCTGTGTGTGACGGGGTCAGGCTGAGGCCTGACACACTTCACTCACTCATAGGGGTTGTCAGGGTGGAGGGAACAGTGTGTGTGTGTCCCCCCACGGGATGTCCCCACTCCGGGCAGGGCATCTTGCGGGTGACACGGGGCCCCCTCTGTCCCCAGCGCCTGTCACAGCCAATTCCCGTCCTCATTAGGGCGCTTGTTCCCGGGTGTCACCGTCAGCGCGGCTGGCCAGGAGCCCCGCGGGGGGGACGAGCGAGGACCAGGGACGGGGACACGCTGGCCCCCGACCCCCTCGCCCAAAAGGATGGTGGCCTTGTGCCCTAAATCCCTGTGTGTCCCTCCGTGTCCCCAGGGATAGGTTAGGGACTGGGCTTGTTCCCCACCCAGGCTGTCCCCAAGGAACCAGGGCCAGTCCTGAGCGGGACCACCCGGGAAAGCGGGGGGGTCTCCATGCCCGTAGCACCCCCCAACCTTGGGGCTGCACCCGTGCAAACCGGGGCCTACGGCCCCCCTCCCCAAATTCTGGAGGAGGTGATACAGTGGGAGATGTCACCAAGGAGTGGACGAAGCCGCCAGGCCTGGAAGAGGGGGGGGGGGTCTCGGGGGGAACAGAAAGGGCTGTGTGAGAAGCCGGGGGGCCGGGGCGGGGGAGGGGGGGCTGGGCTCGCTCCTCCCTGTTTCCCAGGGACAGAGAGGGATTGTCCGAGCGTGATCCTCCCGTCTCCTGCAGCTTCGGCGCCGGGAGCTGGGGGCAGCTGGCGGGGGAGGCGGGGGGCTGGGACGAGACCCCCCTGGGCAGGACCCTTAGCTTCATCCGGAGGATGACGGGGAAGACGAAGGTAAGAGGCGAGGGGGGGAAAACGGGGGGACGGTTGACCCCCCGAAACTCAGGAATGGGCGGGGGGGGGGGGGGAGGATGGGATGGGAGGGGGGTGAGGATCGTTTGATGCTCTGCCCTTTGGGGACGCCGTGCCTCAGTTTCCCCTGTCCCCCCGGCCCCGTCCGTCCCCGGGCTTTGTCATTCGGGATATTAAAAAGGGGGGGGGGGGGGGGAAAGAAACAACCGGGAGATGCAGGAAGGAGGCGCGGCGCCAGCCGGTACCAGGATCTCGCCGGGGGGGAGAGCACCGAGGACAGGGTTTCGGAACCCCCTTCTGGGCTCGGGGCCCCCCCCCCGGGCTCGGCCCCCGCCGCAGCCGAGGAAATGAGGTTTCTTTCCGGGCGTGTTTGTGCGCTGAGCTCCCGCCCGCGCCTCCCCCGGGCCCCTCGCTCCGTCCCGGCCCTTTTTCCTGGAGCCATTCCTGCCTTCGGGAGATTTTCCTCCAGCTCCATCCCGGCTCGGACACCCCCCGCCCCCCCCCCCATCCCGAGCTTGCCCCACCGCGCCTCAGTTTCCTCATTTCTCTTCGGGGGGGCGATGCCAGCTCGTAGGGGGTTTTGGTTGACTCTGGGTGGCTGTGGGGCAGCGGGGGGGGACGACGGGGGCGGGGGTCCTCCCACAGGGCCAGGAGCTTAGGGGGAAACTGAGGCACAGCAACGCACGCGGCATCTTGGGGACATTGATGCCATTTTGTCTCTGTGGTTTCTGCCCCCCCCCCCCCCCACACTTCTAGGGGGTGAAGCCCACCTCCCCCCCACCCTTAAGCGTTCCCCCTCCCGGGGGTTGCGATTTGCCGCCAAGCGAAGCCGTTAATCCCCCCCGGCCCCTTCCCCGGCCCCTGAGCTCATCCTGCCCCCCCGCCGGATTACCCGCCAGCTGTTAACATCATCAGCGCGGGGGGGTCACGTTCCCGCCCCCCCCCCCCCCCCAAACCACCGTGGCTAATGGGCCAAACCCACCCCGGCTCCGTCCTCGTCCCACCCCGCTAGGGTTGCAAATGGGTTTAAACCCAGAATTATTATTATCATTATTGTCATTATTATTATCATCAGTATTATTATTATTATTTAGTGTTGGGAAAGTGCTGCTCCAGCGGGTGCTTGCCAAGAGAAGGGGCCCCATAGGAGGGGACCCGAAGAGAAGGGACCCCAATAGAGGAGACCCCAAGAAAGGGGACTCCAAGAGAATGGACCCCAATAGAGGAGACCCCAAGAAAGGGGACTCCAAGAGAAGGGACCCCAAAGAAAGGGGGGACCCCAGGAGAGGTGACCCCAGGGGGTCTGCAAGCAGCAGAGACCACCCGGTGCCGTGCTGGGGGGTCCGCAGCCGGGGCCGGGTGGGGTTTGCTTTGCAGGCCGGGCTCTGGCCGGGGGGAGCGGGGAGGCCGCGGGGGGAGGGACCGGGATATTTCAGGAAGAAATCGTCACCCCGGTCCCAGCTCGCCGCTGCCTCGGGTCTCGTGCCGTCCCGGCCCCCTCCCCGGGGACCCGCCCGCCATGTACGGTCGCGCCGCGCCCAGGGTGAGTGATGGGAGTGGGTCAAGCCGGGGGGCCCCGCGGGGGTCCCGGGGCGTCGCTGCCCCCGTGGGTCTCACTTGACCAGCCCCCCCCCGACGCCGGGTGGGCTCCTGACTGTGCCAGCGATGGACGCTGGGGATGGGGGGGCTGCGGGGCGTGACGGGGGGGACCCCTGGACCCGGCACACAACACGCTGTGGGGTGGCTGTGACCCCCCCGGTGATGCCGGTGGTGGTTTTGGGGGTGTAGGGCTAGCGTTGGGGTGAGTCTGGCTGAGTGTGTGTGTGTGGGGGCAGACATGATCCCCCCCCGGGGCTGGGGGGCATGGCGGGGGGAGACCCCCAGATCTGGTACCCACCACACCGTGGGGCAGCTGCGTCCCTCGGCGGTGCCGTTGATGGTTTTGGCGAGGGGCTGGTGTTGGGGTCAGTCCGGCTGGAGGTGGGGGGGAACCAGGAGGGGTCCCCCCTGGTTTGGGGGAGTCCTCTCTGCCCCCCCAGGCCCCCCCCGTCTCCTCCCTTCCTGACTTTTTATATCCGAGACGCTGCCGCTTCCCCCTTGGCCCTTGGGTCCACGTGATGCTCGCGGGGTTTTCCAGTGCCCAGATCTTGCTCTGCCATGTGGGGGGAAAGGCACCAGACCCCCCCCCCCATGGGCATCACCAGACCTCCCCTCTTCGGGCTTTCCTTCTGTCTGTTTTGGGGCTGTTTTAGGGGGGGGAAAGAAGAAGCGAATCCCGGCCGGGGAAAAATCGGCAGTTAGGCTCTGGGTGAAAGGGGGAGCGTCACCATGTGTCGTGTCCCCCCCCCGCTGCTCAGGGCGGCCTCGCCAGGGTTTGGTTCTGCTTTTGGGACCATGATTGAATTCAAACCCAGCCGTGGATTTAATTAAAACCCGGCCTTGGCAGAGCGGGAACGAGCCTGCTCCGGGTAATGGCCGGTGGAGCCGCTCCGGCCGCAGCTGCCGCCTGGGTTTGGGGCCTTGGATGTGTTTTTTCCGACTGTTCTTGGGGCCTTGGATGTGTTTTCCCGACGGCTGCGCTCTGGCTCGCAGCTGTTCCCTGGGAGCCGGGTGCCTCCCCACCCTGCATGGGTGCATCCCACCCGTTTCTCTCCGGATTTGAGGGCCGGGTTCGGCCCTTTCCATCGCCTTTGGCAACGGTTCCTGCAGGGAAATCGAGGCAGCTGGAGGTGGCTCCTCTGGGCGGCTTTTTGTGGTTACTCATTAAGCCACCGGCGTCCCTCCCGGTGGCCCCACGGGGCTTTGTCCCCGTCCCCTTGGAGAGGGTCGAGTGCCACCGGGCGCAGAAACACGGAGAAAAGGGACATTTATTTGCTCAAGTCACTACTATGCGGGGGGGGGGGGGGAGATGGCTTTGCCCCAGGGCTCATCAGGTGACATTTGGGGACAGGGTCCCCAAAAAGCCACCTCTTGGCTGCAGCGTCGGGCTGTGCCAGGACTTGGAACCGCCACGGTTCTCCTGGCAACCTCAGGAGTGTTATCTCCGGCAGCGGGCGGGATAAATCCGATCAATCCCGGCTCCTGCCAACCCGGGAGTTAATGTTCAACCCCGTTGGCATCAGCCCGGCTCCCGGCTCTGGGTTTTAGGGGAAAAAACCACCAAAATTCATCCTAAATGTCACCTTCATCCCAGCTTTCCGTCGGGATCTTGCATGGGAAAATGGTGTTTTCCATCCCAGCTCCCGAAAGATGGTGGGAAGAGCCCCCAGGGGGGTTCTCCAGGGGCAGGAACTGGTGGCGGTTTGGGAGATAAAAGCCCCAACACGGAGGAGAAAGGTGGTGCCAGAGCCACAGTGTGGGGACAGGATTTGTGGCCCCCCGAAATGGTGCTTTGGGGGGTGCTGGGGGAGTTGTGGAGCGTCACAGGCAGCGGAGGATTGAAATCCCGTGGGATTGTCTTCTTCCTGGGATTTCAATCCAGGGAGGACACGGGCAGTGGGTGGGTTGTGGTCCTCAGAGGTGGGGGGGATGGTTGGGGGGGGGGGAAACTGAGGCACGAGAGCAAGGGTTGGACACCGGAGGAATGATCCGGGGACACTCTGGTATGATCCGAGGCAGGTCCAGAGGGATCGATCCCGAGTGAGTCCGGGGTGCCAGTTCCCGGCACCCATCCCCGGATCCGGAGTGACTCTGGGGTGGCCGATCCCAGCATCCATCCCCGAAGCCGGAGTCACTCCGGGATACCGGTTCCCATGCTACCGGTGCGCTCCCCGGGGGGCCCGATCCTGCGCGCTGCCGGTCCTGTCCCGAACAAAGACCCACGGGCAGCACGAGGCCGGGGCCGGCGGCGGGACCCGCCCCCGGGGGGGGGCGGAGCAGGCAGGGACGGGCAGGAGCAGGCAGGGACGGGCAGGAGCAGGCAGGGGCGGCCGGAGCCGAGAGGCCCCCCCCGGATTATGTCCCGCATCGAGTCGCTGGCCCGGGCGAGGAGCGATCGTGCCAAGGTGGGTCCCGGCGGGCGCGGAGCGGGGGGTCCCCCGCAGCCACCCCCCTCCTTTGGGGGTCGAGGGGAGGGTATTTCCCTCCCCTGCTCCTGCTGGGGGGGGCGGGGAGTCACCCCCATCCACCACGGGGGGTTCAACCCTCCGGGGGCGGGGGGTTCGGGAAGCCTTGTAGGGGGCAAGTTTTGGGGGTGCTGCCAGGTTGAGGGGGGTCGTGGAGATGAAGGAAGGGGGGGGTTATGCACCTTGAGGAGGGGTCCATGGCAAAGGATAAGGGGGACGCAGCGGGGAGGGCGAGGATCCTGGGCTCAGCCGCTCCCCATTGTGCAGCGGGGTCTCTTGGGAAGACAATAACCTTCCTGCCCTCACCCCGGAGCCCCCGACCCCCCTCCTCGACCACCCCCGGCAGCTCCTTGGGCGCAGCCAAGTCACCAACTTCCTCCCCCGCTCCCGGCCGCTTCCGCCAAAGCCCTTCGAGGCCCTTTTCGTAGCGTGGAAACCCCCCGGCTCCGGCGCGGCGGGTAAGGAGGTCGCCTTCTTCTCTGGACAGGGGGGCGGGAGCGCTGTGGGATCCCCCCAACCCCTCTTTTATTGTCGGCAACCCGGTAGGGAGAAAGAGCTGGTGTCTTTTGGGTGATGGGGAAACTGAGGCACGGAGGGAAAAGCGGCTCCTGTCGCATTTCCCTGTCGCGACGGGTGGGGAAGTGGCTGTCTTCTCCGACCAAGGCGGGAAGGGAGGCAGGTGGGACCCCCCCCATCCCGCTTTTATTGTCGGCAGCTCGGTAGGGACAAAGCTCTGGTGATGGGGAAACTGAGGCACGGAGGGAAGCGGCTCCTGTCCCGTATCCCCGGGGCTTGGCGGGGTGTCGGGGGGCAGGGGGGGGGGGTGTGTGATGGGGAGGCGCTGTCGCGCTGTGCCCGGAGCATGTGGCAATCGCCGGCGTGGCGAAACGATGGGCAAGGGGGGGTCAGGGAGATGGGGGGGGGGACGCAGCTGGTGTCGGGCACTGCTGGTGCTTTGTGCTCCTGCGGGTGTGCAAGGCGGGGGGGGGATGTGCAAGGCGGGGGGGGGGGGGGGCAAGGCAGGCGTTCAAAATTCCCTCCCTGCCTCAGTTTACCCCAAATCGGGAATTTTTGTGGGGAAGAAACACCCCCCCAACAAACCCCCTCCTCCGCCGCCGGCGCTCATGTGGCACGAACCGGCCTTGCATGCACCGAGTTTGTCGGGTCTGAGGCGACTGGGGAGGTTTTGGGGGAGTCCATGCTCCAGCTCTGGGGTTTTGGGGAGGGAGGGGACCGGTGGATGTGGCGGCAGCCGGGGGGGGGGCGGGAGGGGAAGTGGTTGTTGGTTCCTGCGCCGGCCGGGGGGGGGAAATGGCGGTTTTTGTTTATAAAAAGTTACATCAAAGCCCGTTTCGCCCCACCCAGGGTTGGGGGGGGGGGCCGCTATGGATATCTGTGTCCACCCCCGGGGCAGGGGAAGCCCCCGGGCTCCAGCTGTCACCCCTTTAGAAATGGGGGGACCCCCCATCAAAGAAGGGCTGGGCATAGCCTCGGGGCCCCCCCCGGCTGGGATGTGCCGGTGGCAGATGGGATGTGGGGACCCCCCCCCCCGTGCCATCCCGCCGCCGCTTTACAACTGGCCGGGGTGGAGGACACCCTGTTTCCTGTGGCGGGACCTGCTTTTGGGGGCACTCCCAGCAGGGCAAAACCCCCCCCCCCGTGCTGCTGTGTCCCCAAAACAGCAAAGGGGGGGGTCCACATTGCACCCCCCCTGCCTTATCCCCCCTACACCCACAGCCCCACTCCTCCGGGGTCTGAAAATCTCAGAGGGGGCAAATTTAAAGGGGACTTTTGTGCAGGAGGCGGGGGAACCCCCTGTTTTTTTTTTTGGGGGGGGGGATGGAAGGAGGTGCCGGGCATCCCCGCGCGGTGGCAGCTTTTGTTGCCGTGAGGACAAGGACGACGCTGGCTTTGTTCGACGCCGGGGTGGCAGAACGAGTTGGGGGGGGACGCAGTCCCTAACGAGGGGGGGGGGGACACTGTCCCCAACGAGGAGGGGACCCGCACAGCTCCGCGCCGCCATTTCGGGGCTCGGCTCCATCACCCAGGTCAGACTTTGTGGCATTTTTGGGGGCCTGCCCCCCACCTTCTACCCCGGCACCGATGCTGCAAGTGGGGGTTTTTTGGGGGGGCAGGGGGATGTGACACTATGGGGCGGTGGCAGTTGGGGTTGTTATCACCCCTAAATCTCCCACCCCCCCGGAGTTTTTTGGGCCCCGGGGGATGTTCTTATGCTCTCTTGGGCAGTGCCAGCAAAAACACCCGCTGGAGGCGTCGGGAAAAAAAACGAACACAAAACACCACCCAAAAAACCCCCAAATTTCTGTTTAAAGCAGAGAAACTTTCTGCTCCCCCCCACCCCCGCCAGCGCCGGGGGGGGTCGGAGGGAGGGGGGGACCCCGAGAAGCCGCAGTGCCACGTGCCGGGGGTTCGGTGGGGTTTGGGGGTGATGCTGGGGGGGAATGAGGGGGGTTGGGGTTCACCGCTGGGGTTGGTGGGTGGCGGGGGGGACCCTCCAGCTGCCCCATGTGTTTGGGGGCGGGGGGGCGCGGGGATGGAGGTGATGGCACGGCCACCAGTTTACTCCCCTGCCTTGGGGTCCTGCCTCCTCCGATGTCTTCTGTACCCCCCTCCCCATGGCTGTGGGGTGCAGCCCGGCATCCCCAAACCCGCTCTCCGACCCGGGTGTCCGGGCTGGGTGGGGGTCACCTCGCCCCCCCCGGCCTCCCCTTGCCGTGCCGGCCGTGTCCCCGTCCCCTCACCGGGCTGCCACGTCCTCAGCGTCCCACAGCTGCGGGGATCCTCTGTAGCCCCCCCCCCCCCGCCTTTTTTCCCCTCCCGGGCTGGATTTGGGGCTGTCCTCGGAGGGTCCCGTTCCTCGGGGGGCAGCCGGAGCCCCTCGTGGCTCCGAGCCCCCAAATTCCCCCTCCCCCCCCCATATAATTCCAGGGTGTCCAGGGGTGATGCCGGAGCCTCGTGGGGATTTGATGGCACCGTCACCGGTTGCACCCGTTTATGCGCCCCCCCCCCCAGGGTGGCCTTTGTGGGGTGGGGGGGACCCAGGCGTGCGGTGGGGCGGGGATCTGGGTGGTGGGGGGACCCAGGCAGGGTGGGGGTCTCGGTGGGGGGGGACCCAGGCTTGTGGCGGGGTGAGGGTCTTTGTGGGGGGACCCCGGCGGCGGGGGGGGGGGTCCGGTGCTGGCGGGGGGGCCGCGGCGGCAGGAAGACATTCGCCTCCCGCCTTTGTCTGGCGGCGGTTTCCTGCGGTCGGGCCGGCCGTGGAGAGCTGGGGGTGCGGCAGCAAAGAAACAAAACGGGGGGGCAAACAAAACAGAGGGGGGAAAACAAAATTAAAGAAAGGAAAGAAAATTGGGAGGGGGAAATAAGGAAAGCGGAGAAAAGGGAAAGAAAAAGGGGGGGGAAGTAGAGGAAAATGAAGGAAAAACAGAGAAAAAGAAAAAAAAAGGGGGGAAAGCAAAAAGAATAAAAAAGGAAAACAGGGGAAAACGGGGGGAAAAAAGAAAAGCGGAAAAAAGAAAGCAAATAAAAGGGAGAAAGAAAGGAAATTGCAAAAAAAGGTTAAAAAAAAAACCAAACCAAAACAGTAATCAAATAAACAAGCCGGGATGGGGGGGCGGAGGGGGCGGGTGGGAGCAAAGCAAAGAAAAAAGCAAAGCAAAAAAATTCCGACCCGGGAACAATCGGTGCCCAGAACGGGGCAGATGTTGTGGCCGGAGGTTCGTGGGGGGGGGTCAGGGGGGGATCGGGATGTGCTGCTGCTCCTGCGCCCCGTTCCCGGTGGATGGGGAGGTGGAGAGACCCCCCTGCGGAGAGCGGGTGAGCCCCGACCCCTTCCCCCCGGCTCTGGCTGGACCGCAGCGTTGCCCCCTCCCTCCCCGCGGTGGGGAGTGGGAGCCGTGTCCGCCCCCGGCCCCCATCCCACTGTCTCCTCTCCCCGGAGCCCCCCCGGGTGGGGGGACACTCGGCTCAGCCCCTCTCCCCTCCCCTGGGCTCCCGTAGTCTTCCTCACCTTCTTCCCCACCTGCCGCCTCCTGCCGGGGGGGAGGGGAGGAGGACTCAGCCCCTCACCCATCCTCCGGGGGGGTCGGGAGTGGGGATGGAAACCGGGACTCCCCCCCCCCCCCCCCCCCGGAATCGCACCGAGCTGTGGGAAGGGGATTTGGGACCCAAAGTGTCGCCGTTTTGGGGGCACTGGCAGTGGGGGGGGGGGCTGTTTGGTGGGTGCCCGGTGCCAGGCACAGCTGGGTGCTGTGGGTGCCGGGGGGGGGGGGACACAAAGACAGCTCTGTGCCGGTGAGGGCGCGGGGGGGGGGGGGGGGATGCTCGGGATTACACCAGATGCTCCCCTTTTCCATGGAAAACCATGGGGAGCCGCCGGCAGCACCGGGGTCCCCAAAACCGTCCCTGGAGAAGGGAGGAGAAGCCGGTTCCCAAACCCCGTGTTTTGGGGGGAAAAAGGGTTGAAAACTCCCACTTGGGCTAAAAAAAGGCCGTGGGAGGCACGGGGCTGGCGGCTGCAGTGCCCCGGCGGTGTCCCCAGCCCCCCATGAGCACTGTCACTTCCCCCCCCCCCCACCGCGGCCCCCGCATCTCGTCCCCATTGGGGCTGGCAGTGCTGGGGGGGGGGGGGGACATGTTGCTGGGGCGGGGGGGATCTCTCCCGCAGCCACCCGGTTGCATGGTTATGGGATGATGGGAGAGAGGAGCCAGCGCCGAGGCTTCTCCCCAGCCGCTCGGCTCCCCGTGTCCCCCCCCTCCCCGGGGTGGCAGGACCCCCCCAGCAGCGCAGGGGACCGGGTTGTCCCCTGTCACCCCCAGCTCCCCACGACCATGAGCCGTGTGGGGAAGCCGGGGGGGGCCGTGGCAGGGGGGGCCGGCGGCCGCAGCCCCCTCAGGCCCTCGCCGCGTCTCTCCGGGCAGAGCAAGGAGAAGGAGAAGATGAAGGAGGGGAAGGAGAAGGACGCCCGGTCCAGCAATGGGCACCTCTTCACCACCATCACCGTGTCTGGCATGACCATGTGCTTCGCCTGCAACAAGAGCATCACAGCCAAGGAGGCTCTGATCTGCCCCAGTGAGTGGGGGTCTGCTGAGGGGGGGGGCTCTGCTGTGGTGGCTTTGCTGGGGAGGAGGCTTTGCCAGGGTGGCATTGCCAGGGTGGGCTTTGCTGTGGTGGCTTTGACGAGGTGGCTCCACTGTGGTGGCTTTTCCAGGATGGGCTTTGCAGTGGTGGCATTGCCAGGGTGGGCTTTGCTGTGGTGGCTTTGACGAGGTGGCTCTACTGTGGTGGCTTTGCCAGGATGGGCTTTGCTGTGGTGGCTTTGCCAGGATGGGCTTTGCTGGGTGGGCTTTGCCGTGGTGCCATTGCCAGGGTCACAAAGTGCTGGTTACTCCTGGTGTCCCACGGATCGGTGCCGGGTGCCACTCATGGCCATGACGTCCCTCTGAGGTGTCCTGGCAAAGGCCTCCCTGGCACATCCAGCACCACCGGCTGCTCCAGCTCCCCAGGTGCCCGGTGGTGCCGGATGGTGCCCATGGGTGTCATGTCCTCCAGACCCAGGGGGTCTTGGTGTCACCACAGTGGCTCAGCTGCTCCCTGGCAGCTGCAGCTCCGGCTGGTGATTCCCCCGGCATCTGCTCCCATCCCTCCAGCACCGGCAGCTCCCTGGGGATAGTCGTGTTGGGGGGTCTCCCCCGGTGTCCCCAGGGGGGGGTGACTGTGCCATCACCTCTCTCTGTGTACCCCCCCCTCCCCAGCCTGCAATGTCACCATCCACAACCGCTGCAAGGACACACTGCCCAACTGCACCAAGGTGAAGCAGAAGGTGAGCCACAAGTGACACGAGCTGGACAGTCTCAGCGCCCTCCGGGGTCTTTTTTTGGGAAATGGGGGGGGGGGGGGGAGGAACAGGGGACACATGGGGACGATGGCACCCGCCGTGACGCCCCCGCTCCCTCCCCCAGCAACAGAAAGCTGCGCTGCTGAAGAACAGCTCGGCGCCGCAGTCGGTCTCGCTGCGCAATAAAAGTGAGTGGGGTGGGATGTGCTGGGGGGGGGGGGGGGAGGACGGCCCTTCCCCTCCCCCCCCCCCCCCCAGCTGCCTGCTACCGGGGGCTGGGACAACCCCCCTGGCTGTGGGGACGCCCCCATTGAGTGCAGGGACAACCCCCCTGGCTGTGGGGACGCCCCCCTTGAGTGCAGGGACAGCCCCCCTGGCTGTGGGGACGCCCCCTGGGAAGGGCTAGGGGACAGAATGGCGGGGATACCGTGTCAGGGTGGCCCCCGTGGGGACACTGTGTGTGGCTGGGGGGGTTGGTGGTTGTGACAACCCTGGTGTCCCCCTCCCCACGGCCTGTCACCGAGGGCTGGGACACCCCCCCTGGCTCTGGGGACACCCCCCCCTGGCTCTGGGGACACCCCCCCTGGCTTTGAGGACACCCCTCTGGCTGCAGGGACACCCCTCGGGAGGGCTGGGGGACACATCCCTGGGGGGGGATGCCATCTTGGGGTGTCTTCTGTGGGGTGCACCGTGTGCAGCTGGGGGGATAGTGATGGTGACACCCCCCCCCCGGTGTGTCCCCCCCCCAGCTGCCATCCGGGAACGTCCCAACTCGGCCATCTACCCCTCCGAGAGCTTCCGGCAGACGCTGCTGGGGCCGCGCCGAGGCCGCCCCTCCCTCTCCCTCTCCAAGAGCGTCTCCACCACCAACATTGCAGGGTAAGGGGGGGGGGGGGGGGATGAGGGGGCTGGGGGAATCCAGGGGGGTCCCTGGGGTGTCACCATTGTGTCCCACCCCTCCAGGACGTTCAACGATGAGTCTCCCCTGGGGATCCGGCGCATTCTCTCCCAATCCACCGACTCCCTCAACATGCGCAACCGGACGCTCTCGGTGGAGTCACTCATCGATGAAGGTGGGGACACACTGGGGAGGGGGACACGGGGCAGGGGGGGGACGCAGGGGACACATCCCACCCACCGCCCTCCCACGCAGGCCCCGACGTGATCCTCAACCAGCTGCTGAGTGACTTCGAGATGGACGGGAAGGACTTTGAGGCAGATTCCTGGAGCCTGGCCGTGGACAACAGCTTCCTGCAGCAGCACAAGATGGACGTCATGAAGCGCCAGGATGTCATCTATGGTGGGGACAGCCCGGGCTGATGGGATGGGCAGGGGGATGTGGGGGGACATAGTGATGGAGAGATGGGGTAGGGGACACAGGGATGGGTCAGAGATGCAGGGATGGGGGACATGGGGACATGTCAGAGATGCTGGGATGCAGGGATGAGTGACATGAGGAGAGGGCAAGGGACAGAGGGATGGGGGACACAGGGACAGGGTAGGGCACACGGGGCTGACAGGATGGGGGACACCCTGAGGTGGTGGGGACAGGATGGATGGCTGTCTCTGGTGCAGGTGGGTCCCTGCCATGGTGGTTGTCCCACCCTCTCACCTGTCCTGCCACCCCGCAGAGCTGATCCAGACTGAGATCCACCACGTCCGCACGCTGAAGATCATGGCCACCATGTTCCGCAAGGCCATGCTGGAGGACCTGCAGGTGGAGCCCACCACGGTGCAGAAGATCTTCCCCTGCGTGGATGAGCTGAGCCAGATCCATGAGCGGTTCCTGGCGCAGCTCCTGGAGCGCCGCAGGGAGTCCCTGGCCCAGGACAGCAACAAGAACTTCGTTATTAACCGTCTGGGGGACATCCTGGTCAACCAGGTGGGGACAGTGTGGGGACACCAGGGCTGGCAGGTGCTGGGGGGGGACAGGATGGGCTTGCTGATGGCCTCTTCTGTCACCCCTCTTTGGGAAGTTCTCGGGCACCAGCGCGGAGCAGCTGAAGAAAGCCTACTCAGAGTTCTGCAGCAAGCACAGCAAAGCCCTCAAGGAGTACAAGGACCTGCTGGCCCGTGACAAACGCTTCCAGCAGTTCATCCGGGTGAGCACCTGGCACGGCACAACCATGGAATGGTTTGGGTGGGAGGGACCTTAGAGGTCATGTAGATCCAACCCCCCTGCCATGGGCAGGGACACCTCCCACCAGCCCAGGTTGCTCCAAGCCCCATCCAACCTGCCCTTGGACACTTCCAGGGATGGGGCAGCCACAACCTTCCTGGGCAGCCTGTTCCAGTGCCCGGGGGGGAAGGGCAGGTGATGGTAACGGGGTGTCCTGTGCTCCCCCCCTCCCTGGGCAGAGAATGACCCGCTCCCCACTCCTCCGGCGTCACGGGGTCCCTGAGTGCATCCTGCTGGTGACACAACGAATCACCAAGTACCCCGTGCTCATCGAGCGCATCCTGAAGAATTCCAAAGGTAGCTGGGGTGGCAACCCTGGGAGGGGGCTGCCTGTGTTGGGAGGGGGTCCAACCCTACTCACATCCCCCCAAAAACCTTCACCCCAGACAACGAGGGGGACTCGTCGGACCTGTCGCGGGCGCTGAAGCTGGTGAAGGAGCTGATCTCCTCCATCAACGAGGAGGTCCATGCCTGTGAGATGCAGGCCCGGCTCTGTGATGTCCACCGACGCCTGGACGGGCGGGCCCGGGCCCAGATCCCCTGGGAAAGTCGCTCCGGAGCCTTCGGCCGGGATGAGCTGCTGCGGCGCCGGCTGCTGCACAGCGGGGGGATGCTCTGGAGAACGGCCGGGCGCTTCAAGGGTGGGCAACGGGGCTGGGGGAGGGACAGGGGGGACACCAGGGGGCTGGGGGGGCAACTGGGGGCTGCGGGGGGAGATGGGAGGCTGAGGGGACACTGGGGGGGCTGAGGGAAAAACAGGGTTCAGAGAGAAAATGAGGGGTGGGGGGGAAATAGGGGGCTGGGGGTGGGAAACAGGGAGCTGGGGGGGCTGTGGGGGGGCTGTGGGGGCAAGGAGGGGGCTGGTGGGGGAAGATGGGGGGCTGGGGGTAAACGGGGCTGGGAGGGAAAATGGGGGGGGTGAGGGGACATTGGGATGCCAGGGAGGGGAAATGGGGGGCTGGGGAGGAATGGGAGGCTGGGGGGGGGAATGGAATGGGGGGCTGGGGAGGGGGTACCAGGGGATGGGGTACTTTGGAAACAGGGCACTTCTGGGTGGGAGTACCAGGAGATGGGGGCAGCAGGACGTGGAGATGCCCAGAGACCAGGGTGTCAAGGAATGGGGTACCAGGGGTTGGGGACACTGGGGGACCAAGGTGCTATGGGGTGGGGATGCTGGGGGTGCCAAGAGACCCTCACCCTCCAAGGCTGAATTTGGGAGCAGTCCTGGGACTGAGGGGGGATGGGCCAAGCCACCCCCTTGTGTCCCCCCCCAGCATCTCACCTCCTGTGCCCCCCCCCAGAGGTCCTGGTGCTGCTGCTGACTGATGTCCTCGTCTTCCTGCAAGAGAAGGACCAGAAATTCACCTTCCCCACCCTGGTGAGACCCCCAGCCCCTCCTCCTGCCCCACATCCCAACCCCCTGAGTCCCACCCCCAGCATCCCAATCCCCACTTCCCAATCCTCACATCCCAGGTGCGACATCTCAATCTCTGGATCCAATTCCTTGCATCCCAATCCTCGCATCCCCAGCCTCTCATCCCTGCCCCTCATCCCAGCCCCACATCCGATCCCCACACCGGGCCGGCCGTGCCAGCCCCGGGCCATCATTCCCACCCCTCCCATCCCGATCCCGCAGGACAAACCTCCCGTCATCTCCCTGCAAAACCTGCTGATTCGGGACATCGCCAACCAGGAGAAGGGGCTGTTCCTGCTCAGCGCCGCCCCCCCGGAGATGTACGAGCTCCACGCCGCCTCCCGGGAGGACCGGAGCCACTGGATGAGGGTCATCCAGCAGGCAGTCAGCCTGTGAGCCTCGCCGGGGGGGCCGGGGGGTCCCCAGGGCCGCGGGGTGGGGTGGGAGGGGTTGGGGGGTCTCGGCTCTGACCTCCTCACCTCCCCCCCAGCTGTCCCAGCCGCCAGGAGTTTCCCCTCATCGAGACCGAGATTGAAGCGTCGCTGCGCAAGCTGAAAGGTGGGTGGTGCTGCCGGGGTGCGGGGGGTCCCAGCCCCGGCCCCCCGGCCCTGCTCAGCCCCCCCCCAGCCCCACCCCCAGACCTGCTCATCCCCCCGCGCCAACCTGCTCATCCCCCTCCCCATCCCGTCTTATTCCCCCATCCCTCCCTATCCCCCCATCCCTCCCCATACCTCCTCCTCCTCATCCCCTCCCTTTCCTCCTGCCCCTCATCCCCTCCCTTTCCTCCTCCCCCTCATCCCCTCCCTTTCCTCCTGCCCCTCATCCCCTCCCTTTCCTCCTCCCCCTCATCCCCTCCCTTTCCTCCTCCCTTCCCCCATTCCTCCTCACCCCCCCCCATGCCCCCCTCCCTCCTCACCCTGCCCCCCTGCAGACCGGATCCTGCAGCACGACCGGCAGATCGCGGCGCTGCTGGAGGAGAAGGTCGGGCTCTTTGCCGACATGTTGGCCCTGGCCAGTGGTGCCCAGGAGCCCCCGCCCCCCCCGGGCCCCCCCTGCTCCCTGTTCCGTTCCAACTCGGCCGAAGCTTCCCGAGGGGAGAAGCTGATGCACGACGCCATCCGGGAAGGTACAGATGTGGGACCCCCTGGCTGTGATTCTCTGGGGTGCTCCTGGAGGATCTGGATGGGGAAACTGAGGCAAGGGCTGGGGTCCCCGTGGGGCTCATCCTGCCTTTCCCGCAGTGGAATTCCTGAAGGACATCTTCATTGGAGCTGGACGTGACCGGGACCAGAACAACCCGGTGGAGGCCGAGAGCTGCCCCAGCCCCAGCACCAGCAGTAAGCCAGGGGGTGTGGGGGGATTGGGGGGGAGTCCCCGGGACCCCCGTGGGGCTCACCCTCTGCCTCTCCCCCCAGACGGTGACGCCAGCAACTTCAACGGCTCCCTGGAATTCTGCCGGATGGATTCAGACACGGGGCAGCGGGTGAGTGAGGGGACCCTGAGGGTCTGGGAGGGACACCACGCCAGGACCACTGTGGTGTCACCACTGTCCTCTCTCTCCCTAGGATGGGAATGGCAACCAGCTCCTGCAGAGGGTACCCCAGGAGGTACGGGGGGGGGGTGGGGGGGTGGGCTGGGGGCACCCGGGGTGGGATGAGGGTTCTGGGATGGGGGCACTGAGAACAGGATGGGGGCTGCTGGGATGGGAGGTTCTGGGACAGGATGGGAGCACCCAGGATGTGATGGGGGCACCCAGTTCAGTGCCAGCACCCAGTTTGGTGCCACCGTGCCTTAGTTTCCCCACCCTGGGACTCACCATTCCATCTTCTCCTGCCCAGGAGATCAACCAGCGCCTGGTGAACCTCTACAGCCTCCTCCACCAACTGCAGGTCGGTGACACTGGGGATGGGGTGATGAGCTGGTGTCCCCCTGCCCGTCCCCCTGCCCGTCCCCCTGCCCATCCCCCTGCCCGTCCCCCTGCCCGTCCCCCTGCCCATCCCCCTGCCCGTCCCCCTGCCCGTCCCCCTGCCTGTCCCCCTGCCCACGCCCTGCCTGTCCCCGCAGGCGGTGGTGAGCCAGCAGGACACGCTGCTGGAGCTGCAGCTGCAGGAGGCTCCGGATAAACCATCTCGGCGCGGCTCCCGGCCAGGGGCCGGCGAGAAACCGGACACGGAGCCGTGTGTGGAGGAGGGCACGAAGCCGGGTGTGGATCCGGGGCTGGACGCGGGGCTGGAGCCGAGCCCGGAGGCGGGCAGGACGGAGCTGGCGCTGCTGCAGAGGCAGCACGGGCTGGTGCAGGAGGAGCTGGGCCGGTGCCGGCGGCTGTGCCAGGAGCGGGCGGCCGAGGCGGCGGCGCTGGAGACGCGGCTGCGGGAGAGCGAACGGGAGCGCGGGCGGCTGGAGCGGGAGCTGGAGGAGGCACGGAGGCAGCTGGGGACGCTGCGGCAGGAGGGGGGCACGGGGGGACGCCGGGGAACCGACCCCCGGCGCCGCAGCCTGCCGGCCGGGGATGCGCTCTACCTCAGCTTCACCCCCCCGCAGGTATCCGGGGAGGGAGGGGAGGGGGGTGTCGTGTGTGGTGTGAGTGGGTCAGGTCTCAGCCCACCCGGGTTTGGAGGGTGGAAGGGGTGGGGGAAATGGGGGACGATCTGCTCGTGTGTGACACGAGTGTGTCTGTTCTCAGCCCACCCGGGTTTGGGTCTGGGAGGGAGGGAAGATGTGCTGATGTGTGACGTGAGGGTCTGACCTCAGCCCCCTCAGAATGGGAAGGATGAGCTCATGCATGTCATGAGTGCACCCAGCCTCAGCCTGCCTGGGTTTGGGGGCTGGGATGGGGGGGGTGGGTGAAGACATTGTCATGTATGACATGACTACGTCTGGTCTCAGCCCAGCCAGGTTTGGAGGTTGGGCTGGGGGGTCATGATGTGCTCATTCATGACACAAGTGTGTTCAGCCTCAGCACACCAGGGTTTGGGGGGGGGGGGGAGGAGGCAGCATTGGGGGAGTTAAAGATGCTCTCATGCATGACATGAGTGTGTCTGGCCTCAGCCCCCATCCAGGTTGGGAGGAGCAGGGGCTCAGGCCTGACACCACCCCCCTCCCCCCACCAAACCTCCCTCTCTGCAGCTGAGCCATGGTGCCCCCCCTGCCGGCCTCTCCTTCCACCCCCCCGCCTTCTCCCCCTGCTCCCGGCAGGAACTGGAATTCCGGGGGGCTGATCCAGACCGGCTGCCAGAGGACCCAGATGAGCTCCTGGAGGACGACGAGGCCTTGGTGACCCACAGCTCCCCCCCCGCCAGCCCCCGAGGTGGGTCTCTGGGATGGGATGGGATGGGGGGGGGCAGCAGCCAGCCTTGGGCCCCCCCTTTTCTCAGGGTGGGGGGGTTAATCCAGTGTTTTTCCATAGATTTCCTGAGGATGCAGGATATTCCCGAGGAGGTGGAGAGCAGCCAGGAGCTGAAGGAGGACAGTTAGGGACCGGCTGCAGCCCCCCCAGCACCCCATGACCTTCCCCAAGGAGGGTCTGGATCCAGACGACCTGCCCCCCCCCCCCCCAAGGAGACACTGGATCCAGACAGCGGGATCTGCTGGGGGTGGGGGGAGGGCAGCTATTCCCATGGGAGCTGGGGGGGCAGGGGGACTGGTCGCCCCCTCCCCTCCAAGCTGATATGGGTGGGGGGACACGACACACACATGGCAGTGGTTTGGGACCCCTGTGTCCCCCCCCCCTTGGCTCAGATTTATTTATTTATTTTGTCGTTTGGGGAGGAGGGGGGGAGTAGGCAGGGGGAGGGGGTCTTGGTCTGTCCCAGCACTGGGCAGGATGTGACACCCCCCCCCCCCGGCAGTGACATCCCTGGGGGGAGGGGGAGCCTCTCTTTCACCAAAGCTCATTCCCCCCCCCCCCCCCCAACCAACCCTGCTTTTGAGGGGCTGCCCAGGGCCGGGGGGGGGGGTGGGAACACCGGGACAGGTTTAATCCGTTGGTTGGTTCCCCTGGGGATTGGCTGTAAAGAAAAAAACACACCAACAAAAACAGGAAGAAAAAGAAAAACAAGAAGAAAAAGGAAAAAAAAAAAAGGAAAATAATAAAGAAGAGCAGTTTGGACCGAAAGTGTGTGGCTGGGGGGGGGAGTCAGATCCTGGGGGGTTTCGAGAGGATGGGTTGTGTGGACTGAGTGTGGGGGGTCTCTGTCTGTGTCCCCCCCGTGTCTGTCCCCCCGCTGTCCCCAACCTGTCCCTACCTTGGGGCTGTACCGAGCGTGTCCGTTCTCAGCGGGCCGGGGTGGTGGGTGCCGGGGGGGGCCTGGGGAAGGTACCGGTGTTCCCGGTTCTTCCCGGCAGCGGGAGGTCCCCAGGGAGGTGGCGGGACGGGACAAGCCCGGGCTGGGCGTGGGGAGGTGACGGAGCAGAGGACGCGCACCCAGAGCCCGCACCCGCACCCTCAGCACCCGCAGCCGGCCCGGGGGGGGGGTCCCGGAGCCACCCGCCGCCATGAAGCGGATCTTCTCCTGCTCCAGCTCGCAGGTGGCGGTGAGTCCCGGGGGGACACGGAGGGGACACGGTGCTGGTCACGGGGGAGCTGCGGGGTGGGGCCGGGAGGGCTGCGGCCACGGAGGGGGTCTGGGAGCTGCGGACCCCCGCTACCGGCCCAGGGGCTCAGCGCCCGTCCTGCCCCCGTGCCCGCTGCGCTCCCGGTCCCAATCCTGGTCCCGATGTGATCCCAGTCCCATGTGCGATCCCGACCCAATGTCATCCCGATCCCGGCCCAATTCCGGTCCCGACGTGATCCCGGCCCCGGCTGCAATCCCAATCTCAGCCCCAATCCCACCCCTGATGTCGGCTCCGATGCCGGCTGCAATCCCTATCCCAATCCCGGCCCCGATTCCAGCTGCAGTCCCGGCCCCGGTACCCCGGTGCTCAGGGCTGAGCCCCAGAACTTGTCCCCACGCCTGGTCCCACTGGTCCCGGTTGCCTGTCCTAGCGCCCATCCTGGTTCCCGGTCTCGGTTTCCCATCTCGGTTCCTGGTCCCGATTCCTGATCCCTATTCCTGGGCCCTGTTCCCAGTTCCGGAGCCTGTCCCGGTTCCCGGTCCTGGTTCCTGGTCCGGGTGCCCATCCCGGTGCCCGTCCCGGTGCTCACCCACGCCCGGCGCCGGCAGCCCGACAAACCAGCCGGGCGGGCGCAGGCAGGGACACGCTCCCCGGGCTCGGCCTCGCCTTCCCCACCGGCAGCCAGGGCCGGGATCCACCGGGATTCAGGATCCCCAGGGAGGGGATCCAGTGGGATTTGGGATCCCTGGGGCCGGGTTCCACCGGGATTCGAAGTCCCCAGGGCTGGGATCCGCTGGGATTTAGGATCCCAGGCGACGGGATCCACCGGGATTCGGGGTCTCCAGAGCCACATCCCTTCTTCAGCCACCCCCCAAGCGGTGGGGAAACTGAGGCACGGCTGCGCTTGGGGAGCACATCCCAAAAGAGGGGCCCGTCTCCCTGGACAGGCAGTGCCTCAGTTTCCCCTGACCAGACAGGGCGCGAGGGGTCTCGTCCCCACAGCCCCCACCAGATGCTGGTGTCCCCCTCCCGCCAGGTGGAGAGCTGGAACAAGCAGGACCAGAAGCTGCTGGAGGCGGTGGAGCGGGGGGACGTGTCCCGCGTGTCCGCTCTCGCCGCCCGCAAGACCGCCCGTCCCGCCAAGCTCAACGCTGCGGGACAGTCCGCGTATGTCAGGGACGGGGTGGAGGGGGGGGACACACACGGGGGTCCCCGGGGGGGGCGATGGGGACCGCGGTGGCAGCCACCCCCCCCTCGCCCTCCTCCAGCTTCCACCTGGCGGCGTCCAAGGGTCTCACCGAGTGCCTGACGCTGCTGCTGGCACACGGGGCCCCCGTCAACGAGAGGAACGAGGACGGTAAGTGGGGGACGGCGGTGGGGACCCCTGGGGCCAGGGGACACAGCCAGAGGGTCCCTGTGTCCCCTCTGGGTGATGGTAAAGGGCTGAGCATCCCAGACCTGCACCGAGCCCCGGGCAGTGCTCTGTCCTGCCACTCCAGGGCGAGATGTTCCCCACATGCCCCCAAAGGGAGATGTCCCCGGGGTGAGAGGTCCCCTGGGGGGTTCCCCACTGGCCGGGGTGTCCCCGGTGCCCCTGGGCCACCGGTGCCCATCCCACGGGTCTCTCGCAGGCAGCACCGCGCTGCATTTGGCCACCATCGCCTGCCAGCCCCAGTGCGTCAAGGTCCTGCTGCAGGTACGGGGACAGGAACGGGATGGGGACAGGGCTGGGGTCCCCGGTCCCCAGCTCAGGGGGTCCCTGCCTGCTGTCCCCCCAGCACGGAGCCAACGAGGGACACGTGGACGGGCAGGACCGGACCCCCCTGCACTGGGCCGGTGAGTGCTGGGGCCCCAATGTCATGGGGGGGTCCATGGAGGGGGGGCGGAGGCACGGGAGGGGGCACAGGGGTCCATGAAGGAGCACGGGGGGGACATGAGAGGACATGGGAAGGAGGCGGGGGGCTCCAAGGGGACCAATGGAGGGGCACGGGAGCTATGGGGAATGCCATGGGGGGACACGGGGGTCCACTGGGGGACACGAGGGGTCCATGGGAGGGTCCCATCCGCTGTGTCCCCCCCAGCCTCCTCGGGCTGTGCCTCCAGCGTGCTGCTGCTCTGTGACCACGAGGCCGTCCTGGATGTCACCGATGCAGTGAGTGGGGAGTAGGGGGGGGTGGCAGGGGGGTGGCAGGGAGGGTGGCAGGGGACAGCGAGGACTGACAGTGCCCCCCCCATGTGTCCCGCCCCCAGCGCGGACAGACCCCCCTGATGCTGGCGGCGTGGGGGAACCACGCTGCCATCTGCGCCCAGCTCCTGCGCCGGGGGGCTGACCCCCACCTAGCTGACAAGGACAACAAGTGAGTGGCCATGGGGACAAGGGGACACTGGTGGGACCTTTGGAGATGACAAGGAGCGGGGGGGGGGGGTGTCTCTGCTCTTCCCCCACCCTTGTGCCCGGGATAACAGCTCTGCTCCATGGGGATGACCTGTGCACAGGCAGTCCCCTGTCCCCAAGGGCCCCGGGTGTCCCTGGAAAGCCACCACTGTGGACAGTGGTCCCCAGGGGGAGGAGGGACCTGTGTCACCATGCCCCTGTGCCACTACGCCCTAGTGGCTACTGTGCCGCCATGCCCACTACAGCATGTGCCACTCTGCCACCATGCACTGTGCCACCTTGCCACCATGTCACTGTGCCACCTTGCCACCATGTCACTGTGCCACCGTGCCATGGTGTCCCCGTGTCCCCGCTGGGCAGGACAGCCCTGGCGCTGGCTCAGGAGCGCGGCAGCCGGGAGTCGGCCGAGCTGCTGCTGCGGCACGGGGGGGGCCCGGGGGACAAGGACCAGCGGCACTACGGGGTGCAGCGCCCCGGCCCGGGGCTGCGGCGGCTCCTGCGCGGCGCCGCGGGGACAGGTGAGACCCCCCACTGGACCCACCTCCCCTCGGAATCCCCCCTCCCCCCCGTCTGCTTGTTTTAGGGGGAAAAAAGTAAAAAGGGGATTTTGTCCATTCCTCCTGGCAGAGAACGGCATCGGTTGTGCTGGGGACCCCCCGGCAAGGGGAGAGGGGACCCCGGGCAGTGACAGCGAGGAAGAGGAGGAGGATAAAGAGCAGGGGGATGGGCAAGTGCGGCGGCTGCGGGAGCAGCTGGAGAGGAAAACCCGGGAATGCCACCGGCTGGCGGCCACCGCCGGCACCCTCCGGCAGCGGGTGCGGGAGCTTGCGCGGCTCCTGCCCGGTGGAACCGGGACGGAGGGTGAGGATGAGGAGGATGAAGATGAAGATGGCACCAACACCTCCCTGGCCCTGCTGGCCCAGCACCTGGGCGAGCTGAGGAAGAGGAGGATAGCGGAGAAAGAAGGGGCCGGGGGCCACCAAATGGTGGCACAGCTGGACGGTGACACCGGAACCGTGGCGCTGGCCCCGTTCCTGAGCTGGCTGGGGGAGGAGTGTGCGGAGCTGCGGGCCGGCACGGCCGGGGCCCGCGCCCGGAGCCGGGGGCTGCGGCGGGAGGTGGAGGGGGCCCTGAGGGGGAAACTGCACTACGAGGTGGTGCCGGCCGGAGCCGTGAGGAAAAGCCTGGCGGCCTGGGACAAGATGGTGCTGGGGCTGGAGCAGGCGCTGGGCCGTGCCGACCGGACCCACGCTGAGGTCCTGGAGAGAGCCCGTGTCCTCCTGGAAAACCTCCCGGAGCAGCCGCTGGCTGGGACGAAGCATTCCCAGTCCTTGGTGAAAGGGACAGAGCATTCCCAGTCCTTGGTAAATGGGGTGGAGCATTCCCAGTGCTCAGGGAATGGGATGGAGCATTCCCAGTGCTCAGGGAATGGGATGGAGCATTCCCAGTGCTCAGGGAATGGCACGGAGCTGGCTCCAGGTGGCAAGAGCCACGGGGAAGGTGGGAACTTGGAGAAGGAGATGCTGGAGCTGAAGGAGAGCAATGGGAAGCTCCTGGGGGAGCTGGCGCGGCTGGGCCGGGAGCGGGAGCGGCTGCGGGAGGAGCTGCGGCGGCTGCGGGAGCGGGACGGGGGCTCCAACGCGGTGCCAGAAGGTGCCGGAATGGCGGGGCTGGCCAAGGAGCTGGCGGCTGAGCGGGAGGAGACGCGGAGGCTGCGACGGAGGCTGGCGAGGCAGCGGCGGGAGCTGGCGGAGCTGCGGGATGCGCTGGAGGAGCGGGCGCGGGAGGCGGCCGGGGACGGAGCCGGGATCCTGCGGGAGCTGCAGCAGAAGCTGGACGGGCTGGTGAGGGCCCAGCACGAGGCCTTACAGCTGGTGGCAGAGATGGATGGGGATGGTGAGGACGGGATACCGGGAGATCTGGGGGATGCACTGGGTGAGGAGATGAGGAAGACGCCGGGTCCCCACGTGCTGCGGATGCTGGAGCGTGGGGGCTGCACCGGTGTGGCAGAGCAGCCACTGGAGCCGCCACTGGAGCCACCGGAGCCACCGGAGCAGCCACCGGAGCTGCCGGAGCCACCGGAGCAGCCCCCGGAGCCCCCGGAGCAGGCAAAAGCCGAGGCCGAGCAGCGGCGGGCGACGGCGGAGGCGGCGGAGGCGCGGGCGGCTGAGCGGGAGCGGGAGCTGCGGGAGCTGCGGGAGCGGGAGCAGGAGCTGGAGCGGAGCCTGGCCGAGCTGCGGGAGCGGGCGGGGGACGCAGCCCGGGCCTGCCGCGAAAGGGAGGGGACGGTAAGGGATGGATGGGACATGGGATGGTGGGGATGGAGACAGGGACCCGTCATCACTCTCCCCTTCCCATCATCTCCACCACTGTCTCCTTCCCAATATTGTCCCCATGTCCTTCCCATTGCTGTGGCCATCACCATCTCTGTCCCTCTCCCATCCCTGTCCCCAGCTCTTTCCTGTCCCTATCCCATCCCTATCCCATCCCTGTCCCCGTCCCATCCCTGTCCCCATCATTGTCACCAGGTTTAGGGGTCAGGGGTTGCCCAGGGCCTTCTGGGACAACCGGCTGCTCCCACCCACCCACCCCCAGCCACATTGCGGGAGGGAAGAGATGGGGACCAAGGGGACAACCCTTGGTGTGGTGGGGCTGGTCCCCTCCCCAGCCCCCCAACTTTGCCCCCCCAGATAAAGAAGCTGCTGGCAGAGACGGAGAAGCTGTCGGCGGAGGTGCTGGGGCTGCGTGGGCAGAGCGCCCGGCTCCAGCTCCAGCTGGAGGTGGGTGCCAGCCCCAGTGTCACCTGCTGTCACCTGCTGTCACCTCCTCACCCATCCCACCTTCTTCTCCTCCCCAGCTCCAACAGAAGAACCATCGGGACATTGTGGCTGTCTACAGGACCCACCTGCTCAACGCTGCCCAGGTGAGGGGGACATGTCAGGGGTGACAGTGGGTGACACACTGGGTTTGAGTCCCACCCTGGGAACACTTGGCAACACTGGTCTCCCCACAGGGCTTCATGGACGAGGGGGTACACTCCATGCTGCTGCGGATCCTGCAGGGACCAGAGGAGGGGGCAGGATCGGGCCTGGCCCTGCGCCCCCCCAGCCATTAAAGTGGAAAAGCCTCATGTCACAACAGTGTCCCCATCTGTGTCCCAACCGTGTCCATCTGTGTCCCCATCGTGACCATCCCTGTCCCCATCCCTGTCCCCATCCCTGTCCATAAGTGCCCCCATCTGTGTCCCCATCCCTGTCCCTATCCGTGTCACAACTATGTCCATTTGTGTCCCCAGCCCTGTCCCCATCCGTGTCCCCTGGTCCAATACAGCCCCTTCCCCACACGTGCCCCGCTCACACTCCTCGCAGGCCCCTCCCACCCCGCTCAGGGGGCGTGGCGAGTGGGTTTGTGGGCGTGGCGAGTGGAGATGTGGGTGTGGCGAGTGGGGTTTGTGGGCGTGGCGAATGGAGATGTGGGCGTGGCACACGGTGATATAGGTGTGACGAATGGAGTTGTGGGCGTGGCTAATGCCAGTGGGCGTGGCCCCGCGGCTGCGCGGCTTTTGCGGCGCGTCCCCGGCAGAGCACGCGCAGTCCGCGGTCCCGCGCGGCCGCCATGTCCCAAGATGGCGGAGGCGGCCGAGCTGAAGGTGCGGCGGGGGGCGGGGACGGGGCGGACGGGGGGCCCAGCGGCACCGGGGGACCGGGCACCGGCTGTGCGGGGGTCTGTGTGTGGGTGGGGCTGGTTGAGCGCTGAGGGGTCTGTGGGGCTGAGGGGGTCCGTGGCGATGGAGACAGGCAGTGTGGGGCTGAGGAGTCTGTGAGGATAGGGTGAGGCAGTTTGGGGTTCTGGGGGTCTTTGGGGACGGAGTCAGGCAGTGTGGGGCTGAGGGGGGTCTGTGGGGCTGAGTCCGTGGGGATGGGGAGAGGCAGTGTGGGGCTGAGGGGGCTTGGAGTGGGGGCAGTGTGGGGCTGAGGGGGTCTGTGGTGCCTGTGGTGCCTGATGCCAGGGAGATACGTGGGGCTGGGGGTCTCTGCAGTGAGTCCAAGGAGATGTGTGGGGCTGGGGGTGTTTGGGAGACAGACGGAGCCTCTGCAGGGCAGGAGAGTGGGATGGGGGTGGCTGGGTGGGGGGCTTAGGGCTGCACAGAGGTGGGGAGGGATGGGACACTGAGGTCGGGGGGCTGAGGGGAGCCGGGGGGGGGTCCCGGCAGGGGGGAGAGCCGTGGGGGGGTGTGGGGGTCCAGCCCTGTGCGCCCCAAGGTGAAGCTGTCGCTGCAGCAGCAGCGAGGGGCTTGTCCACGAGAGGAGGGGCTGAATGAAGGACCTCGGGGGGCTCCGGAGGGGGCAGAGCCCTGGAGAAGGGAGGTAAAAACCTGAAGTAAAGGGAGAGCCAAGAGCTGGAGCTGTTCAGAGCCTGGAATGATGCTGGCAGGGGGTGGGCAGGGGAGCAGAAGATGATGGGGAGGGGGCTTGGGGAGTGGGTTTGGGGAGCAGAGAGCGTGTAGCATGGTGGTGCTGGCAGTTGGACGGGGCTTCATCTCCCTCCACTCTCTTTTTCTCGTTTGTTTTAGGCCTCAGAGTGTGTCACCACCTTTGCCCACCAGACTGTGGAATATGAAATTGCCCCTGGTAACTAATTCCAAAGCTTTCCCTCCCCCCCCTGCCCCCTTCTTCATTGCCATTTAATATTTTTTCCCCCCCTTACAGGCTGGAATAGAGGTCTGAACTTGACCCTTCCCTGTGCTGGGAACATTAGGACATTTGGGAACTGGCACCTTTTTTTGCCCACCAGCCACCACAAGGACTTAATTCTCTGGAGTGATATTGATCCATCATCTTTCCAGGGAGCCCTATCAAGTGGCAAAACGAGATCAGTGGAGAAATTGGAGCTGATAATTGTAATTAGGTGACTCGGGAGGGTGCTGAGGTTCAGCTCCGTGATCCTGTGGTTTGGGGGACATGGTTTAGCAAAGGGTCAAGCTGAGCCTGACCCAGATGTCATTTTTATTTCCATCTCCCTTCCCTCTGTGGATAAATCCCTGCAGAGGAGTTGTGGTTTAAGTCTAGACATAGCTTAGCAGGCAGGTTTGTGTCCCAGGGGGGATTATTCCCCCCCCCCCACGGAGGCCAACCCTTTTTTTGGGGGAGCTTGGCATTATTTGAGGCTTTTTTTGGGTTTATTTTTGAACCTCTTCTCCCTCTCCCTCCTCCTTCTCCCTTAACCCCCTCTCTGGTTTCCTGGCCAGGAGTTTGTTTAAGCTTTTTCCCATCTGTGTCTCATTGTAAAAGCAAGAGGAGCCAGTTGAAAATGAAGTGATTTCTCCTTATAAAGCCCATATTTGGCTCCAGACACTTTATTTAAAAGACCCAGTGGTGACTCCCCTGGGAACAGAAGAGGTTTGTGGATGCTTGGACTCGAGTCTGCTGCAGATCCACCCCCTGCCCCAGCCTCAGGTGCCCTCTCAAGCTCTCAAATGCCATTTTTTATGGCAATAAAAGAGGTTTGGGGTTGTTTTTGTTGTTGTATTTCGTTTTTGTGTTTTGTTTTGTTTTTTTTTTTTCTCCCCACTGCTCCAGTATTCTGGGCAGTGATTGGAGAGGCTTGAGGGTAGATCAGAGCCTCACAGCTGCTGTGGTGGTGGTGACACAGCCATCCTAGGGCACTGGTTTCAATCCTAAACCTGACTCAGGTGCTGCTGAGCCATGCTACACTCATCTCCTGCCAGGTGGAGGATGTGTGGGAATGGTGGATGTGGGAAGAGGTCGGGTTGTTGCAGGGGGGGAGGGATGGATGTGGGATCAGTCTGCATCCTGGATGGATCTTTGTCCCAGAGGTCTTTTAAAACAGGCACTGTCCAAGTGGAGAGACCCCAAGTCCAGCTTTCTCCTCTTAGCTGGCAGCAATTTCCTGCTCCTAACAAATTCCTGACTCCAAAAAGCAGGAGGGGGGGAAAACCCCAAATAAAATCCATCCTTTTTCTCTGGGTTGAACCTGGGGCCGAGTCTCCTCTGCCCCAGGGACCACACGGTGCTCTCTGGGCCTCCCATCCCTTCACCTGACACTTCCCAGGTTGTTTCCCACTGGGAAGTGAAACCTCTGGAGCTGCTGCCCCTCCTGGAGCTGCTGCCCCTCCTGGAGCTGCTGCCCCTCCTGGAGCTGCTGCCCCTCCTGGAGCTGCTGCCCCTCCTGGAGCTGCTGCCCCTCCTGGAGCTGCTGCCCCTCCTGGAGCTGCTGCCCCTCCTGGAGCTGCTGCCCCTCCTGGAGCTGCTGCCCCTCCTGGAGCTGCTGCCCCTCCTGGAGCTGCTGCCCCTCCTGGAGCTGCTGCCCCTCCTGGAGCTGCTGCCCCTCCTGGAGCTGCTGCCCCTCCACCCCCTGGGTGCTCCACAAAGTCCCTCCATGGAACCCAAACTGTGGATTTCAACCCAAACTGTGACTGAATTTGGGAAGGACTTGGGAGCCTGGAGGCTTTTGGGATGTGGGGCTCCCTCTGCCCTTTCTGATTGACAAGGGGGAGTGTTGGGATTTGCTCCTTCCCAGGTTTAACCCCTTTTTAATTTCCTGAAAGAAAAGATTGTGCAGATACTTATGCAAATAGATGCATCTATGCAGATAAATATGCATATTAATATATGTACATTTAAATATTATTTTACAGGGAACATACAAATCTCTCTGTGCTCCCAGAGAACATTCAGTCACCCCATGGGTGTTATTTAATTAAATAAGAAATGATGTGGAGGATTCAGGAGGGTGGTTTTTGAAGGGCTGAGCTCCTCTGCAGTCACTCTGGGCCTTGGCCTTTCTAAGCCAGCCCAGAAGGGGCTTAAACTGAGAGTTTGGAGGCACAAAAAGCTTCATTTTCAAGGTGAGGTTGGGCCTGCAAGAGATTCTCAGTGGTTGTTCAGAGGGGGGAGGTGGTTTGACCACCCTTTGGATACCAGAGGTTGAATCAGGACCTTCTGCATTCCCAGATGCAAGCAAAGCATCTGAAGTAAAACCCACATCTAAATATTGACTCTCTTGCTGCTGAGGAGTTGCTGGGTAGAATTTGTGGAATCATGAAGGTTGGAAAAGACCCTCAGGATGATGGAGTGGTGAGGGGTGATGGAGTGGTGAGGACAGGGGAAGCTCAACCTTGACAGTGTCTCTTTTAAAGCCTCCACCTTGGCTCTGGGGTCCCGTGGGCTCCTGCACTGGTGGTAAGGGTGGTGTTCTTGTGTTTCCTTTCCCTGCAGCACATGGTGATGAGCTTTAGGGTGTCGGAGCTCCAAGTTCTCCTGGGCTTTGCTGGAAGGAACAAGAGTGGGAGGAAGCACGAGCTGCTCAGCAAGGCCCTGCAGCTGCTGCGCTCGGGCTGCAGCCCGGCCGTCCAGATGAAGATCAAGGAGCTCTATCGAAGGAGGTTCCCCAGGAAGGTCCTCAGCCCTTCCGACCTGTCCATGCTCCACCTCCCAGGGGGACATCTGCCCTCGGCCACCACCCTGGCACAGGGCACCGTGTGTCACCTGCCCTACGAGCACGGGGCGGGCGCCGCCGGGCCGGCCGCGCTGCTGCCACCGGTGCCAGCGCTGGCACCCAAGCATGAGGGGGACATCCAGCACCTGTCACCTGCACACCCCGTCCATCCGGATGTCAAGATGAAGAGGTTGCCCTTCTATGACGTCTACGACGAGCTGATCAAACCCACCACCTTGGGTAGGATCAAAGCTGGGGGTGTTTTCGTAGAGTCGTGGGGTGCGTTGGGTTGGAGGGACCTTCAAGAGCATCTAGATCCCACCCCCTGCATGGGCAGGGACACCTCCCACCAGCCCAGCTTGCTCCAAGCCCCAGATTAGATACCTGCAACACTCCCAGGGATGGGATAACCACCTTGAAGATCATCTAGTGGATCATCTGGGTGGTCTTTAAGGTTCCTTCCAACCCAAACCATGCCATGACCTAAAGACCATCTAGATGCAACCCCCTGTATGGGCAGGGACACCTCCCACCAGCCCAGCTTGCTCCAAGCCCCATCCAACCTGCCCTTGGACACTTCCAGGGATGGGACATCCAAAACTTCCACAACTTCCCTGTTCCAGGGTCTCCCCACCCTTACAGGGAAGAATTTCTTCCTCGTGTCCAACCTAAATTTTCGATTACCTGTGATTTTATAACATTTTATGCTACATTCTGTTCTTTACACCCCGGGGTTTTCTTTCCATTCTGAACTGCAAAGCTCCCCCTGGAGTCTCCATCCCTGGAGACATTCCAACCCCCCTTGGACGTGTTCCTGTGGGATCTGCTCCAGGGGGTCCTGCTCTAGCAGAGGGGTTGGACTGGATGATCTCCAGAGGTCCCTTCCAACCCCACCACTCTTCTGTCATTCTGTGCCTGTGGCATTTGGGTCCTAATCCCAAGGGAACAAGACCCTGGATCCGTTGGCACAGCCTCCCTTGCCCAGCAAATGAAGGAATGCCAGGAGAGTTAATTGTTAATTAAGAGAAGTGGTTTGTTGTTTTTTCAAGCAGTTGGTGTTGCAGCTTCCAGCAAAACTGCTGGTTAAACATCCTCGGCCACCTTCTGAGTCCTAATTCTGCCTTAATTAGTAAAAATGTGGTCCTAAATGATCCCAACATACAAAACCCAATGGATTGTTCTAGTCGTGGAGATCCAGGTCCTCACAGGTTGGAGGTTGGACCCATGTCAGTGAGAAAACTTGAGGGACCTTAAGAGCAGAAAAGGGGAAGTGGCAAAAAGGGCAAAGCCTGTTTGTAAAACAGAGGGCAGAAAAACGTTGTTTTTTGCCTAATTCCAGCAAAATCGTGGCTCCTGTCATCCCTAAAATGCCAGTGGGGAGCTGAGCAGGGTGGGGTGAGCCCGGGTGGGTTTGGGGGGCTCTGCTGCAGCCTCCACTTGGGCCCCGGGGAGGAGGTTTTATTCTGGTTTTTAGGGGAAGTTGGAAGTTGTGTTTTTACTGTAGGTTGAGCCCTCCTGGCCTCTTCCCACTGGATCCACCCGTCGGGTGGTTTTGCCCTGGGATTTGGGGTTGTTTTTTCTTTCACACAAAGAGACTAATTAGTGGGTCTGTGCTCCAACCAAAACCCACACACTTGGGTTTGTTTTATCTTTTTTTTGGGGGGGGTTGTTTTCTTTTTATTTCCTAAAAATGGCCCTTTTTTTGGGTTTGGCTTTGTTCCCTCTCCCAGAAACCTGGGGTTGAGCCTCTTCCCCCCCAGAGTGGGATCCTTGCCTGGCAAAGGATGGGATTTTTTCTTTCTCTCCCCTGATAAAAATCCCTTATTTCTGCGTTTGAACTTGAAAGAGTTTGGGTTAAATTCCCAGGGGATCATGGGGCTTGTATTTTTGGCCTCTGGTGGTTTGTGTGTCTCTCTCTCCTCCCTTCATCCATGTCAACCTCCCCTTCCCATTCCTTTATTTGAGTGGCTTTGGGGCAGTTTTGCTATAAATACTCAGGAGTGAGGGTTGTGGTGCCAGAAAAATGCCAGGAAGAAGCAGTAAGTGGGAAAGAAGAATGAGAAGAGGGTTGGAGAGGAGGATGATGGGCCAAGATGGTGAGGTGGGTGAAGGTTCTAGCTCTGCTGCAAGTGAGGAAGATCCAGGCTTTGGCTTTCCCACTCCTCATCCTCTCTGGCACCAAGTGGCTTCACCCCGGAGCAGAATCAGGATCTGGTTTTGTCACTGAGGAGTCAAAAGTTCAGGCAGAAGGTCCTGAGATGGTCAAATTGCCTCTAAATTCCTCAGGTCGGGGTCTGTCACCGGGGGGGGAAGATCTGGCAGGAGCCCAGGGCCTCGCATTCCTGGCATTCCTGAGCCACGGGAGAACCAAAAACCCTCCCAGATTCCTGAGGAATCTGCTCCCTGGGGAGGCCACACGGGGTGTCCCTCAGGCAGGGCAGGTGGCACCAGCCCCGAGCTCAGCTCCTCCCCCCTTGGATGGTCCTGCTGGGGCCACACGAGTGTCACCAAACTCCTTGGAACCCAGAAAGGATCCAAATGTGAGGATTCCACCAAGGAGCTGCCCTCGGCTCCACCTTCTTCTGCCCCCGGGGTCCTCTTTGTGTCCCCCCCCCCCCCCTCCCCGGGGTCCTCTGTGTCCCCCCCCCCCTCCCCGGGGTCCTCTCTGTGTCCCCCCCCCCCCCTCCCCAGGGTCCTCTGTGTCCCCAGGGATGCTCCATGTCCCAGGAGCACTGACTGTTCCTCATCACCTCTCCCAATGGGTGTAACAACGAGGCCAAAGTGGCTCTTCCCAACTCCCCTTGGCCTCCAGCCTCAGTGGTCACACAGTCCCCCCCCAGACATGAATCAATTAACATGTCACTTTTAATTACATGATAATAACATGGATAAAGAGCAGCCCCTGGCTGTGCTGAGGGGGGGCAAACACCCACCAGCTCCACCGAGGGCACCGGAGAAGGAACTTGGTTGAGGTCAGGGTAAGAGAGAGGAGGGGAAATCCTGGTTTGTTTTCCCATGGATCTTGCACCAAAGGCTTTTCCCGTCCTTGTGGCTTCACTCTTCCCTCCAATTCCTGGTTCTCCCATTCCAGGATGTCTCCCATTCTCTCCAGTCAAGGACATGGGGGTTTTTTCCTCTAGATCCACCCTCCCTGTGCCCCAGGAGAAGCACCAGGAGCTGCTCACTCCATAACCACAGGGATTAGGAGAATTCCCAGGGCAGTGCCTGACCTCTGGCATTCCCAGGGCTCCGTGTTTGATCTCCCTCTTCCCACTGACCCCTGGGAAGCTCTTCCTGGACTCAAGAGGCTGTTCCACACCCAGGGTGTTCATTTTGACGACAGATTTTTGCCTCGTAGCAGATCCTGTCTTTGTGACAAACCTCGGTGCCTGCAGGGCTCAAGAGTGACTTCATGGGGATGTAATTTGTCTGGAATTCTCTTTTCCAGCCTCAACCAGCAGCCAGAGGTTTGAAGAAGCTCATTTCACCTTCGCCCTGACCCCCCAGCAGGTCCAGCAGATCCTCACCTCCCGGTAAGCACCCTGGGGGGCCCTGCCCCTGCCTTCAAAACCTGCCCAATTGGGTGGAAAAAGGGGAATCCATCCATGTCTGCTGTGCTGTGCTGCCCACAGCCAGCAGGGACCTGCCTGGAGACCTGCAGAGTGGGATTGGGGTGTGGGAAGATGGGATTGTGGCATTGGGATAAAAATTCAGGACTTCCCCTCCCCCCATGAGTCCTTTCCTTGCCTTGGTGGGGCTGGACCTGTCCCTGTGCTCCTGAAACTCAGCAGCAGGAAGGTTGAGGTTGAGCTTTGAGGTTGTTTTTCATAGAATCGTGGGATGGGTTGGGTTGGAGGGACCTTCAGGAGCATCTAGATCCAACCCCCTGCATGGGCAGGGACACCTCCCACCAGCCCAGCTTGCTCCAAGCCCCATCCAACCTGCCCTTGGACACTTCCAGGGATGGGCAGCCACAGCTTCCCTGGGCAACCTGGCCCAGGGTCTCACCACCCTCACACTCAACAGTTTCCTCCTCATCTCCAACCTCAATCTCCCTCTCCAGTTTTCATCCATCCCCCTCGTCCCATCCCTCCCTGCCCTTGGCCAAAGCCCCTCCCCAGCTTTCCTGGAGCCCCTTCAGGCACTGGAAGGTGCTCTAAGGTCTCCCTGGAGCCTTCTCTTCTCCAGGTGAACACCCCAACTCTCCCAGCCTGTCTCCAGAGCTGCTCCTCCCTCATTTTTTCCTTTTCCCACCACATTCTCTCCTGTTCAAGGGGTTTTGTTGTACATCCCTCTTTGGGAATTATTTTTGGGGCAGGTATCACTTTTTTTTTTCCCAAGTCACCTGCAGGGTTTTCATTCCCAGGACAACTCACACGTCTCCATCTAAGTATCACTTAATAAATTAACTCAATAATTAATTGTCTGTTAAGTGCTGCTGACAGCCCTGAGACCTTTTCTGGTTGCAGGGACATCTTACCTGGTGCCAAGTGTGATTACACGACACAAGTGCAATTAAGGTAAGAAAATGGCTCTTTTCCTGGGCCTGTCCCAGCCCCTGAGGTGATCCCACGGGATTCAGTTTTCCCTCTTTTTGGTGATTCTCACTTTCAGCTCCTGGCCTGGTGGGAAGTCGATTGTTGATTCCCTCCCAGGGTCTTCCTGAGGCTCAGGGACCCCTCGGGTTGTCTTCTCCCTCTGGGTGACACTTGGGTGGCACAGGTGACAAAGCCTCACACGTGTTTTCTCAGCAAATCCTGAGTTTTGCCCAGTCCCAGGGGACTCTCTCCTTCCCCTTCTCCCCTGTTAATGATTCTCTTGGTTGCAAAAGGCAGAACAAGAGGCAGAAACTTAAAATCTGAACAATATTTAATATTATTACTAATGAAAATGCAAGATGTTGGAAAGTGCCAGTAGAAAAGCACCTGGAAGTGCTTCCTCTGATCCCTGCTGGGTGGTGATTGAGGTGCCTGCAGCACTGGAGAGGAGCTGGGGAGGCTCCTGCCCAACTTCCAGCCTCTCTTGGCAGGGTTAGAAAGTGTTAGATTTTATTATTGAATGAATGGATGATGATTCTGTGACAATTTCTCTCTGATCTGGGGCTCCCCAGGCCCAGTTCTCCTGCTGGGTCCATCTGTTCTGTGGAGCAGACAGGGCATCCTGTTCCCTGGAATGCTCCAGGAGGTGGATCCTTGGAAATGTCTCCTCAGGAAAACAAAAGCCCAGCTCTCCATTCCATCCTTTGTTTTCTTTGGCAAGGAGGGGGAGAGGTCAACAAGCAATGAGATGGGGTTTGTTTTCTGAGGACATTTGTGGTGGGATGTGCCAGGGCTGAGGTCACCACCCGGGTCAGGGCTCCATGGCAGGAGAATAGACCCTCCCTGGAGGGAAAAAGGGGGATTATGGGGTGAACCAGAGTCTGTTGGGAGTTGCTGGTGCTGAGGGGTGGACTTGGTGACCTAAAAAATCATGGAATCATGGAATGGTTTGGGTTGGAAGCACCTTGAAGATCATCTAGATCCAACCCCCTGCATGGGCAGGGACACCTCCCACCAGCCCAGGTTGCTCCAAGCCCATCCAACCTGCCCTTGGACACTTCCAGGGATGGGGCAGCCACAGCTTCCCTGGGCAACCTGGCCCAGGGTCTCACCACCCTCACAGAGAAGAATTTCCTCCTCATGTCCCACCTCAACCTCCCCAATTCCAACTCAAATCCATCCCCCCCATGTCCCATCACTGCACGTCCAACCTGGGAAGATGTTTCTCCCCCTCCCAAGGGCCATTTCCCTCCTGGTTTCTTGGCTGATCTCCCCACTCACTCACCAGCTTCTCCCTCCTGCTCCTTAGGTTCTGCCTGTGTGAAACCAGCTGTCCCCAGGAAGATTACTTCCCTCCTAATTTATTTGTCAAGGTCAATGGGAAACTCTGTCCCCTCCCTGTGAGTAAATCTTTATTTCTTCTCCATATCTTCTCCCTTCTGGAGAAGAAGGTGCCATGGTTGGAGGGCACAGGGGCTGTGGCTTGAGGACTGAAGCTGCTCCCTCAGCCAGGGAGTGTGGCCTTTGGAGCAGGAAAACACACAAGACTTTGGGGCTGGTTTTTGTTGGGTTTTCAGCAGCCGTTTCCCTCCTGGTTGGTGTTTTGTTGTTGTTGGTTGTTTTTTTTGTGAGAAGAAACTTCAATGATCAAAATGCAGAGTAAAACCTGAGTGGAATAACAGCACAGCCTGGGGGTTGCCACGCTGCAGGAAGGCCAGTTGAGGCTGGAGTCCTTTGCCCTGGCTAGAAATAGGAGGAAAAATAGAGTTTTTTCCCCCTGTTTTCCAGCCCCAAGAAAGGCACAGGATGGTGCAGAGCAGCCCCTGCTGTGCTGCCCGAGCTGCTCCCTTCACTTTGGAGACACTTGCATTTCTTCCTCTCAGATCTTCTCTCTGCTCTTGGCCCAGACAGTGAGAAACCTGCTTTTTAGAATGAAATAAAAGGAAATAAAAATAAGAGAGAGGTCTTTTCTGGCCTGGTGGGGCAGGAAGAGGGAAGTTGGTGGGAGGCTGGAGGGTCTGTGCTCCCTGCTGAGGGTTCCTGTTGGTGGGGATGAGTCGTGGGCAGCTGAGAGGCTGCTGAGGGTTGTCCCAGCCCAGCTCCTGCTGGTTCCTTCTGCTCAAGCTGTGGAGACAAGGGGGTGTGAACCTCTCTGAATTCCAGGAGAGGGTCAGGGGTGGGATTGTGAGCAGGTTGGAGTGTGGATGGAACGAAGCAGAAAGGAGCTCGAGGGGGAATCTGGCTCAGGCTGCCAGTTTTTTGAGCTCCCCTGTCTTGTTGAATTGGATTTGGTTTGGAATTGATAGCATCATGGAATGGTTTGGGTTGGAAGGGACCTTAAAGATCATCCAGTCCCACCCCCTTGCATGGACAGGCACCAGCCCAGGTTGCTCCAGGCCCCACATTAGATCCTTGAAGACTTCCAGGGATGGGACAACTATCTTAAAGATCATCTAGTGGATCATCCAGGTGTTCTTTAAGGTCCCTTCCAACCCAAACCATTCCATGACCTAAAGACCATCCAGTCTCACCCCCTGCATGGGCAGGGACACCTCCCACCAGCCCAGGTTGCTCCAAGCCCCATCCAGCCTGCCCTTGGACACTTCCAGGGATGGGGCAAAATCCAGTTGAGCAGGTTGGACTGTGGATGGAACGAAGCAGAAAGGAGCTCAAGGGGGAGTCTGGCTCAGGCTGCCATTTTTTTGAGCTCCCCAGCCTCGTTGAACTGGATTTGGTTTGGAATTCAGCACCATTTGTGCATCTCCTGGCCTGACAGGTCTGTGGAGAGGTTCAGCTCAGGGTGGGATCCCAGTGTGCTCCTCAACATGGATATTAGAGGGAACTTTTATCATCCATTTCTTTATGTCAAGGATAAATCTGGATATTAGAGGGAACCTTTACTCTCCATTTCCTTATGTCAAGGAGTAATAATGACCTGAGATCTGTAGATAAATCCTCACCCAAGCTCTGAGCTGGAATGTCTGGAGGAGGCACAACCTGCCCTGAAGAAGTCCCAAGACCCACAGAGCGTGTGGGCTTGGAAGAGACCTTTAAAGATCACCTCGTCCCCCCCATGAAGGGCACAGGGACCTTTGGTTGGTTGAGTCTTGTGCCCCTGGGAGAGGGTTTGTTTCACACCAGATAATCTCTCCTTCTTCCTTCCTTCCTCCCCTCCCTGGGCAGGGGGTACCTGCCCCCCACCAAGAACGGCGTGGAGCCCAAGCGGCCCAGTCGCCCCGTCAACATCACGGCCCTGGCGCGGCTCTCGGCCACCGTCCCCAACACCATCGTGGTCAACTGGTCCTCGGAGTTTGGCAGGGTGAGGAAACCAGCTCTGGCTCCTCCCATGGGGTCAGGGGCAGCCTCGGGTCTGCTGGGAGGAGTTCCAGGCTTTTCGTAGAGTCATGGGATGGGTTGGGTTGGAGGGACCTTCAAGATCATCTAGATCCAACCCCCTGCATGGGCAGGGACACCTCCCACCAGCCCAGGTTGCTCCAAGCCCCATCCAACCTGCCTTTGGACACTTCCAGGGATGGGGCAGCCACAGCTTCCCTGGGCAACCTGGCCCAGGGTCTCACCACCCTCACACTCAACAATTCCCTCCTCATCTCCAACCTCAAGCTCCCTCTGCCAGTTTTCATCCATCCCCCTCGTCCCATCCCTCCCTGCCCTTGGCCAAAGTCCCTCCCCAGCTTTCCTGGAGCCCCTTCAGGCACTGGAAGGTGCTCTGAGGTCTCCCTGGAGCCTTTTCCAGCAGTGCTGACTCCTTTCCCACAGAACTACTCCCTCTCTGTCTACCTGGTGAAGCAGCTGACATCGGTGACTCTGCTGCAGAAGCTGAGAGCCAAGGGCATCCGGAATCCCGACCATTCCCGAGCCCTCAGTGAGTCCCTCACCCTTGGGAATGTGTGACTGAGCCTGAGCCAGGTCTGGGAATGCTGAGCAGGTCCCAGTGAGAAAGCCCAGGGCTCTCTGTGCATCACTGAGACCTCGACGGGGGTTGGAGAGATGATGATGGGTTTATTTTTCACTGAGGCCACTCAGCAGAGCTCCAGATCAAACTCTTCCTTCCTGGTTGCTTCCCATCCCTTGGGACACTTCCCAACCTTTATCCCCTGAGTGGGAGCAGGGCCATCACTGCTCACACTCCAATTGTTTTCCCCACAACCTGTAAAACCTGTCCAGGCAGGAGAGTCCCTGTGCTGCCTCCAGAGCTGTCAACCTCATGGTTCCTTCCCTGCCTGTAACTGGGATAGGAAGTGTCACAGGACCCTGTCTGTGTGTGTTTGTGTGTCAGAGGAGGAGGATGTTGACAGGAGACCCCTTTTTCCCCCCCTTTTTTTTCTTCCAGTCAAAGAAAAACTCACAGCTGACCCCGACAGTGAGATTGCCACCACCAGCTTACGTGTTTCCCTGATGTGTCCAGTAGGTTCCACCATTTTTTCCTCCCTTTCCGTGGCCAGACCTTTGCAAACACCTTCTCCTGCTTCTCCTTCCCCTTGCCTGGGAACCCTTGGAAGCTCCTGCTGAAAACTCAGCTTGGATTCCTAAAGAAAACCCAAACCTCTTGGTTTCCTGCATAAATGGTTGGCCTAAGCTGCCTAGCCCAAAAATGGCCTTGTGGGCCCAGTCCTTGACTGTCATTTTTGCTCTTAGCAGGTGTTTGAGGTGGAAATGAGCTTAAAAAGATAAAAATACCCTCAGGAAAGGTGGTTTTCTGTCAGACATTTTAGTTTAACCTCTTGTTGAACAGGATGGGGTGCTGGGCTGGGGAGAATCATGGAATCATCATGGAATGGTTTGGGTTGGAGGGACGTTCAAGATCATCTAGATCCAACCCCCTGCATGGGCAGGGACACCTCCCACCAGCCCAGGTTGCTCCAAGCCCATCCAACCTGCCCTTGGACACTTCCAGGGATGGGATAACCACCTTGAAGATCATCTGGGGGATCATCTAGGTGGTCTTTAAGGTCCCTTCTAACCCAAACCATTCCATGAGCTAAAGATCATCTAGATCCAACCCCCTGCATGGGCAGGGACACCTCCCACCAGCCCAGCTTGCTCCAAGCCCCATCCAACCTGCCCTTGGACACTTCCAGGGATGGGGCAGCCACAGCTTCCCTGGGCAACCTGGCCCAGGGTCTCACCACCCTCACCCTAAAGAGTTTCATGGAGAGGGAATGACAGAGCTTCCTTGGTGCTGGGAGAGGCTGTTTGTCCAAACCCGACTTCAGCTCCTGCTCCTTGTCCCCAGCTGGGGAAGATGAGGCTGGTGGTGCCCTGCAGAGCCAGCACCTGCAGCCACCTGCAGTGCTTCGACGCCGCCCTCTACCTGCAGATGAACGAGAAGAAACCCACCTGGACCTGCCCCGTGTGTGACAAGAAGGCCCCTTATGACACCCTCATCATCGACGGGTGAGCTGGGCAGGCTCCTCAGCCTGGGTCGTGGTTTCCTTGGAAGGTTTGTCCCCTGGTCCTGGGATCACAGACACGTGACAGCCTCAGATCACCTCCAGGCTGCTTTTCCATCCCCTGAGCTTTTTTGCTGCCAATCAGGGAGGGATTTCTCCTGAAGAACAAGAAGCCTTTGTCAAAATCTTGGCTTCCTGGCTGGCAGTTTCTTGCTTGCTGGGGCTTGAACAGAGGCCTCCTCTGTCCACCCGTCAGCCCAGAGTAAATCTCAACTTCCAGGTGATCCTGGCAGGGATTAAACAGGAATTCTGCCTTTTAACCCATCTCCTGAGCCCTGTTGCTCCCATGTTGTCTGCCCTGCATGGATCAATGCCCTGGTCCTGGTGGTGTTGGCTCTCCTGGCCCTCTTGGCTCCCCCCCATCCTGGCCCTCTTGGCTCTCCCCAGCCTGTGCTCTCTCCCCTCCCAGGTTGTTCATGGAAATCCTGAATTCCTGCACGGACTGTGATGAGATCCAGTTCATGGAGGATGGTTCCTGGTGCCCCATGAAGCCCAAGAAGGAGAGCCCGGAGCTATGCCAGACACCTGCCTTTGGTGGGATGGAGGGTAGGGAGCTTGTGCTCACCAGCTCTTCTCTGGGTGTCCTTTTTTTTTTTTTGCCAAAACAACCTGTAACACTGGGAGCATTTCAGATCCCAGCTGGGCTCACACCAGGGCAGGAGTTCAGCCCCTCACTGTGCAGGGAGTGCTGCAAAAAGCAGGGAAAATGCAGGTTCCTCTTGAAACTGCAGGAGGAATTCCTGGTGGGTGATGGGGATGGAGACCAGACCCTTAGTGTGAGGGTTGTGTCCTGGGGTGGTCCATGGGTTTGGAAGTGGGAGCTCATCCCAGGGCTGGGACACTGGTGGAGGTGATGGGGTTTTGCTCCTCTGGGGTTTTGCTCCTCTGGAACTGATCCCTGGTGCTTCCCCTCCACAGCCAGTTCTCTCTACACCGTCAGCCCCGAGGGCAGGAGCTCTTCGGAGGGGAAAAAAAAAGTGGAGGTGATTGATCTGACCCTGGACAGCTCGTCGGACGAGGAGGAGCCGCCGGCCAAGAGGCCCTGCCCACCCACCGGTGGGGCTGGCCCAGCAGCCAAGGGGTGAGGGACACCACGGGGGCTTCTCCTGCCTGCTCCCTTCCCTGGGCACTGCTGCCCTGGCAAGGACAGGTCCTGGTGCCCTGGCAGGGACAGATCTGGGTGCTCTCACAGTGACAAACAGGTCCTGGTGCCCTGGCAGGGACAGATCTGGGTGCTCTCACAGTGACAAACAGGTCCTGGTGCCCTGGCAGGGACAGATCTGGGTGCTCTCACAGTGACAAACAGGTCCTGGTGCCCTGGCAGGGACAGATCTGGGTGCTCTCACAGTGACAAACAGGTCCTGGTGCCCTGGCAGGGACAGATCTGGGTGCTCTCACAGTGACAAACAGGTCCTGGTGCCCTGGCAGGGATAGATCTGGGTGCCCTGGCAGGGACAAACAGATCCTGGTGTCCTCACAGTGACAGATCCTGCTTTCCTGGCAGTGACAAACAGGTCCTGGTGTCCCGGGAGGGACAAACAGGTTTGGGTGCCTTGGCAGGGACAGATCCTGGTCCATCCTGTCCACTCCTGGCCAGGTGACCTGGTGGGGACAGGGGAGAGGGCAGGTTTGTCTCTGCTGGAGGTGGGTGGCCGTGGGGGGGTGGGTTTTGCAGCAGTTGCCCCCGGGCTCCACTGAGGCTCCCGGGCTCTGTTCCCTGTTCCAGGGCATCGAGTCTCGACCACCAACCCTCCTCCGTGCTCCGCAGCCCCCCGGTGGCAGCTCTGGGCAGCGATTATCTCTCCAACCTCCCCCTTCCCGACTACCACCCTTCCTACCAGGTGTCCTCCGAGCTCCAAGGTAACCTCGGGCAGCACTGACCAAACGGGACCAGTTTCCCAGACTGTACCAGCTGAAGCCCAGGATAATCAGTGGTGGGAGTGGGAAGGGACCTCTGGAGATCATCCAGTCCAACCCCTCTGCTAGAGCAGGATCCCCTAGAGCAGATCCCACAGGAACACTTCTGGGGGAACCAGGGGGTGTGCAGGGAGGGAACCAGGGGGTGTGCAGGGAGGTCTTGCCTGAGAACCAGCTCAGGTTGGTTGTTGGAGATCACAGGCAGGAACAAGCCAGGTTGTGGTGCCAGGGCCACCAAGGACTGAGGCTCTGGCTTCCTCTCCTGGGCCTCTCCCTCTTCCTGGCTGTTCCAGTGTCCTAACCCAGCAGGAGGGAAGAGGCCCCAGCCCAGGAGTGACTCCTGAACAATCCCCCATTCCCAGCAGCTGTTCTGGGGATCTCCAGGAGTTACTGATCCCTCGTTGCCTCTCAAGCCTGGTTTGAGGAGCAGGGAGGCTGCAGCCTTGGGGGGGTGAGGGGATGGGCTGGGGTCACCCACAGACCAGCAGCAGAGACCTGGAAATAACCCCCCTGCCCCTTCCATGCCCACACATTGCTGGCTGGTGGTGTTTCTTGGTTCCAGACCCTGCAGCAGCTTTTCCCAGTGGGTCCTGGTGTCACCAGCCAGGTCAGGGCTGAGCTGCCCCAGCCCTTGGTGGTCTCCTGAGCTGTGGTTCTGGTGCCAGGCCCCATGACAGCTCTGGAGAAGTGACACTGGACTTACCCTGGGCTGGTTCATGCTGAGGCCACTCCAGGGGTCACGGGGGTTGTAGGAGCAGAGCTGGGGGTTGTGGTGGAGCTGGAGCTCAGGATAATCCTGGTCTCCAGGGTATGGGAGCAGCCTGATCCCATCTGCTTCCTTCCCTCTGGGCACACCTTGGCTCCCCTTCCCACCACGTTCTTTACGACAGAGAGATTTGTTTTTCCCCTTTTTATTTCCCTAGGTCTGGATTTGTTTTCCTTCCTTCAAAGTGAAAACCAGGTAAGTGTTTTGGTTTTTTTTGGTCTCCTTTTTGTTTGTCTTTTTGCTCCCCTCTCCTTGCCACATCTGCAGTCTGGCCAACACCCCACTCTGCCAACCTTCCTCCTCCATCCTCTTCCTCTGGGAGAACTGGTGTGGGATGGTGGGGAGGTGGCAGCTGATTCCACAGGCAGGGAGACAATCCATCCACTCCTGCCCCTCCTCTTCATTCCCAGCATCCACTTCCCTGGGATCCAGTGTTGCTGGGGGCTCGGAGGTGGGGGGGGGAAAAGAATTTTTAGGAAGGAAGACCTCAAAGGTCCTTTCCCCACCCTGCACACTCTAGGATAAGAATTCCCCTGCTCTGAGGCTGAATCCCACAACCCAGGGAGAGCAGGGGTGGGAAGTTTGGTTGAGGATCTGTGTGTCCTGCCCACCAGCTCTGGTGGTGGCTCGGGGCAGGACAGGGGCCTGGTTACCTGTTGGTTCCATCTCCACTCTCTGTGCTGGGCTTCCCATGTCTCTTCTCTACCACCCTCACCCCTGGACTCCTGGGTGGTTGATGCTTTGAGGTCTTGGGAAACGGGTACGTTCATCCCCGTGGGATTGGGGCTGGGGTCTGTGACACCCCCCAACCCTCCCAGAGCTGATCCAGGTTTTCTCCCTTCGCTCAGCAGCATTACAGCCCGTCGGTCATCACCTCCCTGGATGAGCAGGACACCCTGGGCCACTTCTTCCAGTACAGGGGCACATCCAGCCACTTCCTCAACGTCACCCCCCTGGGCCCCCCCATGGCCGGGGCTCACGGCGCCCGGATCAGCAGCATCGTGTCCCCAGGGACCCTGCGCCAGAGCCACGGGCCCAGCACAGCCCTGCCCGCCCGCCCGGACGTCATCTCCCTGGATTGAGCCCTTTCCCGTGGCTCCTCCTCCCTCCTCCAGCCACGGGGAGACCTGGGAATGGATTCCCAGGACTGGCTTCCCTCTCCGGAGCCGAGTTGGGGACCCCTCGGGTTGGGTTCTCCTCTCTGGGTTTGGTCTCCAGGCTTCACGGCAGCGGTTTCTCCTCCTCCCTTAGGAAGGACACATCCCACGGCCGTATCCATGGGGATGTGGGCTGGGAAGTTGCCGAGGGTTGACCAGCCCCTCCCTCCATTTTAAAGAAGTATTTTTAAAAACCATTTCTATTCCACCTGGGGGCGAGGAGCCACCCCCCTCTGCCATGGAGCTGCTGCCCAGAAGCAGCACGTCCTGCCCTGGCACCCCCAAAAAACCCCACAGGGACCCTTATGACTGAGGTGGGGGCTGCTCCCGAGCCCCAGCTGGGAATTATTCCTCATTTTTAATGGAAGAAGGTGCGTGGGGGGAGAGAGGAGACACGAGCCGGGCAGTGTTGGAGGATGGGGACCCCCCAGGGCTGCCCCCACCACGCTGGTGCCTCCTGCCCGTCCCTCCCAGGTCGGGGCTGTTCCATCTCTTTTTTTTTAAAAGAAAACTGAAGTTTCTTTTCCTCCTTTTCAATTCCCACCCCCAGGCCTGTACAGAGAACAAAAGAGATGAGCTATATTTTCCGTTGCAGGTTTTGTACATAGGAAACTCCAAAGACTCCCCAACCCCAAGTCCCTGGCTCCCCCAGGACTAAATGAAGGTCGTGTCACCCCCCCCCCGGGGTCGGCACCATCGCTCATTGCACAGATTATTTATGTATTTAAATGGATATTTTAGTTTTTAGCCCCTCCAGCCACGTTCCTGCTGCTTCCTGAGGGTCCCAAGGGGCTCCCGGGCTCTGCTCCCAATTCCTGCAGCCACAGGTTGGGAGCAGGGAGAGGCCGGAGCGTGGAGAGGACATGGAGCAATTTTTTTTTTAGCACCTTTTTTTTTTTTTTTTTTAACTGTTCCTTCCCCAAAATGCAGAGCAGCTTCGGGAGGGGGTGGGCAGTGCACAGGGTTCTGCTTGGGATGGTTTCCTCTTGTATCCTAAACACGGTCGGGATCTCCAAGCAATAAAGGTGGAAAATCCCGAGGAGCTGGTGGTGTCTGGAGCTGCTGTGGGTGAGGAGTTGGGGGGCAGAGAGCTTGGGCTTTGGCTGCACCTGCCCCAAAAACCCCCGGAAAAGGGGTTTTGGGGTTTCTGGATTCCCGGGATCCTGCACAGGAGGGGATTTGTTCTCACCAGGATGGCACCAGGGCTGGTTCCCTCACCCCAAGAACTCCAGATGCCAACGCGGGACCCGGCTCTGCTCCAGGTGCAGTTGGTGCTGACACATCCAGGCCCCAACCCCGCGTGATTCCAGAGTCCAGGAGCTGCTCCCATCCCCCTGCCCCTTTTCCCCCTTCCCCCTCAGCCCCCCACCCCCAGCAGGAGCTTTCCCAGAGAATCACAGACTCGTCCTAGTTGGAAAAGACCTTTAAGATCATCCAGTCCCACCATGACCCAACTCTCCCGAGTCCAAGGAACCAAATTCCTACTTTATTCCCCTTCCAGGGGCTGGGGTCCCCCCCGGATCCCCCCGGGATTCCAGCCAGAGCCCGAGGGCAAACTTGGTGCCGGTGCTGACCCGCTCCACGTCCTCCCCGTGGGCCGGGGCGGTGCTGAGGAACGTCCCCGTGGGGACCTGGGTGACCTGGGAGGAGCCGCCGCTCAGCTCCGTGATGCTGGAAAAGGGAAGGAGACAGGAGGGATGTGGGTCCTGGGGCTCTGCACCCCCTTTTCCTCACAGCCCACGGGGCTTGTCCCCTGGTGTGTCCTCACCCCACGGTGGCCGGCAGGGCACTGGGGACACTTCCCAACCTCTCGGCTCCGTCCTCGGTGGCAGCGATGGCCTCCAGGACCAGGGGCTCCAACCAGGCGTAGGCGCTCACTTCGCTCTCACTGGGACACATCCTGCCCTGGGGGACATCCCCAGCACGGTGCTGAGGCCAGGAGTCAACACATCCTTCCCCCCCCCCAGGGGACAAACCAGTGTCCCCAGGCTGGGTGCTCACCTCCAGCCGCTGGTGGGACTCGCTGGAGCGGAGCAGCAGGTAGGTGACAATGTGGTGGCGGCGCGGTGGCCCCCGGCTCAGCATGGGGGGGTAGATGGACTGTGGGGACAGGATGGGACCCCAAGGACGTGTGTAGGGGACACACACACCTCAAGCAGGTGCCACACCCACCCAGGGGTGCCTGGTGTTACCTCCCAGAGGCCGAGAATCCTCCAGGAGAAGGTGCCGGGATCCAGGCTCAGCCCCGTCTCCTCCTCCAGCTCCCGCAGCCCCACGGACAGAAGCTACGGAGCAAAGAGGGTGGGACAGGGGGGACCAGCACCCCCCGAGCCACCTTGTCCCCAGCCCGTTATTCCCCCATTGTTCCCCACCTTGTCCCCAGCCAGATTGTCCCCCACGTCCCCACCATGTTCCCCACCATTCTCCCCAGCCCCCTTGTCCCCATATTGTCCCCTCACCTCTTCCCCCGGCTCCACGTGCCCACCTGCGAGGATGGACAGCAGGTCAGGGGGTACCCCAAAATAACCAGCACCCCTTTTTTAACACCCCCCCCCACCCGGACTCACCTGGTGGCACCCAGATGTTGGGGAAGATGCCAAGGGTGCCAGCACGGCGGGTGAGCAGGACACGGCCAGTGCTGTCCTCCAGCAGGACAGCCACTGCTGCCACCACCCCCTGTCCCCTCACCTCAGCTGGAAGGGCCACATCCTGCTCCCCCAAGTGCTTAGCGGGGCAGAAAGAAGGTCTCTGTTGTGGGTGGGGATGACAAGAAAAGTGACATCAAGGTGGTGGCACTTGGCAGGGAGGGTGGAGGGGGGACACACACACACACACACGCAGCCAGACCCTCACCCACCTTGAGGACGGCGATGGTGGAGCCGGGGAAGGAGACGTCGCAGAGGAGGAAGCTGCCGTGGGCCAGGCCGCAGCTGACAGTGGCCGTGTCCTCATGGGGGGGACAGAAGACCCCGGTGACACTCTAGGGGGAGAGGGGACAGCGCGGTGGCCATGGCGTTGGCCATCGTGGTGCCATGGCGGTGGCCACCGCCATGGCCACTGGGAATTGGGGGGGGGCATGTCCTACCCTCCCCACCCCCCCCATCCCATTTACCACCCCCCTTTTACCCCCCTTGCCCCCCCTTTTGCCCACCCCCCCCCCCCCGTACCTGCCCCAACCTCGCCGCTCCCCCCGCGCCCCCCCGCCGCACGTGGACGAGCACGCGCGCCAGCCCCGCCATGCGCGCCGCGGGGAGGGGGCGTGGCTTCGGAATGGGCGTGGTTTTGGCCTGGAGGAAAAGGGGGCGTGGCTTCCGGAAGGCGGGAGAGCGGCCGACGCGCCCCCTGCCGGCGGCCGCCGGGTCCTGTCAGGAGAGGCGGGAGTTCGGTGCCACCGCCCGGTACCAAATCCCGCCCCCCCCTTCCCGATCTTCAGGGAGGAGAAAACACGTTGTCCCCGTTGTCCCCGGTCCCCAGGGGACACCCAGGCAGCGTTAGAGGCTTTGGGTTTATTTTTATCAATAACACAAACAGCGGGGGTGGGGCACAAGATGGCGCCGCCCCCCCCACACCCCTTTCCCCTCAGGGCTTCCGCGATGGACACGCGGGCACAACATGGCGGGCACAACATGGCGGGCCCGTCGCCTCAGGGCTTCCTCGGGGAAGGAGTCCAGCGCGCAGGCACAACATGGTGGCCTCGTCCCCTCAGGGCTTCCTCGTGGTGCTCTCGATGAAGGACTCCAGCACAAAGATGGTCTCATCCACCTGGTTCTCGCTGGCGTCCATCCTGAGGGACAGACAGAGCACGTGGGAAGGTCCCCGTCCCCTCTGTCCCTGTGGGAAGGTCCCCGTCCCCTCTGTCCCCCCCAGCTCTCTCACTTGTTGACGTTGCGTTTGAGGGTCTCCAGCTGCTGCCGCTCCGGCGCCGTGATCATCTCCTCGATCTCCTGCAGCTGCGCCTCCTCGGCACCCGTGGCCTGCATGGAGGCCAAGATGGCTTCCACCCGCTGCGACTTCTCCAGCAGCCGCCTGAGGGGAGACGGGCAAGGAAATGGTGGCTTCAAACCTCCCCCCTTCCTCCACCAGCCCTTCCTTGAGATCCCAGCGCTCACTTGTTCTCCTTGGTCTCGTACTGACGCCGTTCCATCAGGTTGGCCACACTCTGGGAAGAGAAGTGGGGCAGAAGGAGTGTCCAGACCATAGGGGGCACAGGGCGGGGTGGACATACTGGTGCATTTGGTCATAGGTGGTGGTGGAGAAGGAGAACCACGTTTGGTGGTGGTGGAGAACCACACATGATGGTGGAGAACCATGTGTGGTGGTGGTGGAAGAGAATCACATGCAGTGGTAGTAGAGAACCACATGTGATGGTGGTGGAGAACCACACATGATGGTGGAGAACTCTGTGTAGTGGTGGTGAAGGAGGAGGATCACACATGGTGGAGGAGGAGTAGGAGAACCACATGTGGTGGTGAAGGAGGAGAACCATGTGTGGTGGAGGAGGAGTAGGAGAACCACATGTGGTGGTGAAGGAGGAGAACCATGTGTGGTGGAGGAGCAGGAGAACCATGTATGGTGGTGGTGGAAAAGAACAACCACATGTGGTGGTGGAGGAGAACCTGGAGCAGAAACACTTTTGAAGGGCCTGAATTTCTCCCCTGCTTGGGAACATCAGTGTGGATGGAGGCCACGTGGGGACCTGACAGGAATCAGGCTGGTGACGGTGGCTTTTGGGGACAGGTGGATGGAGCTGAGCCACTGGTGGGTCTCCAGGAGTGTTCACGGTGGGGACTGGGACGTACCTTGTAGCACCTGTGGAGCAACATCCGCGCCACGGACGGGACGTTCACCGTGTAGAGGTAGAAGGTGCGGGAGGGCGCGTGGTCGGGAGTCTTGGGAATCTCCTGCCGGTGGGAGAGAGAAGGTGGAGGATGTCCCCGTGGACAGACATTTTGGAAGAGGTCTTGGGGGCCTCTCTGTGTCCCCTGGTGTCACCCCCCGTGGTGACAGGGCGGCCACGCTCACCTGCAGCGCCACGAAATTCTCCGAGAGCATTTTGTAGAGCATGTCCTTGGCTTCCTTGGCCGGGATCATGGCAAAATCCTCCACTTGCTTCTGCTCCAAATGCTTCTTCCGCAGGAGCAAGCGGAAGATCCTGGCGCAGCGGGAACCGAAGCTGAGGGAGAAGGAAAAGGGAATGGGAACGGGATCCGTGGCTGGAAGTGAGGAAGGGCCCGGACGTCTCCGAGTCGCCGCGTTACCGCTCCTCCACGATGGACTCCAGGGTGGCCGTGGCCAGGGATGCCAGAGCCTTGTGGAGATCTGCAGGAGACCAAGGTCAAGGGATAATGTGGACACTGGGGAATTGTTTTTGGAGCTGGGAAGGGCCGGGATGGGGGGGTTATCCCAAAGGATACTGACGGTGTACGTGCCCCCGCCGCTGTCCCCCGATTTCCCCACGAACTCCAGCTACAAGAAAAGACCAGAACCTCCCTCAGTAGGTCCCCGAATCCTGATTGTTCTGAAGATCCCGATTGTAAAAACATTGAAGTGTCATGAGAGGAAAATTCCTTATCCCTGCTCTGAAGAGCCTGAGAACGTCCCCACGTTGGGGCAGTGCCACCAATCCCGTGGTCCTCACCGGGTCGTCTGCCAGCAGGGTGAGGTACTGGTCCAAGACCTGCTTCCCAATGTTGTATCCAGCTGGAAGAGACCTGAATATCTGCAGGAGGAAAAACCAGTGGGATTTCAATGGCATGAGCAGGTTTTCCACACCTGCAGGGGCTCGACGGGCTCTTCTGCCCCAAGCCACATCCCCCGATTCATGGTTGGACGTGGTGACCTCGAAGGTCTTTTCCAACCTTTATGATTCTATGGAATGTGGCGCTGGAGCCGTGCCAGCCTGGGCTGCATCCCCACCTTCCCAGGGCAGGGACCCACCTCGTTGGAGGACAGGGGTTGGGTGTAGGGAGCACTGGAGGACGTGGTGACCTCGCTCATCCGCAGCATCGTCCGCACGATCTCGCTGCTGGTCTGGTTGGGGGGGGATGGAGAAGGCATCTAATCCTGGGAGAACCTCAGCTCCGGGGAATTCCCGCAGGACAACCCAACCTGGCCACCCCTGGTGGCATCAGAGCAGGGTTTGAGAGCTCCCCACCAGCAGGATCCCAACTGGGAGGTCCCAAGGGTTTCCCCACACCTGGTCCATGCGGTTGGCCACAGCGCTGACGATCCCCTGGTCTCGGAAGTGCTGGTGGAAGCGGTCGAGGTTCACCTGCCAGTAAATGCCATCGTCTTGGGGGGGCTGTGGGGGGAGAGAGAGAGGGGAGACACAAGATGGGGAGAGGAGCCATGAAATGGAGGGAGAAGATCCATGAAATGGAGAGAAAGGAGCCACAAAAGGGAGAGAGGAGCCATGAAATGGAGGGAGAAGGTCCATGAAATGGAGAGGAACCATGAAATGGAGGGAGAAGATCCATTAAATGGAGGGAGAAGAGCCACAAACTGGGAGAGGAGCCACCAAATGGAGAGAGGAGCCAAGAAATGGAGGAGGAAGATCCATGAAATGGAGAGAGGAGCCATGAAACGAAGGGAAAAGGTCCATGAAATGAAGGGAGAAGAACCACAAACTGAGTAGAGCCACAAAATTGAGAGAAAAGACCCCAAAAAGGCAGGAGGAGCCACAAAGCTGCTCCTTTGGTCTCCCCAGGACAACACAACTGGGAAGACACTCCCTCCAGCCCCTGAGCTCAGAGGAGGAGGAAGAAGCTCAGCCCTGGGCAGGATGAGGCCAGAGGGGTGTCCCCCGTGTCCCCTGTACCTCCACACTTTCTCCCTCTTTCTTCTGCTTCTTGGCCTTGTGCTCCCCACTCTCCTCCTCCTCACACGATCGTCTCCGCTTCCCCTTCCCTGTTGGACATGGACAAGTCCATGTTCTTCTCGACATTCCCAAGGTTTTGGGTGACCAGCGTGTGGTCGAGCGCTCCCAAACCCCCTGGGAACCATCTGGGAGCACCTTGAGGGGCTTCTCACCTATGAGGTTCAGCCTGGGCACAACGTACATGTCCTTCTCGTTGATCACCAAGGTGGGTGCAGGAGGAGGTGGCACCTCGGGGGTCTCGGGGGCTTCAGGGACCAACGGGCACCTCTGGACAAAGTGTGTGTCCGCCAGGCGGACAAAGGTGGTGGAGACGTCGGCGTAATCCATGGTTTTCCCATCTAGGCCAGAGGGGAGAGATGGTGGCATCAAGCTCTGCCCAACCCAAGATTATTCTGGTGGCTCCATAGGATGAGGTGACACCGTTGTCCTCAAGGAACCACCATGAAGAGGCTGCTCCGAGGCCATTTTGGGGTGGGGGGCAGGATTTGTGTGGCTCCTTCTCCAAGTTCATTACAGAATCCCAGAATCCTTCTGGTTGGAAAAGACCTTTAAGATCATGGAGTCTATGAACCCAACCCTATGAACCATGAACCCAACCCTACTAACCATGAACCCAACTCTACAAACCATGAACCCAACCCTACGAACCATGAACCCAACTCTACCAACCATGAACCCAACCCTACCAACCATGAACCCAACCCTACCAACCATGAACCCAACCCTACCAACCATGAACCCAACTCTACCCATGGGGTCAATGCTTGGCCACCTCTCCAATGGAACGCCACCATCTGGCAACCCCCCCCCCACACCTCCTCCTGCTCCCAAATCCCATCGTTTGGTTTCTTCAGGCCCTTCCCACCTTCCATAGTTTCCGTCAACCTGTCAGCCACCTTCCTGACCACGGCGCTCATGGTCATCTTGCCATTGAGGAGCAGCTCCTCCACCACCAACTCCCCCGTGTCTCCATAGAGGGTCTTGGCAGTGTAGATGTAGCGGGGATAGCGCAGGATCCGCAGCACCCGTGGGCAATGTGCCTCGTACTCCACCACCCCACGCTTCTGCAGCTGGTAGGTCACTAAGTTGTGGTGGATGAGGACACAGAGACCCTTCTTCACCTGCCCAAGAAGACCGTGTTGGACTCGTGCTGGTGGGGGGACACTTCCTGCACATGTGGCTGCCATTTTGCCCCCCCTGGTGTTTGTGTCACCATCTTGTCCCTTGTGTCATCTCTGGACTCTTCCCTGTCTTCATGGAGCCATGGAAGGATTTAGGTTGGAAAGGACCTTCAAGATCATCTAGATCCAACCCCCTCCCATGGGCAGGGACACCTCCCACCAGCCCAGCTTGCTCCAAGCCCCATCCAACCTGCCCTTGGACACTTCCAGGGATGGGGCAGCCACAGCTTCCCTGGGCAACCTGGCCCAGGGTCTCACCACCCTCACACTCAACAATTCCCTCCTCCTCTCCAACCTCAATCTCCCTCTCCCAGTCCAAGCCAGATGAACCTTCCACAAGGAACCATCTCTCCCACTTGCTCCCACCCAATGATTTTTTTCCACAAACACCAAAGTTCCCCTTGTTCCTTCTCTGTTTTTCTTCTTATCCATCCTTTTTTCCCCTGGGATCTTCTCCAACCCCTCCCCTGGTGGAGCTCCAGCCCTACCTGGTCCAGGAGCAGCCCCGTGTCAGAGCTGATCCCCCGCAGGGGCTGCGGCCCCGTCCGGATCAGGTAGGACCCGATTTTCTCCACAATCTCCCCAAAATGCTCAAGCAGCAGGAGGGAGCAGAGCTGGATCTGGGCCTGGGTCATCCCGGCAGGAGCAGCTGGAGGCGCTGGGGAGAGGGAGGGGGTCGCAGACACCTCCAGGGGTGGCAGCCCTGTCACCGGGTCCCCGTGTCCCCTCCCAGATGGGATGTGTCCCCCCCAGGCGCTGCGGTCCTGTCAGAGGGTCGGGGTCCCCTCCCAGGGGGTGACAGCCCTGTCACAGGGGTCCCTGTGTCCCCCCCAGAGGGCTGGGGTCCTGTCACAAGGGTCCCTGTGTCCCCTCCCAGGGGCTTCCAGCCCGGTCACAGGGTCCCCGTGTCCCCTCCCAGCCGGAGCAGCCCCCCCAGCCCCTCACTCACTCACCCAGGCCCGGCCTAGGCCCATGCGGCCACCATGGCAACGATCACTTCCGGTTTCCCGCCGCTACTTCCGGCCGCGCCAGGTGACGCTCTAGACAGCCCCGCTGGCTGCCCGGCCGGGAGCAGCCGAGAGGACCGGAAGTGAGAGGCTAGCGGGCTGTTCCGGTGCCGCTCTGGCCGGCGGGCCGTGCGCTCGCTGCCCCGGCGGAGGACTGACGGCAGGAGCCGGCGGAGGCGGCGGGGAGAAGATGGCGGAGGCCTCGGCGGCGGCCGCCGTGTCCCAGCACCGCTTCTTCTGCCACAGCTGCAAGGGGGAGGTCAGCCCCAAGCTGCCGGTGAGTGCCGGGGGTTGGGGCTGTCAGCGGGCGGGGTCGCGGGGGGGAGGCCGAGGCCTTTTAGCGCCGCTTCCCGCCGCCACCCCGGTGGGAGCGGGCCGGGCTCGGCCAGCTCCGGGGCTGAGGGGCCCGTCCCCGTTCCCCGCCACTCATTTCCTTTTGGGGAGCCTGCCCCTGACCGGGGTTCAGCCTGGGGCGGTTACCCGGCCCCATTCTGCAGGCAGGGGTGACCCCCCCCCATCCCTGACCCCCTTCCCAGCCCTGCAGGCAGAGGTGACCCCCCCATTCCCTCCCTGATCCCCCCAGGCTCTCCAGGCAGGGGTGACCCCCCTCCCAATTCCCTCCCTGACCCACCAGACTCTCGAGGCAGGGGTGACCACCCCCCCCCAATTCCCTCCCTGACCTTTTTGAGAAGGGATGTTCCCTTCAAACCCTACAGGCAGGGATGACCCCCCTCAAATCACCTGGCTGACCACCCCCAGGGAAGGGCTGATCCCCACCATCCCGTGAGGAGGGGGTGCCCTCTGGATCAGGGGTGACACTCCCCAAACTGTTCTGACCCCCGCAGGGAAGGGGTGACCCCCAAAATCCCCCCGGGGAAGGGATTGTTCCCCAGAATTCCGGGGGAGAGGGCAGCTCGAGCCCCCCACATCTGGGTAGCCTGAAACCCCCAGCCCCAAAGGGGGGGCAGGGAGGGGACAAGTCCCTGTGTCCCCTCAGCAGGGCAGCTGGAAGAGGGGCTGGGCTGGGGTGACCTTAATGTTCCCCCCAGTCGTGGGGGGGTTTGGGGGTGGGGGGGTTTGGTCCCCGATCGCTGAGATTGGGGGATGTTGGGGGGGTCTAACCCCAGTGCCCAGCCTGGGAAGGGGAAGGGGCAGGACTGAGGGGGGGTGGCAGGGGTGGGGAGGGGACACCAGTGGCACCTCCATCCCGTGTCCTTCCCCCCCGGGCAGCGCGGGACGAGGGGACACATCTCCAGGGGCTGCATCCACATCCCAGAGCCATTCCCAGAGCCATTCCCAGAGCCATTCCCAGAGCCATTCCCGAGCTGTCCTTGCTTGGGGACATCATCTCCTGCCGTGTCACCCTGGGGGTTAACCCAGCAAGGTCCATTCTGAGCTGGGGTTGGGGGGTTTCTTCCCTCCTTTGTGTCCCCCGGGCCCTTCCTGCCCTTCAGCCAGGCCAGCCCCCTCCCAACCCTGTTCCCAACATTCCTGCTGCCTCCAGCACCTTCCAGCCTGGATCCTGGGGGGGGAAACTCCAGCCTGGCACCCAACTCCACTGGTGTTCCCTTCGCTCTGGTGGATCCAGGTCCCTTCTGCCTCTCGTGGGCATTAAGGAGGTCACCACATCCTCTGCCCGCCTCTCCCGGCCTCTCTTGCTCCAGTTTCTATTTCCAGAGCTCCCAGAAACCCAGCTCAGGGCTCGGGGTGTCCTCTGGCCTCTCCTGCTCTCCTTCCCCTCCAGAGAGGTTGGATTTGGGGTGGGATAAACCTCCTGGAGCTGTTGGTGGGTCTGGAAACGCAGGTTGTTACAGTCCTGCCTTCCCCAAGTCCTTCATCTGGAGCTCACACCTGCCACGGTGATGGAGATTTTTGCTCTTCTGTGATCTCTGGTTTGTCTCCTGGCCTGGCCCTGGGGTGGGGACAGGGATGGACATGTTCCTGGTGACCTGCTAGGGACGCCAGTTGCTGCCAGTCATCCCCAAACCTGTTCCTTCACATCCCTTTCTTGATGGGAAGTGGAGCCAGGAGTTGTTCCTGCCCTTCCCTTCTGCAGTCCCTGCCCTGAGGAGCACGTGGCCTGACCAGGGGTGTCACCTGAACCCCTGGCTGTGGGGAGAAGGTGGCCCTGGGGCAGCTCTGGGTGACCTTGGGAGCAGATGGGGGTCAGATGCATCAGTTGTCCTTGGTGGAGCTGCTGTCTTCTCACTCCAGTGGTCTGGTAGAACCTCCCCAAGAGTGGGTGGGACTGAATGTTGGGTCTTGGTGGGCCACGAATGTTGGTTCTTGGGGGCCTGAGTGTTTGGTCTTGGTGGGCCCCAAAGGTTGGGTCTTGGGGGGCCTGAAGTTTGGGTCTTGGGAAACCTGAAGGGTGGGTCTTTGGGGGCCCCAAGGTTGGGTCCTGGGGGGCCTCAAGGTTGGGCCCAAATGTTGGGTCTTGGTGGGTTTGTGTTGAGTCCTTGACGAGCTGCACCCACCAGGCTTTGAAACCCTCTTCAAACCAAAATTCCAGCCTTCTAAGGAGCCTTTCCAGGGACATGGAGCTCAGGAATCCACCTTGTCCTCCTGAAGTAGAACTTTTTTTGGGCTGTTTCTCCCCCAAATCACCAGCCTGGGGGTTCAAAGCCCTTTCCCTCTGTCCTGGCAGGAGTTCACGTGTCCGCGCTGCGAGTCCGGCTTCATCGAGGAGGTCACAGATGATTCCAGGTAACCTTGGCATCCAGGAGCTCCTCATTCCACCACTTTTGGAAGGTGTAAAGCCCCTAAAAACTGCAAAACCCCCCTGGAAAAGCAGGATAAAATCAGGGGTGTGAAGGGGAAGTGTAGGAATGGGGTTGGACTGGGATGGAGAAGTGGCTGTTGGCCTTGGGGAGGAATTCCAAGAAAGTGGGAGCTTGGAGTGGAGGTCCCATGAGGAAAAGGACCCGTGGGGTTTTGATGGTTGTTTCATCATCAGTGTTTTAGGAATGATTTGGGAATTTCAGGGAAAGCACCTTCTGGTCAGTGTCCTGAGCACCAACCTCCCAGGTCAGGCCCAGGGGAAGGAAAGACCTTCTTCTCCCTCAGGTTCCATGGGTGGTCACCAGCAGGACACATTCCCTGGGAACTGGGGATCCAAGAGGACCCCTGGTCACCTCTTCCAGGGTTCAATCTTAAATAATTTGGAAGGAAATGGTTGTTTTGGGATTGGGGAGCAGGTTTTTTTATCAAGTTTCACTCTTGGAGACTCTCCAGGGAGAGGAATGAACACCTGGAGCCTCTTGCAGATCCTGGATGGTTGGACCCCGGGTCCCTTCCCAGCTCAGGCTGCCCCAGAACCAACCCTTGTCATTTTTAATTGGAATTATTAATAAGAACAGCTCCTTCCTTGGGCCCCCTCAGGGCTGCTCCTCCCACTCCAGGCCCTGTTTAATCCCAGAAAAGGAGCAGATTTGGGGCTGAGGGACCTGCTCTCACTCCCTGTTTCCTCCTCCAGCTTCCTGGACGGTGGTGGGATGGACGACAGCCCCTCCACACACTTTGCTGAGGTGACTCTGGGTTTGCTGCTCTTGTCTTTCCCTCCCCTGGGGTTTATTTCAGCCGTGGCCACCAGGATGGTGTCATTCCCAGCTCTGGGTGTGGGATGGGAAGGTGTCTCCATCCCTCTCAGAAAGGATCTTAGAATCACAGGACGTGCAGGGTGGGGAGGGACCCCCCTGGAGATCATCCCTCCAACCCCCTCCCAGAGCAGGGGCACCTGGAGTTGGATTCCCCCAGGGAATCCTGGGGTTCCTTGGGATGTCCCTGGGGCAGCACATGGGTTGTCCCCAGCAGCTCCTGATTCCTGTCCCTGCTCCTTGGAGAGGCTCAGAGCAGCTCTTTGATTCCACCAAGGATCTTGAGGGGGTGGGGGAGGGTTTGCCCCACCTAGATCCGTGGCATGTGGCTTCATCCACATGGATGGACCCCCCCCCCAAAAAACCAGCATCACACCTGGGAGACCTTTCCCTGTCCATCCTTTCACTCCACCCTCTCCTCCAGGCCCTGCTCTGGGTCTTTTGGCCCCATCCAGCTGCCACCAGTGGCTGTGAGGAGCTCGGGGACCCCATGGATGGGCTTCTCCAGCATCATTCCCCTCAAATCCCAACCCTTGGAGGGAGACACCGACCCTCCAGTGCCCCTCCCAAAATCCCCCCTCGGGATCTGCCCGTGGCAGGAAGGACCTGACGTGTTGGTCTTCCCGGGGGTGGCACGAGGGGGTTAGTTTGGGCTATAATTAAGCTTTTTTTTTTTTTCCTTTGCCAGACCTTCTTTTTTTTCCAGGGATCCATGGCAACCATAGGAATGTGCTCAATTCCTTCTGCCAGGACTTCCCTGCCCACCACCACCCCCCCCTTGGTGGTGGAGCCACCAAGGATTAGTGACGGAGCCTCCCCCTTGTGTCTCCCCTTCTTCTCCAGCTCTGGGACCACTTGGACCACACCATGTTCTTCCCTGACTTCAGACCCTTCCTGAGTAGCAGCTCCTTGGATCAGGACAACAGGGACAACGAGAGGGGCCACCAAGCCCACGCTGACCTTTGGGGACCCAGTCGGCCCCCCCGGTTGCCCATGACCCGGAGGTACCGGTCCCGGGGCAGCTCCCGCCCCGACAGGTCCCCGGCCATCGAGGGGTGAGTGCTCAGACACCCCCTGGAGCTTCTCCCTCTCCCACCCGTGGGAAAAGGTGTGGGATCTTAGCATATCATGGGATGGGTTGGGTTGGAGGGAGCTTCAAGATCATCTAGATCCCACCCCCTGCATGGGCAGGGACACCTCCCACCAGCCCAGCTTGCTCCAAGCCCCATCCAACCTGCCCTTGGACACTTCCAGGGATGGGGCAGCCACAGCTTCCCTGGCCAACCTGGCCCAGGGTCTCACCACCCTCACACTCAACAATTCCCTCCTCATCTCCAACCTCAATCTCCCTCTGCCAGTTTTCATCCATCCCCCTCATCCCATCCCTCCCTGCCCTTGGCCAAAGTCCCTCCCCAGCTTTCCTGGAGCCCCTTCAGGCACTGGAAGGTGCTCTAAGGTCTCCCTGGAGCCTTCTCTTCTCCAGGCTCAACACCCCAACTCTCCCAGCCTGTCTCCAGAGCAGAGCTGCTCCAGCCCTCCCATCATCTCCGGGGCCTCCTCTGGCCTCTCTCCACCAGCTCCGTGTCCTTCCTGTCTTGGGGGCTCCAGAGCTGGTCCCAGTTCTCCAGGGGGTCTCAGCAGAGCAGAGCAGAGGGGACAATCCCCTCCCTGGCCCTGCTGCCCACGCTGCTGGTGACCCAGCCCAGGACACGGGGGGTTTCTGGGCTCCAGCCCATGTTGAGCTTCTCCTCCACCATCCCCCCCAGCTCCTTCTCCTCGGGGCTGTTCTCCATCCTGTCCTTGGGAGGCCCCGAGCCAGGGGCAGATCCTTGCACTTGGCGAGGGGAAAAAACTTGATAAAATGGGATCCTGGGTGGACCCCCCCGACCCCAACACTGCGTTTTTTCACCCCAGATTCTGTCCCCGTGTGGGAAGGTGGGTTGTGGCTCTCAGGGAACCAGTTGGTGCTCAGGAAACTCAGTCACTTCCTCCCCCACGCTCCATGAATCCATGTCCCCCCTTTCCCTCCCCCCTTTATTTCCCCCCCCCCCGTGTCCCCACTCCAGCCGGGGGGCAGCACCTCCTGCCCCTCCCCACTCCACCCTGGGGTGTTTGTTTGCTCAACTTGTTCCCTTTTTTCCCTCCTCTCCCCTCCCTCTTCAGGATAATCCAGCAGATCTTTGCGGGGTTTTTTGCAAACTCAGCAATTCCCGGCTCCCAACACCCTTTTTCCTGGTGAGTAACCAGGGTGGTTTTCACCATCCCACGCACCAGTTAACGACCAGTGGCCTCCCCCGGGGCTCTGTCCTCCCAGTCTGGTTTCTCTGGGAGGATGGAGCACAAACTCCGGGGCTGGTTTGGGCTGAAGGGAACGATTCCCTGGCCCCTCTGCTGCCCCCACAGGAGCGGGATGCTGCATTCCAACCCTGGGGACTACGCCTGGGGACAGAGCGGCCTCGATGCCATTGTCACCCAGGTGAGAGACCCTCGGGGAGAGGGGGAGGGTCCTGGGTGGAGGAAGGGCCAAGGGCTGGGGTCTGGGTTTGTGCTTCATCCCCCTTCCCTGCTGGGAACGAAGTCCTGGGGTTGGGGTCAGGAGGAGGACCCTTCAGAGGGTCTAGGGACAGGGATCAGAGCTCATTCCCGTGGCAATGGGGACATGATTCCCAGGAGATTGGGGCCTTATTCCCGTGAAAGTGGGGGCCTTATTCCCATGGCATTGGGGGCCTTATTCCCGTGGAAATGGGGACATTATTCCCGTGAAATTGGAGGCCTTATTCCCGTGGAAATGGGGGCCTTATTCCCGTGGAATGTGGGGTCTTATTCCCGTGGAAATGGGGACATTATTTCCATGAGATTGGGGGTCTTATTCCCGGGAAATGTGGGGTCTTATTCCTGTGGAAATGGGGACATTATTCCCATGAGATTGGGGGCCTTATTCCCGTGGAAATGGGGACCTTATTCCCGTGAAAGTGGGGGCCTTATTCCCATGAGATTGAGGGTCTTATTCCCGTGAAATAGGGACCTTATTCCCATGAGATTGGGGGCCTTATTCCCGTGGCAATGGAGACATTATTCCCGTGAAACTGGAGGCTTTATTCCCGTGAAATTTGGGGTCTTATTCCCGTGGAAGTGGGGACATCATTCCCGTGGCAATGGGGACATCATTCCCGTGGCAATAGGGACATTATTCCCATGGGAACAGTGTCCTGGAGGCTGATCCCCCTTCTCCCACATCCATGGCCACGTCTCCCTTCCCACCCAGGCCCTCCAGCCTTGGTGCCAGAGGAAAGACTGGAGGGAATGACATTCCAGGTGGGACATGGTCACCTCGGGGGGTTTAGGGCCAGGTCAGGGATGCCCCCCAGGAGCAGCTGGAGTTGAGCTGCTCCTTCCTGCCCCCCCAGGATTTAGGGATGTGCCTTTCCCTGCTCTTCAGCCTGTTTCCTTCTCCACAGCTCCTGGGACAGCTGGAAAACACGGGTCCACCCCCGGCCGACAAGGAGAAGATCTCCTCCCTCCCCACGGTGCCAGTAACTCAGGAACAAGTCGGTGGGTGAAACCGGTGTCCGGTGTCACTGGGCTGTCACCTCCCCCACTCCCGAGGATCCTCTTCCCTGGCTCCTTGTGCTTCCCTGCCCTGGGGGGGCAGATTCAGGCTGGGAATGCTGGGGTCTCCCAGCCCGGAGCTGCTGAGCTGCCCTCCTGCTGGGAGTGAGCCCGGGGCTCCCGGGTCTCTGGCACTTCAGGCTGGCACCAAGGGCCTTTGGGGGCCTTTTCTGACCCTTTCTGGGCCTTTTCTGACCCTTTCTGGGCCTTTCTGGTTCTTTCCTGCAGCCCCTTTTGGGCCCTTTTCCTGCAGCCCCTTTTGGGCCCTTTTCCTGCAGCCCCTTTTGGGCCCTTTTCCTGCAGCCCCTTTTGGGCCCTTTTCCTGCAGCCCCTTTTGGCCATTCTTGTCCCTTTCTGGTCCCTTCTGGTCCTTTCATGCTGCCTTTTGGGTCCTTTTTGGTTGTTTTGTGCTACTTTTTGGCCCTTTCTGGCCCTTTTGTGCTGCCTCTCTGGCCTCCCAAGGCCCCGATTGCTTTTTACCTTCCTCCAACCTCCTCTGCTTGGCTTGTTGATGTCTGGGTGGAGCTGGGCTGGTCCTGCTGCTTCTCCCCCCCTTCCAAACTGGCTCTGAACATGTTCCTGCCCATGGAAACATCCCGAGGAGCTCACAGGTCCTTGCAGAGCAGCTGGCACCAAAGCCCTGTGTGTTCCTCAGAACGTTTCTGGTTTTACAATTAGCTCATCCCGGGGATTTTTTTTTTCCCCCCCTCTCCCTGTGTTTGCTGAGACCTTTGGAGAGCTCCAAGCTGCTCCAGGAAGACAAACTGATCAGAAAACAAAACAAAAAAACCTGTTTCCACAAGAGATATTTTTGTCTGGTGCTTTTTATATCCCCGAGTCTCTTCTTCTGGTCTGGGAAGCCAAGCATTTCCGTGCTGTAATCCCTGGGCTGCTGGAGCTGCCAGAGCCTGGGCTGGCTCTGGAGGGGGGGGGCAGGGGGTCTGTGCCCATCTCCAGGCCCAGGGCAGTGGGATCATCCTTGGGACCACCCCCCCCTCAGCTCCCCCCACCCTCAGGACCAGGAGGTTTGACCAGAACTCCCAGAACTCAACCAAAATCCCCTCCCTTGGATGGATTGATTTTTTTTTTTTTCTTTTTTTTTTCTTTTCCCCTGCCAGGTTTGCAGGGACACCCCCCCCGAGGGGGGGGTAAATTCCAGAGTTTGTTTTCCCAGGGAGCTAAAGCTGCTTCCCCCTCCTCTGGGTCTCTTCCAGATACGGGTCTGGAATGTCCTGTCTGCAAAGAGGACTACACGGTGGCCGAGCAGGTCCGGCAGTTGCCCTGCAACCACTTCTTCCACAGCAACTGCATCGTGCCCTGGTTAGAGCTGGTAAGAGCCCACAGCTCTGGGGGGCTTGGGGAGAGCCCCCCCTTGTCTGAGCTGAGCATCATGGAGTCGTAGGATAGAATAGTTAAGGGGGGGAAAAGATCTCCAAGGTCATCTAGTCAAACCGTCGACCCAACGCATGTCCCCAAGTGCCACATCAACGTGGCTTTGAGAACACCTCCAGGGATGGGAGTTCAACCACAGAATCCTGGTTGGAAAAGACCTTGGAGATCATTGAATCCCACCATGAACCCAACTTTACCAACTATTAACCCAACTCTACTCTACATCCCTCAGCACCACATCTACACGGCTTTGAAACACCTCCAGGGAGGAGGTCCCTTCCCACCCAACCCCATCTCTGATTCCATAAGACAGGCTGGGAGAGTTGGGGTGTTCACCTGGGGAAGAGAAGGCTCCAGGGAGACCTGAGAGCACCTTCCAGTGCCTGAAGGGGCTCCAGGAAAGCTGGGGAGGGACTTTGGCCAAGGGCAGGGAGGGATGGGACCAGGGGGATGGATGAAAACTGGCAGAGGGAGCTTGAGGTTGGAGATGAGGAGGGAATTGTTGAGTGTGAGGGTGGTGAGACCCTGGGCCAGGGAAGCTGTGGAAGTTTTGGCTGCCCCATCCCTGGAAGTGTCCAAGGGCAGGTTGGATGGGGCTTGGAGCAACCTGGGCTGGTGGGAGGTGTCCCTGCCCATGCAGGGGGTGGGATCTAGATGCTCTTGAAGGTCCCTCCAGCCCATCCCAGTGATTCTATGACCCTGGGGGGGGATGAACCCATCCCTCTGCCCTTCCCCTGACGCTCCCTCCTGTCCCCGCAGCACGACACGTGTCCCGTCTGCAGGAAGAGCCTGAAGGGGGAGGATTCCACCCGGCAGCCCCCGCCCCCCCCCGAGGCCCCCGCCGGCAACAGCTTCAGCAGCAGCGACAGCCCAGCCCAGGACCGATGGACTTTCTGACCCCAGGGGGGGCTTCCCGGGGGCCGGGGGGGGGGGGCTGGGGCTGGAGCCAACCTTCCTACACTTGTACATTGTATTATAATTCCAAGAAAACGAGAGTAGCAGGAATTCTGGGGGAGGGAAGAGCCCCCCCCCCCCCCACCCTCCCCGGGGTGTTGCTGCCCTGAGTGCTGGAGGGGGTGGTTGGTTTGGGGGTTGGTTTGTTTGGGTTTTTTCACCTCTTTTGGCCCAAATCCAGAGGGGTTTTGGGGAGTGATTGGGGTTGGGTTTATCCTCCTGAGCCCTTTTCCTTCCCACCTGGTGCAGGGAGGGGGTGGAATTTGGGTGGGAAAAGTGTCCCCGAGGGGAGGGAAGAGAGGAGATTTTTGGATTCCCTCCTCAGCCCCTTCCCTGCCCCTCCAGCCAGGTCTGTGGAATCGAATCCAGCAGGAATTTCACCCCCCCCCCCCATTTTTCTCTTGAATTCCAAGTGTCTACCAAGAGTGTTCCAGGTTTTCCCCAGAGGATGGAGCTCGGCAGGGTCCGGGTGCCCTTCCCAGGGGGAACCCCACAGGTTCTGGGAACAGAAAAGCACCCACCAGGATCTTCTGTCTTGCCCTGGACTGGTTGGGGTTGGTTGTTTGGGTTTTTTTTGGACCATTTGGGGTTTTTTTTCCCAGCCCTTCTCCACGTGCCTGTGTCCCCAGGTCTGTCCCGACCCCTCCCCTTCCCACCCTGAGTGGTTTAGGATCCTTAGATCCCTTGGACAACATTCCCTTAGGATCACAGCCCTAACGTAGCCATTTCCAGGCCGTGTTTAACACTCTCTTAACCCCCCTCAGCCCCAGAACTTGAAGAGAATCTTTATTTTTATGGATTATATTTTTTTTTCCCCCCCTCTTGTTTTATTTTCTTTTTAAATGTTATTTCCCCCCCCCCCCTTCCTTTCCCTGAACTCTGTAACATTTCATCCAGGTTTGCCTCCTTTTTAATCATCCCAGGGAGGGGGAGGGAGGTTGTGTCCCCCCCCTGGGTGGATCATTTCCCACCCCCCACTCGATTTCACCTCATGTTTCCTTTGCTTTTCAGTCCAATAAAGGCCTTTCTAGAGAAGATTTGAGGTGCAGGGAGGTTGGTTGGGCTGGAAGAGCCTCCCAAGGGGCAACAGGGGAGGAGAAATGGGTGGGAATGAGCTCCTGGGGCAGGGGGAAAGGGTGGGTTGTTGTTTGTTTTTTTTTTTTGGGGGGAAATCCATATTGAGGTGGGTTGGGGGGTGTCAGGGTGGCCCCTTGAGTCTGATCCTCTTGGATTTGGCTCCAAGGGGTTGATCCTGGCCCTGCTTCAAGGGGGGGGACACACACATGGAGCCCTTGTTCCTTCTGCACTGAGGGGGAAAGGGGAGGTTTGGGAATCTCAGCCCTGCCCTGGGACTCATTCCTGGAAAAGCAGCTCCTGGGCAGCCAGGACCACCCCCCCCCAAAATCCAAACCCACCCCCCCCCCCCTGCAGCTCCTGTTCTTCAGAGCTGGGAGTTGGGAGCCAAGAAACACCTCCCGGTCCCAGCAACAGGGAAAAGGCTCCAGATCCCAGCTGGAATGTTGCTTTCCCAGATTTCCTTCCTTGTTTTTCCCTATTCTCCAGCATCCCACGCAGGCAGGGGGAGGTTTGGGGGTGCTGGGGGGGGGGGGCACACGCCTTCCAGGGGTATTTTGGGGGGGGTAGCACCAGCTCCTGGGTCCTCCCCCTCCCACGTGGAACCAGTTCAGCCCCAAAGTGCCCAAAATCAGGAATTTCATCCCCTTGGGGCTGAATTTAAGGCAGTCGAGTGGGGAGGGAAGGGGGGGATCCCTGGAAGGGGGGGGGGGCCTGGAGCACCCAGCGCCCCCCTCCACGCCTCCCCCAGCCCCTCCTTTTCCCTCCCTGGTGTCTCCCCCGCCGTGAATCCATGTTTTTTGGGGGGAAGTGGGAAGTGTTTTGAGTCCCACGGAGCTTTATTGGAGCCACTGGGGCCAGCCCGGCCCCTTCCCGACCTCCCACCTCCACGACCCCCCCCCCCACCCCCCCCAAGTCCTTCTGGGCAACCTCCGGGGGGCTCCTTTGCCCCCTCCTCACCTGCTGCATCCCCCGCCAGCACAGTCCAGCCCCCCCACCCACCCCGAGTCATCCCGGGGGTGGGGGGCTGACAGAGTCCCAAGCCCCTGGTTGTCCCCAAGGATGGGGAAGGGACGTGTCCCCTTCCCAACGGGGCCACCAGTGACCTTCACTGCTCCAGCTTCTCCTCCTCTTCCTCCTCCTCTGGGAGTTTCTTGCGGGTGAAGAAGCCCAGCTGGGATGGGGGAAGAGGATGGAGGGGATGAAGGGGGAGCACAGAGGTGGGGGAGGGGGGTGTGCACAGAGGTCCTTGTCCCCTCCACCGTCCCCTTTGTCCCCTCCCTCACCTTCCACAGGCAGAAGATGATGAAGGCCAGGAGGAGCAGCCCCCCCAGGACACTTCCCACCAGGATCCAGAGGGACACGGGCACCCGCTTGGCCTGGATGATTTCAAGCACCATCTGGTGGGGGTGAAAAAGAAGGGTTGTTGTTTTTTTTTTCCCCCCCAGCAGGAAATGGAGGCTGGGGGGGGGGGGTCCCCACAGCCCTGGGTTTGGGGGGGATCTTGGGGGGGCTCCTACCTCCCTCCGATGAGCCCCCTCCTCCAGCACCAGCACTCGGCTCCCCGGGACCCCCAGCCCCACCGTGCTGACCACCCTCACGCTCCTGAATTTAGCCTGAGGAGGGAGTAAAAAGGAAAGGGGGGAGGGGGGGTGGTTTCAAAGCGCATGTGTGTGTGTCCCCCCGCCCCAACTAAGCCCCTGGGGGGCGGGGGGGTGTCCCCCCAGTCCTCACCCTCTGGAAGAACTCGTTGTGGATGGTGCGGAGGAGGTGGATGGAGACGCCCCCACCGCGGTCCAGCCGCCCCAGCCGGCAGCTCAGCTCCTGGCACCAAGTGTTGCTGCAGTCCTGGGGGGCGGGGGGATGTGAAATGGGGGGGGGGGGGAGTGGGTGTGACACACCCCCAGACCCCCTCCCCAAACCCCATCTCAAGGTGCTGCTCACCAGCCTGTCCACCTGCAGCAGATCCTCGGGGTGCACGGGGACCACCGCGGCCGTCCCCCTCTGCCGGGGCTCCTCGGGGGGGGTCCGCAGGGTGCAGGTAGCCTGGAATTGGGGGGGGGGGACACACAGAAGCTCAGAGCTGAGGAGGGGGATGCAGGGACCCCCCCTGGACACCCCCAACCCCCCCCAAGGGACTCACATTGTCAGCCAGGACACGTGTGACAGAGAGGAAGGTGGCCCGGCGATAGCCCAGGGCTGGCAGGGCCATGTGGAGGGTGAGGTTTCGGACCGGGTAGCACCCCAAATTCTGCACCTGGAGGGGGAGGGGGGAGAAGAACGAGGTGAGCAAGGACCCCACCCCCCACCCTCGGGAGCCCCCCACCCTTTTCTCTATCCCCCCCCCCCCCCCACCTTCACCGTGGTCTTGAATTCGGGGCCGCGGGGGAAGGTGCCGAGGGGGTGAACCTCGTAGCGCTGGAGGTTGGAGTCACTGCAGAGGGGGAGAGTGGAGTGGGGGGTGGGGGGTGGGGGGGTCACCTCCTCCCCTGTGGACCCCCCCCCACCCCCCTCCCCTTCATTCCCCCTCCCCCCCCAGCCCCACCTGGAGAGGAAGAGGTCGGGCTCGTAGCGGATGGGGACAGAAAACCGGACTGTGTTGTCCTCTGGTGTCACCTCGGTGCTGTCGCTGGAGGTGGGGGGGGGGGAGACACGGCCACGGGGAGCTCGGGAGGGCCCCGAGACCCCCACACCCACCCACCCCAGGGGGTGCGGCCCCCCCCAGCTCCACCCTGAGACCCCCCACCCACCCACTCTGCTCCTACCTGCTGGCTTCCAGGGCCACCTCGGCTCGGTCCAAGAGGACGGAGCAGCTGAACTCCAGCTCCAGGGTGAAGGAGACCTGGGGAGTGGGGAGCAGGGGGTGGGATGGGTGCAGGGGTCCCAGGGGGGCTACCAGGGGTGGGTGGTCCTGGTCCCCTACCTTGGTCAGTGAGCGGAAGACGGGGTAGCCAACACTGCAGAGCCGGCGGTGACCACCCAGGGCTGTGCACTCCAGCTTCACTGGGCTGGTGTCCTGCAGGAAGGGGGGGACATGTCACCCATGGCCAACGGGGACAGGAGCACTGGGGGATGGAGGTGGGGGGGGGGGTCAGGACACACAGACCCCCACCTTCCACCTGGGATGGGTTGGGGAGCCCCATATGGAGCCATCTGGACCCTCCCGCTCCAAGCTGGAATGAGACCAGGCTGGAGGGTCTCTAAAAGACTGTCAAGACCCCAATCTTTGTCCTGGGATGGTCTGAAGGGGCTCTCCAGGGCTGGAAGGACTCTGAGGGGCTGGGAGGGGGTCCACGTAGGTCTGGGGGTCACCCCGTAGTCCCGTACCTGGAGCGTGAGGCTGGAGAAGTGGAGGTTGCTGGAGAAGGTGAGGAGCAGGCTGGCGTTGTAGGCATTTTCCTCCCTGTTCTCCAGGACCGCGTCCACCAGCACCTTCCTCCTGCCCTTGCGCAGGACATGGGGGCTCTGCCTGCAGCCAGGACGGGGGGTTACGGCCTTGGGGACACCTCGGGGACACCCTGGGGACATTCTGGGGACACCCCAGACCTGGAGCCCATGATGTCCATGGTGGCCTGGAGCACCAGGTCCGTGACACACTCATTGTCCTCTCCACAGTCCTTGAAGAAGGGGATCTGGAAGGAGCCAGGGGTGATCCCGGGAGCACCAGGGATGATCCGGGATGATCTGGAGACCCCCTACCCCCTCCAGTACCCACCAGTTTCCGGATGGTGGTGGGAGATGCCTCATCCAGCACCGGCCCGGTGGCCTCGGCCATGGCCAAGGTGACGGTGAAGCTGAGGGGCCGCAGATAATCTGTGGTGTCCTGGGGGGGGCAGAGGGGTCCCTATCAGCCCCCCCAGCGTGGAAACCACCCCCCCCCCACACACACACCCCCCCATGTCCCAGGAAAGGGTCTCACCAGGATGTGGAAGGGGACACGGAGGCAGCTCTGGCGGCCCAAGGGGAG
>CM036613.1:724869-875350 GCA_020745705.1 Hemiprocne comata
TCCCCTTTCCCAGCTCTGCTGTGGGATCTGGGAGCACCCAGGGCTTGGGGAGGGATCCTTCCCGTGTCCCCCAGGAGTCCCCCTGGCTCATGGTCCATCCCGCTCCCTAGGGATACACGCTGGTGGAATATGAAACCTATAAAGAGGCACAGGCAGCCATGGAGGGGCTGAACGGGCAGGAGCTGATGGGACAACCCATCAGCGTGGACTGGTGCTTTGTCAGAGGACCTCCCAAGGGGAAGAGGAGGTAAGGAGCCAGCCGGAGCCCTCGGCATTCCAGGGACTGGCCGGGAAAATCCGGAAGCTGCCGGGATGGATCATGGAAGGGTTTGGGTGGGGAGGGACTTCTGTGGACCATCTAGTCCAACCTCCCTGCCATGAGCTGGACATCTCGCACGAGAGCAGGTTTCCCCATCCAGCCTCTCCAGCGTGGAGCTGGACTCTGCAGAAGTCCAGGTAGATGACGTCACCAATGACATCGCTAGATTAGAGGGAGAGAAATCACCACGTGGGCTCAAAACACCAAGAAATGACCCCAAATTTCTCTGTCCTCTCCTGCAGGGGCGGGCGTAGACGGAGCAGGAGTCCGGACAGGAGACGCCGATGATGGATCCTCATTCCTACCCATGCGTTCCCAGTCCAAACTGGGAGAGGGAAACTGGGAATGGGTGGGGGTTTGTACCTTGGGAACAGGGCATTGGAGGAGGTAAAACAGCTCCTCACTTGGGCCAGTTTCCTTCTTCCAAGGTTTTTTTTTATGGTTTTCCACCAAGAAAAGCTGGGGGAGAAGCAGCAGCCTGAGGGTTTGGTCGCGGTTCTGACCCAAAACACGATGTTTTTAACCATTTTGGGACGTGGGTGAGTGACCCAGAGCCTTTTTTGGGTTTTTTTTTGGAGAAAAAGTGGTTTTCTGTACCCCGGGCTGAGGCGTCTCGAGCCTCCTGAGGGGGTTTGTTGGGTTGATTATGTTTGGGAGGTGGGTTCAGCCTTTTAAACAACCTGAATTTTGTGTCAAATCCCCCTCTCGTTGTTGGTCCTTCATTAAACACCTGGAACCCACCCCTGCTTCCTTCCTCCCAGCTCATCAGGGCTTTGCCTGGACCTGCCCACTGGTGGGGGAACAACCTCTTAGTAGAAAAAACCCATTTTTCCTTCAAATTGTCGTGGAATCATGGGATGGGTTGGGTTGGAAGGACCTTCAAGAGCATCTAGATCCAACCCCCTGCATGGGCAGGGACACCTCCCACCAGCCCAGCTTGCTCCAAGCCCCATCCAACCTGCCCTTGGACACTTCCAGGGATGGGGCAGCCACCTTAAGGATTATCTAGTGGATTATCCAGGTGGTCTTCAAGGTCCCTTCCAACCCAAACCATTCCGTGACCTAAAAACCATCCAGATCCAACTCCCTGCATGGACAGGGACATCTCCCACCAGCCCAGGTTGCTCCAAGCCCCATCCAACTTCCCACTGGAAGGGTTGAGCTCCCCCTGCACATTGAAAATCCCCAGTTGTTATTCCCCAAGGAGCCCGTTCAAGGGAGTTTCTCCCCCGGGTTCTCCCTGCCCGACGCAGGAGGAGCTGATCCTGGTTTGTCCCTCCTCACCCTGCCTGGTGGTGCCACCATCTCAGCTCCAGTTAAACCATCCCCGGGCCCAAAGGCAAGCTCCAGCTGGGAAAAGAATGGGATTTTATTGGGTGGGCAGAGCCCTCGTGTCTCCCCCTGTCCCACCTTTGGGGGTTCTCCTCGCTCCGCTGTCACGTGGAGCTCCTCCAGCACAGCCAGAACCTCCATCCTGGTGGAGCTGACCCTGCTGTCACCTCCAGCTCCTGCTTCCCAGGGTCTCCCGGGTTGTTTCCAGCTCTCACGGCCACGGTGGAGACGTGGAAGGAGCTGGTGAGGGTGGGAGTGACCTCCTGGTGCTGCTGCTGGTGGGAGAGGCCCCGCGGTTCCCTGCGGAAACGCACGGTGAAGAGGCCGTAGAGGAGCGGATCCAGGCAGGTGTTGAAGAGGCCGAAGAGGAAGAGGATGTGGCTGAGGGATGGTGGGACCTTCTCCCGGGTCAGCATCTCTGGGGAGAACCAGTACCAGAGCCCCAGGAGGTAGTAGGGTGTCCAGCAGAGCACGAAGGTGAGGACGATGAGGACGGACAAACGCAGCGTGCGCTGGCGGGCCCGGGAGAGGGGATCCAGGGAGTGACGGGGCTGGATCCGCCCGGAGGAGACTGGGGAGATGGAGAGAGGAGGGAGGAGAGAAAAGGAGGAAGGGGAGGGGAGGAGGAAGAAGAGGAGGGAGGAGGAGGAAGAAGAAGGAAGAGAAGAGGAGGGAGGAGGAGGAAGAAGAAGGAAGAGGAGGGAGGAGGAGGAAGAAGGAAGAGAAGAGGAGGAGGAAGAAGGGAAGAGAGGAGGAGGGAGGAGGAGGAAGAAGGAGGAGAAGAGGGAGGAGGAGGAAGAAGGGAAGAGAGGAGGAGGGAGGAGGAAGAAGGGAAGAGAGGAGGAGGGAGGAGGAAGAAGGAAGAGAGGAGGAGGAGGAAGAGAAAAGGAGAGGGAAGGAGGAAGGAGAGAGGAGGAAGGAGAGAGGAGGAAGGTGCCGTCAGGAGGGGCAGAGCAGGCTGGGCGGGGTGGGGGGCTGGGCTCCCACCTCTGGGGTCCCTCCTGGCGCTGGCGATGGCGGCCAGGCCGCGGCCATAGCAGAGCAGCATGGCCAGGAGGGGCAGGAGGAAGAGGAGGCTGAAGGTCACCATGTTGTAGAGCATCTCCTGCCAACGGGCCCCGAAGCCGCCCAGGGTGGCGCATTGCACGAAGCGCCGCGGGTGCCGGCGCTGAACGGTGCGGAAGAGGAAAGCCTGAGAGGGGACACGGGGACATCAGCGCCTTCCTCCCCCCATCATCACCATCATCCTCATCAGTTGTGGCTGCCCCATCCCTGGAAGTGTCCAAGGGCAGGTTGGATGGGGCTTGGAGCAAGCTGGGCTGGTGGGAGGTGTCCCTGCCCATGCAGGGGGTTGGATCTAGATGCTCTTGAAGGTCCCTCCAACCCGACCCATCCCATGACTCTCTGGTTGTCCCACCTGGGGCAGGGCCAGCACGGCGCTGAGCCCCCAGGCTGCCCCCAGCAAGGCCTTGTTCCTCCTCTGGGCTCGTGCCACCGCCAAGGGGGTGACGATGGCGGCGTGTCGGTCCACGGCGATGACCACGGTGACGAAGGCCGAGGCGTACATGGCCGCCAGCTTGAGGAACATGAGGGCCCTACAGGCCACGTCCCCCCCGTACCACTGCACCGTCACGTTCCAGGCCGCGTCCAGGGGCATCACCACCACTGTCACCAGCAGATCGGCCACCGCCAGGTTGGCCATCAGGACACGGACACGGGGGGGACACCGGTGGCGCTGTCGTGGTGACACCCGGGCCACCGACCAGAGCACGGCCCCGTTACAGCAAGTTGAGGAGAGGAAGAGGAGGCAGGTGATGGCCACCCGCACCTTGGCCCCGGTGGAGAAGGTGGGCAGGGGACCTGGGTCCTCGCCGGTGCCACCACCGCGGCTCCGGTTCCCCGCCGGCCCCGTCCCATTCATGGCGGGGCTGGCAGCCCAGTGGCACCCCCGGGTGTGTCCCCACAGAGGGACCTGGTGACACTTGGCATCTTTTGGGGGCTCCCCGCCCGCCCCCGTTGTCCCGGCGGGTCCTGCACCCCTGCGCTGAGGTGGGTCAGGTCTCAGCCCAGGGGGGACACCCGGAGCGATGGCGCCTGCTCAGGTCCCCTCTTGCCACTGGGGTGTGGTCACCAAGTCACCTTGTCCCCCCCCCCTCTCTGAGGACCCCCGGCTCAGGGAGAACCCGGGGGGACAGGGCTGGGTACCTGTGTCCCCCAGTGTCACCCCGTGGTGTCCCCTGCCCAGCCTGGGGTCTCCCTTCTTCTGTCCCCTGTGGGGTGAGAAGACCCCTCTGGTCACACGGAGGGGACAACAAGGGGGGGTGCTTGGCTTTCCCATGGGTGCTGTGCCCTGTGACAGTGTCCCCCCACCCCAAGGTCCCCAGCAGAGCCCCCCCCGGCCCCCAGCAGCACCCCAGCCTGTGTCCCCAGCCCTGGCAGTGTCTCCCCAGTCCTTGCAGTGTCCCCCAGCAGTGTCCCCAGCCCCATGGCCGTGTCCCGAGTCCCCGCAGTGCCCCAGAGCAGCGTCCCCAGCCCCGCCGCGGTACCTGCTGCAGTGTCCCCAGCCCCATGGCAGTGTCCCCAGCCCCATGGCAGTGTCCCCAGACCCCAGTACCCTCTGCAGTGTCCCCAGCCCCATGGCAGTGTCCTCAGCCCCATAGCAGTGTCCTCAGCCACATGGCAGTGTCCTCAGCCGTGTCCCCAGACCCCGGTACCCTCTGCAGCGTCCTCAGCCCCATGGCAGTGTCCCCAGCCCCATGGCAGTGTCCTCAGCCCCATGGCAGTGTCCCCAGCCGTGTCCCCAGACCCCGGTACCCTCTGCAGTGTCCCCAGCCCCCTGGCAGTGTCCCCAGACCCCGGTACCCTCTGCAGTGTCCCCAGCCGTGTCCTCAGCGCCATGGCAGTGACCCCAGCCTCGGCAGTGTCCCCAGCTGCGTCCCCAGCCCCACGGCAGTGTCCCCAGCCCCAGCCGTGTCCCCAGCCCCCGGTACCCTCCGCAGTCTCCACCGCTCCCGCCGCAGCCGGTGCCTCCAGCTCCCGGCACGGCGCAGGCTCCGCTGCGGCACCGGCACCAGCCAGGACACGGGTCCCCGCCCCGGGGGGGCCCTGCCAACACCTCCACCCCCCCTCACACACCCCAGGGGGGCCCTGCCGGACCCCCGTCCCCTCACAACGGGTCCCCGCCCTAGGGGGGGGGGCCCTTCCAGCACCCCCCACGCCCCCCTCCCGGGACAGCCCCCACCCGTGGGGTCCCGATGGCGGGGATGGAAGCGTGGGGGTCGGGCTGTTCCCTCCCGTGGTGGTTTGCGACCCCCAACATGTCATCAAGACCCAGCAGGTCCCCCGCCCAGATGTGCTGGTCCTTGTGCACCCAGATGTGCCGCCCCCCCCCACCCCCCGGCCCCCCAACACTCAGAGATGGGCTGAGCTGTGCTGGGGCCTTTATTCACTGGGATACTGGCAGCGTGTGCCCCCCCAGCACCCCCTCCCTGGGCCCCAAAACAGGGGGTGACACCCCCCCCCCCCGCCCTTGGGGGATCTGGGAGCTGCTATCACCCACAGCCCCCAGACCCCAGCCACACCTGGCACTGCTGGGACACGGGGACCCCCAAATGTGGGGTGGCTGCTGCTGAGGTCCACAGGGAAAAGCGCTGCTTGGAGGAAGAGAAGGGAGCAGGAGGAAGATGCAGGGGAGCCGAGGGGTGGGGGGGACACACACACCGGCTCCTGAAGGAGTCTGGGGTCGTGCAAAGTTTCTGTCAGCAGCAATGGAAGAATTGTCATGTGCTCGTGTTCATCAGTAGGGTTCAGAGTGAACATAGTGGTTTCCAGTCCCCACGCTGGCACGGGAGCAGCTGGACAGGGACAGAGCGGCCACCTGGGGTGATCCCTTCGTGGGGGGGTGTCCCCAAGGATACCATGAGCGGTCCCTAGGGGTTTGGGGGGGGGCACACGTGGGGGGTCCCTAACTGCCGGGTTCGGTCGCCAGGCTGCCCTGGAAGGTGGCCAAGTGCCGCATCTCCTCGGGCTGCATGGAGTGGCGGCGCAGCAGTTTGCGGCGGCCCTTGGGCGACCCGGGGGCCGGGGGGCCGCGGGGGCCGGGGGGGTGCGGGCCGGGGTGCAGGGGGGGCAGGAATCCAGCCCTCCCCGAGGCCAAGGGCTCCAGCAAGAGGGTGCCGGAGCCGCGACGCTCCAACAAACCGGGCGGGCGCCGGCGAGTACCGGGGGGGGACGTCTCGGTGACCGGCAGCGGCGCGGCCGAGGCGGCACAACGCCGGTTTCGCCCCGGGGACGGCGGGGGGGAGGCTGCCCAGGGGGACCCCTCCATCTCGGGGGGCTCCCGGGGACGAGGCGCTTTGCCCCGCGCCGTTTCGGGGGCCGTGTTCCGCCGTGCCAAGGGCTGGGGGGGACAACCGGGGGGCACCCGCTCTGCCCAGGCAGCCCCCGGCAGCCCCGCGGCCTCCCGACCCTCCACGCTGTGTCGCCGCGGGCGCCCACCCAGGTTCAGCCCCTCCAAGCCGGTCACCAACCTCTCGGGGGGTCCCCGAGGCCCTTCCAGTCCCCCTGGAGCCACCAACCCCCAGGGCTCGGAATTGAGGCGCTTCAGGGGTCTCCCCCGGGCGCGGGGCGGCTCCGGGCCGGCGGGGGCGGGCGCGGGGGGCGGCGGGGGGAAGCAGAACACGTCCCGTTCCTCTTCCTTCTCACTCCCGGCGGGAGAAGCCGCCGTGCGGAGCTCGATGTCCGAGGGCGACATGCAGAGCCCCGGGGAGCGCTTCCCCTCCAGCCCCGGCGAGGGTGAGGGGGGCGAGTTGAGGTACTGCCGGGTGGTCTTGGTGCCGGTGGGGGACGTGTCGGTGGTGATGATGATCACCTCCTTCCCCCGGGCCTTGCAGGCGTCCAGCAGCACCTGCAGCGTCTCCCGGTCCCCCCGGTTAATGGCATAAACCAAAGCCGATGCTCCGGTGTAATCCCGGGCGCTGGGATCAGCTCCGTGTGCCAACAAAACGGAGGCGACAGCCGGGCCGGAGAGCTCGGCACACGCGTGCATCAGCGCCGTTTTCCCGGTTTTATCCGGGATGTTGGGATCGGCACCGTTTTCCAGCAGGTACCGAACCATCCGGGGCTGCTCCGGGGGGTCGGCGTAGCCGGCCCGACACGCGGCCATCAGGGGGGTCAGCCCGGCGGCGTTGCCCTCGTTGATGTAGGCTCCCCCCTCCAGCAGGAGCCGGGTCAGGCGGAATTTGCCCTGAGCCACGGCCCGTAGCAAGGCCGACCCGTCCGCCGGGACCATGGTTATCCCGGGGGGACCGGAGGCTCCGGGGGGGCGGCGGACGGGGCTGGGCATGGCGGAGCTTAGGGCAGCGGGGGGGAGCGCGGCTCCAGTGACCGGTCACTGCGAGGGGGGAACACAGCGCTGGGTCAACCTCTCCCCCCGCCCCAGACGCCGCGCCCTCACTCCCCCACACCTCCCTGCCTCAGTTTCCCCACCAGGGTCCCACGAGGGGACGGTCCCGGCAGATGCCACCGGACGCGGTGGGTCTCCCGGGGCCTCCTCACCTCTGGGCCCCCCACCCCGCCTGCACCGTCCCCTGCCTGCACCCCCCTACCCCATCGCCCCCCAGCTCTATCTCCCCCAAATCCCCTTCCTGCACCGCCTCCTCCCCCTGCCTGCATTCCCAGCCCACACCCCCCTCCTGCACCCCTCCTGCTGTACCCCCCACCCCCTGCCCATCCCCCCATCCCCTCCCGCATCCCCTGCTTGCCCCCCCACGTGCCCCCCTCCTCTATCCCCCCCCCACAGCCCCCAAATCTCCTTCCTGCACCACCTCCTCATGCTTCTCATGCCCCTGCATGTACCCCCACCCCCTCCTCATCCCCCTGCTTGTACCCCCATCCCCTGCTCGTACCCCCCCCACTCCCGCATCCCTGCCTGCGCCGTTCCCATGGCGACCGCAGCTCATCCTGCTCCTCAGCTCTCTGACCAGCCAAGAAAATGGGGGAGAAACCACCGGTCCTCTCAGTCCCCCCGAGTTTACTAGCCCAGCTGGTGGTCCGGCCGCCCCCCCCCCCAGCCTCCAGCGAGACAGCATCAAGCCTGGACCCTGCGCCACCTGGATGGGGGGGTGACACCACGGAGGGGGATCCTCCCACCCCAGCCCCTCTCCCCCCCCCATCCCGCCCTCTGTTACCATGGTAACCGGAGCCTGGTGTCCCTCAGCCAGGGGTCCCGGTCCGGGATGTCCCCGGGATGGAGGTATCGAGGCCATCGCCCCGTGGCCTCCATCCCGGCCAGCGGGAATGGGGGGAAGGCAGGGGAGGTTATTCGGAGGGTTCGTCCCCCCCCTCCATAGCTATTTTTGGCAGCTGCCGGCGCGGGGGGGGCTGGAGTGGGATGAATCACCCGGCGGCGCAGGCAGCAACGCACCCGCTGCGCCGAGCTGCCTGCGCGGGGAAGGGGGGCTTCTATGGGGCTGGGGGGGCGGCTGGGGGTCACAGTGTGGGGGGCTGGGGGCCATGGGGCAGTGGGGTTGGAGTGCCACAGTGTGGAGGGGCTGAGGGTCGCAATGCAATGGGGTCTGGGGTCGCACCAGAGGGATGGGGGAGGCACGGGGCAGTGGGGCTGGGAGTTGGGGGTGTCACACCAGGGGAATGTGGGGGCCATGGGGCAGTGGGGCTTTGGAGGGGGGGGGGGGTCACACCAGGGGGCGTGGGTCTGGGGTCCACAGCAGTGGGACCAGGGAACAGCCGGGGGGCTACAGGCCAGGGACGCCACAGTGCTGGGGGCTGAGGTGCCCCGGGGTGGGGGGCTTGGGGAGCGGGGGCGATGGGGCAGGGAGCCTCGGCACCCCTTTCCCTTTCCCTTTCCCTTTCCCTTTCCCTTTCCCTTTCCCTTTCCCTTTCCCTTTCCCTTTCCCTTTCCCTTTCCCTTTCCCTTTCCCTTTCCCTTTCCCTTTCCCTTTCCCTTTCCCTTTCCCTTTCCCTTTCCCTTTCCCTTTCCCTTTCCCTTTCCCTTTCCCACCGCCCCATTCACACCCGCCCCAGCCCCATTCATTCATTCATGCCTTCCCTTAGCCCCGCCCCCTCCCCTCTGATTGGCTCCTCCTCCCGCCAATCAGCGGCACTGGTCCCGCTGTTTTACGAGCCCTGCGTATGCGCAGCGGCCCCGGAAGCAGGTGGAGCGAGTGCGCATGCGCGGGGTGAGTACCGGGAACGCGGTGGGGGGAGCACTGGGTGACCGGGGGGGACAACGGGACCGGGAGGGGGCTACGGGGGTCGGGGGGCACCGGAGGCACCAAGACCGCAGTGGAGGAGCGGGAGGGACCGGGATGGGGCATCGGGACCGGAGGGCAATCGGGTCTGGGGGGGTGGACCGGCAGGGACCGGGACCCGGGGGGCGCTCAGCTCTGCCCGCTGCGGGGGCAGCACCTTGCGACGCGTGTCCCCATGTCCCTGGGGGGCTGCCCCGTGTCTCCTCTCCCCTAGTGTCCCCCCGGGGCCCCCCGTGTCCCCCTCCTCGTGTCCCTGGGGGCTTCACCATGTGTCTTTCTCCTCTCCCCCCCTCCCCGTCTCACCTTGTCCCGGGGGGGGCTGCCCCCAGTGTCCCTGAGCCCCCCCCCCCCGGGTCCTGCCCCCTTGCCCCTGGGGGGTGCCTTAACGCCCCCCGAACCTCCCCAGCGGAGGGGGCTGCCCCCTATCCCCAACAAGGGGGGCTGCCCCCTGCTCCCTCCCCCCCTTAAGCCCCCTCTTCCCCCCAGGGCCCCCCCCGGTGCCCCCCAGCCATGGCGGGGCGCGGCCGGGGCCGGGGGCAATTGACCTTCAACGTGGAGGCGGTGGGGATGGGGCGGGGGGAGGCGCTGCCCCCCCCCCACGCTGCAGCCCCCCCCTCTCTTCCCGGTGAGTCCTTGGGGGCGTGTGTGTGGGGGGGTCCCTATCCTTCATGTCATCCCGGGAGCGGGGGTCTCCATCCCTGGTGTCATCCTGGGGGGGTATCCCTTGTTTTGTTGGGGTGGGGGCGTCCTGTTGTTGTTCCGGGGTGGGGGGGGGTGCTGACCCCTGCCGTGCCCCCCCCCCCCCTCCTCCAGCCACTGGATCACCGGGCGGTGCCGCTGCCAGGGGGGGAGGAGGGGGAGTACATGTTGGCGCTGAAGCAGGAGCTTCGGGGGGCCATGAAGACCCTCCCCTATTTTGTCAAGCCTGGGGCGCCCCGCAGAGGTACCGGGGGGGTCGGAGGTGGGGGGAGACCCTTCTTTGGGCTGGGGGTGGGAGGGAGAGAGGAGGGGACCTGACCCACAGCGCCCACCCCACCACCCTGGGGGGGCTTCTCAGTCCTACTGTGGTGGGAACCCCCCCCCCCAGCCCCCTGACCCTCCACCCCCTGCCATGGGACCCACCCGCCCCCCCCCCCAGCCCCATGGCCCCCCTGCCCCACCACGGTGGGATCCCTCCAGCCTGCCTATCCCCTACTGTGAGACCCACACCCCCCCCCCTCATTATTTTCCCATCCCCAAACTGTGGGACCCACCCCCAGCCCCATGAATCCCAAGGGCCTTCCCCCCCCAGCCCTGTGCTCCCCCCACCCCGCTGCATTGAAACCCCCAGCCCCATGAACTCCCTGCCCCACCTTGCTGGGAACCCCCCCACTCCACTACATTGGGACCCCCAGCCCCACGTTTGTGCCCCCCCTCCTCAACCCCACGGCCTCCAGTCCCATGGCCGTTGTTTCCAGCTGCCTTGTGCCACCATCTGTCCCAGGGGGGTGTCCCCACAGGTGTCCCCTCCCCCCGTGCCCCCCACTCAGTGCCCCCACCGACCCCCCTGCCCCACGTTGGGCGCCTCCCCCCCTAGATATCGAACGCTACTCAGACAAGTACCAGATCTCCAGCCCCGTTGACAGCGCCATCGACTGGAACCCAGGTCTTGGGGGGGGGGGGGACGGGACAGGGGACAAACGGAGGGGGGGCAGGGGGGGCTTGGGGTGGGTGGGGGGCCTAATCCAGCCCCTCACTCTGCCCCACAGACTGGAGGCGGCTCCCGCGGGAGCTGAAGATCCGGGTGCGGCGGCTGCGGAAGGGCAGTGAGTGTGTGTCCCCCCCCCCCAGCCCTGTGTCCCCTCCTGTCCCCCCTGTTCCCACCATGGGGCTGGACTCTGCCCTGCTGGGGGGGTCACACTCCTGTTTGTGTCTCCCCCCCAACCCAGGGACCACCCTCCTCCTCCCCAAGTGCAAGCAGCGGGTTGTACTGGACAAGGAGGAGGCCATTAAGAAGCTGGAGGTAACGAGGCCAAAGGCTTTGTCATTGTCCCCTTGTCCCCTGTGCTGCTGGGGGGTTCCCCACCGAGGTGGCTTTTGGGGTTTGTCACCTCCCCCCCCCCCCCCCGGGTTAATGCCTGGACCCCCCAGAGCCTGGAGAAGAAGGAGGAGGAGGTGACATCTGAGGAGGAAGAGGAGAAGGAGGAGGAAGAGGAAGGGAAGGAAGAGGAGGAAGAGGAGTATGACGAGGAGGAGCACGAAGAGGTGACATGGGGCTGGGGGGGGGGGACACACACGTGCCAGGGGGACATGGGCTGGGGGGTCGGGGGTGGCTCTGACCCCCCCCACCCCACCCCTGTGTCCCCAGGAGACCGATTACATCATGTCCTACTTCGACAACGGGGAGGACTTTGGTGGGGACAGCGACGACAACATGGACGAGGCCGTCTACTGAGCCTGTCACCCTCCTGGGGACACCGGGGTCCTCTGTCACCAGCTCCACCAGGCACCTGGGTCCCCTGTCACCAGCCCCCTTAGGACATTGGGATCCCCTGTCACCAGCCCCCCTGAGATGCTGAGATCCTCTGTCACCCCTCTGGGACACTTGGGTCCCCTGTCACCAGCCCCCTTGGGACACTGGGGTCCCTTGTCACCCTCCCCAGGACACTGGGGTCCCCTGTCACCCCTCTGGGACACTTGGGTCCCCTGTCACCAGCTCCCTCAGACACTGGGGTCCCCTGTCACCCCTCTGGGACACTTGGGTCCCCTGTCACCAGCCCCCTTGGGACACTGGGGTCCCTTGTCACCCTCCCCAGGACACTGGGGTCCCCTGTCACCCCTCTGGGACACTTGGGTCCCCTGTCACCAGCTCCCTCAGACACTGGGGTCCCCTGTCACCTCTGTCCCCTGTCACCAGCCCCCTTGGGACACTGGGGTCCCTTGTCACCCTCCCCAGGACACTTGGGTCCCCTGTCACCAGCCCACCCAGGCGCCTGGGTCCCTTGTCACCCTCCCAGGACAGCAGGGTCCCTTTGTCACCTCCCCTGGACACCAAGTGTCCCCTGTCACCCCCTGTCCCACCTGCAGGTGGCGCTTGTGCCCCAGGGATGAGGGCTGGGACCCCCCGGGTGCTGGCATGGGGGGGGGGGGGACACACATGGGGACACCCCCCAACCCCCCAACTTGGGGTCAGTCCCCGACCCCCCCCCCCTTTTAGCGGCAGCTTTTTAACATTTGGGGTTTTTAAAAATCATTTTGGGTGAATTAAAGTGAATTTCTGTATTTCTACCTTGTTATCGTAGGCTTGACGGGAGGGGGGGGAAGGGCGGGGTTTTTGGGGGTGAAAAGATGGATTTTGGGGGTAAAAATATGGGGTTGGGGGGGCAAAAGGTGGGGGGTTTTTTGAGGGGGAAGTGTTTTTTTGAGGAGAAAGGTGTTTTTATAGGGGAAAAGACGCTTTTTTAGGGGGTAAATGGGGGGTATTTTTTAATGTTTTTTTTTCTGGTGGTAAAGGTTTTTTTTTAGGGGGGTGTTTTTTGGGGCTGAAAGTTTGTGTTTTGGGGGGGGTAAAAGCTGTTGGTTTTTTTTCTGGACGGAAAGTGTTTGGGGGGGCTGAAATGCTGTTTTTTTGGGGGGAAAAGGTGCTTTTCAGGGGCTGAAAATGTTTTCGGGGGGGAGTGAAAAGTTTTTTTAAGGGGAAAAGGTCTTTTTGGGGGGGCTAAAAAGGTTTTTTTTTGGGGGTGAAAAGTTTTTTTTAAGGGGAAAAGGTCTTTTGGGGGGGCTAAAAAGGTGTTTTTGGGGGGAAAAGGTGGGGGGTTTTGGGGGGGAAGGTTTATTTGGGGGGGGAAAGGTGTGTTTTATGGGGTAAAAGCTGTTTATGGAGGGGGAATGGTGGGGTTTTTGGGGGGGGGGAGTTGTTTTTTGCAGACGAAGGGGACAAGGGAGGGACAAAGCGGGGCGGGGGCTGCTCACGTTGAGGACCCCCCCCCCCCCGGGGACTGTCCTGTTCTTAGTCCCGGGGTAATAAACGCAACAGCAGGAACAACAACAGCCGCGGGGCAGGGACCGGCCCCCCCGTCCCTGCCGGAGCCATCACGGGACTCCAGGAGGTGGAGATTTCCCAGCTCCGCCCCCCGGGGTGGGGGAGGAATTGGAAGAAATCACCCCAAAACAGAGCGGGATCCTCACCCCCCCAGGAGGTCCCAGTTGCAGGAGTAAAACCAGCCGGAAAATCTCCGGCTGGGATAAGTGGGGGAACTGGGGCTGGGAAGAGTTCCGGGAATTGGGGAGGAGATGGGGAGGGGGTTTGCTTCCCACCACCCCGTCCCACCACCCCATCCCACCCCATCCCACCCCCACCACCCCGTCCCACCACCCCGTCCCACCACCCCGTCCCGTCCCACCACCCCGTCCCACCACCCCGTCCCGTCCCACCACCCCATCCCACCACCCCGTCCCGTCCCACCACCCGTCCCATCCCATCCCACCCCACCACCCCGTCCCACCCCGTCCCACCACCCCGTCCCACCCCATCCCACCACCCTGTCCCATCCCACCCCCCCATCCCACCACCCCGTCCCACCCCATCCCACCCCACCACCCCGTCCCACCACCCCATCCCACCCCACCCCACCCCATTCCCTGTCCCCATCCCAGTTCCTCTCCCAGTTCCCCCCCCATTCCCATTCCCCTGCCACCCCCCCCCCATGGTGCTCCAGCTCCATCCCGAGCCCTTTGGCCCAGTTGGGCGCAGCCGGAGCGCGGGGCTGGCACCGGGAACCGTGCCTGGTGGCCCCCCCCGTGTCACCTCCGTGTCCCCCTCCATTCCAGACTCTCCTGCCCATACTTGGCCCGGAGCGGGACCGACCCTTCACCCGCTTGGAGGGTGTCCCGGCCACCTTGGGGACGTGCCAGCCCGGCAGAGTGACAGTGGCTTGGCCACCGCCCCGGGAAGGGAAGCTGAGGCAGGGAATGGGGGGGGGGGACACCCCCATGTATTGTGGGGGGGGGGTCCTGGTGACCCTCGTGGGTGCACGGAGCAGGGTGGGGGGGCTGTGGGGGACCTTGTGGCACCGAGTTGGGGACACGGTTGCGGAGAGTGGGGGGTGAACCCCTGGGGGTGTCAGCAGGGGCATGGCCGGTGTCACAGCTCGTGTGGGGACAAGGGCACGGTGTCCTGGTGGCACTGGTGGTGTGTGGGGACGGTGTCACCAGTGGCATGGCTTGTATGAGGACAGTGGCCACCATGGCGTGGTGTCCCCAGTGTCACCAGTGGCATGGCTTGTATGAGGACAGTGGCCACCATGGCATGGTGTCCCACTGTCACCAGTGGCATGGCTTGTATGAGGACAGTGGCCACCATGGCGTGGTGTCCCAGTGTCACCAGTGTCATGGCTTGCATGGGGATGGTGACCACCATGGCGTGGTGTCCCAGTGTCACCAGTGGCACGGCTTGTATGGGGACGGTGACTCCACCATGTCCCAGTGTCACCAGTGGCATGGCTTATATGGGGACAGCGACCATGGTGGCAGCATGTCCTAGTGTCATGGCTTGTATGGAGATGGTGACCATGGTGACATCCTGGTGTCGCCAGTGACATGGCTTGTATGAGGACAGTGGCCACCATGGCATGGTGTCCCAGTGTCACCAGTGGCATGGCTTGCATGGGGATGGTGACCACCATGGCATGGTGTCCCAGTGTCACCAGTGTCATGGCTTGTATGAGGACAGTGACCACCATGGCATGGTGTCCCACTGTCACCAGTGTCATGGCTTGTATGAGGACAGTGACCACCATGGCGTGGTGTCCCAGTGTCACCAGTGTCATGGCTTGTATGAGGACAGTGACCACCATGGCGTGGTGTCCCACTGTCACCAGTGTCATGGCTTGTATGAGGACAGTGACCACCATGGTGTGGTGTCCCAGTGTCACCAGTGGCATGGCTTGTAGGGGGACAGTGACTCCACCATGTCCCAGTGTCACAGCTTGTATGAGGATGTTGGCCCATTGTGTCCTGGTGTCACCAGCATGGTGGCTTCTATGGGGACAGTGACTCCACTGTGGCATCATGTCCCAGTGTCACCAGTGGCACAGCTTGTAAGGGGATGGTGACTCCACCATGTCCCAGTGTCACAGCTCATGTGGGGGTGGTGACCACCGCGGCATCATGTCCCAGTGTCACTGGTGTCACAGCTTGCGTGGGGACAGTGACACTGGTTGGGGACAGTCGGTGCCCGGCACAGCTGCTCCCGCTGATAAGGTCCCTTCGTGCTGCGGTGACACCAAGATAAGGGTGGGGACACTGAGGCACACGGGGGAGGTGACACCGGGGGGGGAGCCACCGCAGCCCCTGCTGCCATGTGGGGGGGGCGGGTGGTGGCACCTCACCAAGGTCACGGCTGTTTTCTGCTCCGTGTCCCTGACCCTTCACCTACATTCCCCAAAAAAGGGCCGGAAAAGGATGGGAACGTCCGGGAAAGGGACCGTGCCGCGGCGGGAGGTGACGGGGGGGTGACAGGAGAGCTCTGCTCCCAATTAGCACCTTGTTAACGAGCGCCAGCACCCCGAGGTGGGACAGGATGTGGCCCAGTGGATGTGTCCCCCCTCCCCAGGGCGGGGATCTCGTCCCCTTCCCTGTGTCCCCCCCATTGTCCCCAAGGTCACAGTCAGGAGCCTTTGTCACCGATCTCCAGTCTCTTTATTACGAACGTCACCCCCCAGGGGTGGCACCGGTACAAAAATCCACGTTTATTCCCTTTTTCCCCCTCCCCAGAAAAAAAAAAATCCCAGATACAAAAGTGTAGAAAAGGGGCCGTGTCCAGTGGGATCTGGGGACCCCCCGGATGAGCCCGGCCCTGCTGCGGGATCGGAGCGTTCCCGGCTCCCCCACCGGGGTTGGCTTTGGTCAGAACTTGTGCGTTGGGTGAGGGAGGAATCCCGTGGGACGGGAGGAGCCCCGCAATCCCACGGGATTCACGTCCCCAGAGATCCCGTTCCCCGTGGGATCCTGCTCTGCCAAGGCCGGCACAAGCGGGAAGCGGTGCCTGGGGGAGGCGGGCGGGGCTGTAACCGACCGGGATTCCCACCGGTTGGGAAATGCATCCCGAGCTCGGCGCTCCAGACACCAGAACCACAGAACACAAACGGGCTCCGACACGGAGCCGAGCTTCCCAAGGGAATTCTAGAGAGCCAAGGGACTGGGACAGCGTCTCCGAGGGGGGCCGGGGCTTTCCCAGGGGGCTGGACGGAGCTGCTTCCTGTCGCCCTCGGCACCGGAGCAGCGGGAGGACGGAGATTAAAGGCACCGAGCTTGGGAGCAACAGCCCTGGCATCGGAAAAACGGGACGATGGACGATCCCTGCGCTCTCGGGCGCCGTCTCCAACACGGATCCAACAGGTCGTGCCCGTCCCCAGAGGGTGGACAGGATCGAAGGCGTCGGGATGACGGCTGCTGGTGGAACAGTCTCTCCAGGTTTGCTCCACCCTCAGGATTTTCCTGCCCGTTCCCACACCAGCACCTCGGGAACGTTTGTTGGGAATACACCAGCCATGAGCGAGGTTGGAGCCACGGCAGGAACACGTGGACTCATCCACCTCGTGGCCGCCTCCGAGCGGAGCCTCCAGCAGCTCCTCCTGCTGCCAGGTCCATGCAGCTCCGAGGTGTCAATCACGGATCAAGAGTCCAGAAAACAAAAACCAGGAGCGCGAGTGCGGGCGCGGCGCTCACTGCACGTTGTTGTTGGCGATGCAGGGATCCACCTGTGGGGGAAGCCAAAGCCCCGTGAGATGCTTCCAGGTTGAATCCCAAACCCCACCACAACCAGAGCCATCCCACCTCTCCGGTCACCCTCTCCCAAGGAATTCCCCTCTGGAGATCCTCACCTCCGTGTAGGTGGGTGGAGGCATGAACTTGAACTCAGGAGCGTACATGAAGATGGGGCTGTCGAAGCTGTCGGGGTCCTCCAGGAGGGGTGTGGTGGGGCTCTCCAGCCGGTGATCTTCAGGAACAATGTCCAGGTAGCAAGGGGGGGCTGTGAGGTGAGGAGGGATCCATCAGCATTCCCAGATTTCCAGCACCTCTGGAATTCCCCACACCACCTCCCAGCCTCCCACCCCAGAATTTGGGGGGTCCCACCAAGGCCCCCCCACTCACCTTCTGGAGCGTCAGGGAGGTTGAGATCCACCCAGCTCATCTCGGAGCTGGTCTGACTGGCCATGCTGGAGCTGCGGCTGCCGATGCCCGAGCGGCTCCCGATGACCAGGGGCAGCTCCAAGATGATCTTCTTGGAGCCCGGGACGCTGACGTAGATCTGCGAGGACAAGAGCCAGAGTTTTAGGGAATGTTGGGAGGAAGCAGAAGTGGGACAACACCTGGAGCCCAGCAGCAGCCCCAGCCCTCACCTGCAGGAAATACTCCACACGCAGGATGTTGCAGCCCAGGATGGAGGGTTTCAGCTTCTTGACACGGATGGTCTTCCCACGCCAGGAGTCGGACATCCCGGAGATGATGTGGTTGCCACGGACGCAGGAGAGTTTCTGGGAGAAGACCTTGGTCTGGCCGTTGGCCAGGTAGGTGTGCTTGGCAATGATGGCCGCCTTGGGCACCACGATGCGGGAGCAAGTGTTCTCAAAGTCGGCGTTGATGCAGATCTCATCACCTGGAGAGGGATGCAGGTTGGAGTTTAGGAATGTTGGAGCTTTTCCTTGCAGGATTTACCACCCCCCAACGCTCCCCCTCTGCTTGTCCCAGCCCTGCTCTGGAGGGGAGGCCAGGCTCTCACCTTCACAAAACCCTTTCCTGTTGATCTGAGCGCTGACCGACACGCGTCCGTCAGGAATGAACATGCACGACACCTTCTTCTCCTTCTTGGCAGCGACTGGGGACTGTGGAAAAAGGAGATGGTCACCTCGGTGCCACCAGCCCGTCCCACCCTCCTTCCTTCCTCCCGTTGCACAACAAAAGCTTCAAGTTCCACCCCCCCCCCCCCCCGAGGTCTGAGCTTCTCAAGCGAAAGCAGAACCAGCCCCTGGCTTCATCTGCCTGGTGTAGATTTCCAGAACTGGGACTTCTTAAGGATTTAATCCAGGCTCAGCACCAAAGCCTATTAGTGGAGTCTTAATGACTAAGGTCAGCCTGACCCTACCCAGGAGCTTTCCTCCTTCCTGCCCACACCCAAACGTCCCCGAGAAACTCACCAGCAATTCCGGGGTGTTCACGTCCACAGGGTCCATCACCTCAAAGCGCTTCTTCACCTCTTGTGTTGGGAAGGATGGACGCTCCAGGAAAGCCTTCACCCAGTAATCCACACATCCATACTTCCCCTTGAAGGTGGTACCCAGAGGCCTGTGGAAAAGCACTTGTTAGACACATCCCGAGGCAACTGGAGAATTCTCCTAGTGATCCACTTTAATTTTCTTTTAAGACAGGGTGTTTATCTCACACTCACCCCTGGGGAAGCTCGAATCCAAATTTGTACTCGTACTTGTTGCCGGGTCTCAGGATTACGGAACCGTCCCCATCTGGGAAAGAAAAAGGGAAGTGTCAGCTGGAGCTCCAGGGCTTTGTCCTTAGGCATTATCCCTCTTCTGCTTACACAGCTGGTGACGGAGCCAAGTGCCCCACGGGCTTGAGCTGCATCAACCGTGTGGAAAGAGCCGCCCACACCTGCCCCCCAGAACCCTGAACGCTGTCACTTCCCGGGGCAGGGAAGTGCTGCTCCTGCAACCTCCCTTCTTTCCACACCTGAAGCCAGAACACTGTGTCCGAACGTCCCTGTTCCCTCTCCTCACCACACCCTGCTTCCACTTTCAGGGAGTATCTAGCATGTCTCTTCCCCAACCACATCCTGATCTCCAAGACTTCATGTTCCCCCAGTTATCTCCCAGGAATCTATACCACGTCCCTATCTCTTGCCTTCCCCGGAGCCAGGAGGGCTCCTAAAAGGAGTTCTCCATGCCCAGGAGATCTCGGGTGAGATCTGTGCTTGCCACTCCCTGGCCACCACCCATCCCAGGCAGCTCCTGGCACTGGGACACCCAGTTCTCACTCCCTGCGGGCACACGGCATCGCTGCCTGCTCCGTGAGCCACACCAACACCAGCTCATCTAGCTTTTGTTTGAGGCTTCAACTAAAGCTCGTCAGCTTTCCAACTCTGAGAACTCGACTTAGCCAAGCCCCGTTCTCCTCTCCCTATCCACAATTCCAATGGATTTGCTCGTTTCTCTTCAAACTCAACCAACATCCCATCCTGCTTTCATCTCAGCACCAGCAAAGCACAACAACTCCTCACCGCAACCGACGCACACCTCAAGGAGAGGCAACCAGAGACTCGCTCCAGCCTCGCAAGAAGTCAACCAGCAGGAAAAGCTGCTGCTCAGTGGACTCCCACCCCTTTCTGCCCCCCGACTCCCTTCACCCAGCCCCAGATCCTCACCAGTGGGCTGCTCCTCCAAGCTGAGGATGTCCTCGAAGCGCAGGTACTCCATCTCCTGCTTGCAGTGCTGGGGGCCCTTGGCCCAGTTGACTTTGGCCACCCCGCAGGCCAGCACCTTGACGGCGCTGACACGAGTCACTTCGGCTACCTCCACCAACACACGCCCAGCCACCTTCTCCCCGCTGCAATAGATCTTCTCAGGTTCGCTGAAGGTCATCTGGAAGGTCTTCACCTTCTTGAACATCACCATGGTTGAGGTGAGTGTGGGAGATCGCTCTTGAGAAAGCAGCGAGGGAGCCGCACAGGGCAAGAACTAGCCTGCAACAGGCTAATTTTAGTCAGAAAGGGCAACTTAACCCTCTGCTTCCTCAAAGGGAAAGCGAAAAGCAGAGCCGCTCGGAGCCAACGCGGACCACTCGCTCCCCTCAGCGCGTTGAGCGCGGCCCCTCGCAGCCGCTGCCTTTTATAGCCTCTGCCTCCCCGCCCTTCCCCCGCCCGCGCTTGTTGATGCCAGTAGCCCCACGCCGAAGGCGCGTGGCCAGGCGTGCTACTCGCGTGATCAGCGCCCCCATTGGCCGCCGCCGCCTTGTTTACAGCCCCGCCGGCCAATCAGAGAGCCGGGTGCGGAGCGTGGACAGCGTGTGAAGGAGAGGCGCGCGTGTACCAGGGAGCGGAGGGCGGGGGTGGGGGAACACACGGAGTGGCAGCGCGGCTGGCCAATGGGAGGCGAGGGCGGGCGGCGCCGGCGGCCAATGGGGAGTGAGGAACAGGATGTAATGTTCTCAGCGCTGGGGAAGGGGGGGCAGCCCCCTCAGGGTGGGTGATGTCCCCAGTTCAGCGCTTACTGGGACGGGCCCTGCTGTGCTGGGCGGACTGGGAGCGGCTTTTGTCAGGGTCCCTAGAGCTCCCCTCTAGGAGCTTTTCTCCTCAGTTCCCCCCATGTAGGGGCAGCCTGGGGGCATTTCCACAGCGCCCCCCTCACCCCCCCGCCCCGGCCTCCCCCTCAGCCGCAGCCTGAGGCGTTTCCTCAGCCCCTCTGTGCTACCCGTCTTCCCCCTACATTATTTGAGGTAAAAAAGGACGGGTTTGGGGTAGGGGATCGAAGCCTGACCCTGGGGGCCTCTCTCCATCCTTCTGGGGTGCCACAGGGGGGGCTTTCCGCAGCCCCCCCCCCCCCCCCACGATCCCCCGATGAGGGACCCACACCCCCCTCGCCACCCGCTGTGTTTTGGGGACCTTTTCCAAAATCATCCCCCTCCACACGCCGTCATATCACAAAAAGGGAAGCGTGACACCCCCTCCTGCTCCCCCGCGCTTCGGGATCCTTCGAAACTGTGTCTTGAGGGGGGTGAGGTTGGTGGGGGGGGGGGTTGAAGACAGAAAACAGAAAGTAACCGATGAGAAAACCTGAGGCAACGGTTTATTTTTAAGATCCCGATGTCTAGATGTTTCTCGTAGAAAATGGGAGACTGGGAGACTTTTTTTTTTTTTCTTTCTTTCTTTTTTTTTCCATCAACATGTCTCCCTTGACCTAAGGGAGGACAAACAACCACAGCCTTCCCATAACTTGTCCCTGTGGCAGGACCCTCGCCCCTGTTTTCCAGCTGGGATTTGGGGAACACGGTTGTGTTGCCCTCCCACTTGGAGAAGCCCTCGAATGTTCCTTCCTAGATGGCTTTTGCTGAGCAGACATTCCTCCCTGACACGCGGGGGCTGCTTTGCCCCTGGTTTTAAAAGCTGTTCATGCTTTTACAGTTCAGGAAGACACGGGGAGTGGGAGGAAATGGGAAAAACAATTCTCTTTGGAACCACCCAACCAAGTGGGAATGGAAAACGGGGGCTCCCAAGACACCCCCCCCACCCCGAATGAGGAAAAGGGATAGGGTTTTTTGTTAGGAATTGTCTCCTTTGTCCTTTGGAGCTTGTTTATCTGTGTGTTTCTGGCACGCTCTGTGCTTTTCTTTCTCCCTTTCCCCCTGGAGTTAATTCACACCTGTTTGTATAAACCGATAACGCGGCCAGATAAACTGTGGGGCATAAACTGCCCTCCTGCCAAACTGCAGGACCAAAAAAAAAAAAAAAAAAAATTTCCTTTACTGCAAGAGAATTGTTTCCCAACGAGGTAACGTCATGGAGGAACTGCACCTTTTTCCTGCTGCCTCTGGCCCCAGCGAGCTCGCCCCATTGTCTAGGGACACGCTAGGGAAAAAAAAAGGTGCTGGATTAACAAAGAATTAGGGATTTGTTCTAATTTGGCAAAATGATTATAGAGCTCTCTCTCCAGCCTTGCCAGCTCTGGGATATTTGATCCCAAAGACCCCAGCTTGGATCTGTGCCTTTGGATGGGGCCGTGTTTACACTCTCCCTCTCTGGTTTCTCTCGATGCCTGTCTTTCTAAGGAAGACATATCCATGGACAGTAAAACACATTCCAGCCATGTCAAAGGACTATCGGGCCTCAGAGGTTGCCAAAAATATGATCCCAGGCACGTTTCCACCACCCCAATCCTCTCCAAATTTCTCTTTACCTGTCAATCAGCTTTTGCCCTGTGCTCCCCTAACCTTCATCCCACTGGAAGTGGCTTCCTGCTCCTTCCACAGGAGAAGGAACAGCTGTAATTTCCTCGGGGCTGAGACTTGGTTTGGAAGGTTTCCCATGCAAGCAGCACCCTGGATGAAGCAAGAGTTTCAGGAATGCTTTGGGATTTTAGCTGGTAGAGGCAAAAGCTTCACAATGTCACGTCTCCTTCAAAAAAAAGAACAAGGGCATGGGAAGAGAAGCTGCTTGGATTTGTGGGCAGGGCCCAGCTCTTGGGAGCTTACTCGTTCCCACTGAATTATTTTAAGGCATTCACACCCCCCTTTCCCACCAGGATTGTGGTGCTGGATCCATCTGGCCTTGGTTGGGAGCAAAGGCACCACCGAGGGTGGATGGGGAGGGTGGGCAGAGCCTTGTTCTCTCCCAGTGTGCCTGGCTGGGGGTGAGGGGAGGCAAGGAGAGGAGGATGGCAAGGAGAGGAGGATGGCCAGGAGAGGAGGATGGCAAGGATAGCTGCATGACTAACTTTTCATGTCGGGGATAACCCAGGGTTGGGCTGAGCCAGAAACCAGGCCCTGAGGTGACTCACAAGGAGCCAGGGCTGCTGCTGGGTCATGAAGAAGGAACTGGGAACGGCACAACCCAACCACTTCAACACCCTTTAACACCGCTCTCTACATCCTGCTTTGCTGGAAACTGCCCCTGTTCACCCCCTCTCTCTAAATCCTCCTTATAATAAACCCTCAATGCTTAGAAAAGCCTTTTTTGTTGTTTTTTTTTTCCCCTGGTTTAGGTTGCTGGGCGCTGTTGCCATCATTGCCTGGAGAAGCCACCACGCTCCTCCCGTGTCCTTTTCCCCATCACTCAGCTGAAGAGATCTGCTGGAGCCTGCAGCCCTGGAGCTTCTCCGTGCTGGTTTCCCTGGGTTGTGTTCTCTTTTTTTATGTCACCACATATGGTTGCTTCCAGAAAATTCGAGGTGGGAATTGGAAGGGGGAGGGAAGAGAGGGAAGGGACAGAGTGTGCCGGCCGCGGGGCGGAGAGCGGGAGCCAGGATGGAAAAGGCATTTCCTTTGTTGAGGTTGTTTATGTAGAGGGAACATTAAAAAAAAACACAACCCAACGGGATCCCACACTGATTGCAGCTGGAAAACGAGGGAGTGTGGGATTGGGATGGCTCCTGGAAAGCCACTGCTTGTCCCATGCCCAGCTCCTCGCTGCTCACGTTGGGCCGCGGCCACGGCTCAACAGAGGTTCCTGGGTCTGAAACCGACCTGAGTGGCTCCGTTTCTAAAAATGAAAAAAAAGCAGCTTTTTTGGTGAGGTTTGTAAGGGCTGTGGTGCCTGGGTTGAGGCAGGGAGGACACAGCCCCACGGGGGGGCTGGAATACAGAGGTGTTTCCAGGGATCTACGGGTTGGAAGGCTCTCAGGGCAGATCCTTGTTGAAGGGGGGTCCAAAATCAGCTTTTTTAATTGATTTTTTTGGTGCTTTCATGCACGGCGATGGCTTGTGGCACAGATCAGGGTCCTCTTTTCCCCTTCCCTGTCCCCTCTGGGTGGGGAGAAGTCCTCTCAGGTGTGAGGAATTTCCCCCCAGAATCCCAAGTTCCCAGCTCCTGCCGAGGAGCCTGATGTGAAAGCTCTCCCTGACCCAAGGTTCTTTGCCCTGGTGGGATTTCTTCACATCTTCTCTGGCCAGGTTGTGTTTTTGTAACAGGGGAAGGGGAAAACCAGAGCTGAGAGTCAACAGCCTGTGACAAGAGGCTGCACTTCGTCATCATTCAGCAGGGAGGAATTTGAATTCAGGGCTTGGGAAGTCTCGTGTCTGTCATCTGCTCAGGGCAGGAAGAGTCAGTTCCAGCAGCTCTTCCCTCTGGCTGGGAGAGCGTGACCTCTCCTGGGCTGCTGGAGCACAGCAGGGCCATCTGAACCCACCACTCTGGGCTCCACCAGCCAAGGTTCCTCTTCTAGAAGAACAAATCCAGCTCACCTCTTTGCCAGACCAGCCCACCAGGTCCTCCTTGCCTTTGGGGTCGGTTAGGTTTGAGGAAAGAAGCAGCATAAAGCAAAAGATTTCCTGAACTTCCATCCCTGCTCCATCCAGTGGGCCCCAGTGGAGATGCTGGAGAGAGCAAAGAAATAAGGACATTTTTTATTTTCCAGCAGCCAAAGCTCCTGTGAGGCTGCCAGTGTGTGGTGTGTGCCTGGGGGCAAGGGGGTCCTCACCTGAGAGGCCCACCCCCACCACCAGAACATAGAGAACCAGGTTGGGTGGCTAAAACTGGGGGAGAAAACCCCTCCTAGACCTCCCTCACCCGCACTGGCCTCACAGGCAATGAGATGGTGGAACCTTTCTGGGAGAGTTTGGTGCAAGTTGGGGTGAGGATGGACATTCCCCGGGCTGTGGAGCTGCCGGCTCCAGAAAACCCTTCTCATCCTTTGGGTTGTGTGGACATCTAGAGGCCCTGCCAGGAATGGCATGGAAGTGGGTGTCCTGGGTGTCCTCCATTCAGTTTCTCCTATTCTGAGGAAGTTCTTGCCTTGGCCTGAACGTCTTGCTAACAAAACAGGCCGGAGTCTGGCAGGAAAGATGCTGAGGAAATTTTGGGTGGCTTTGAAGCTGTTTTGAAGACCTGCCTCCTATCTGGAGAGCTCCGGTTTGCAGGCTAGAGGCTCAGCAGCTCCAACTTGCACATCTTTGTGTGGTGGCCAAGGTGGCCACCTCTGCTGGCCAGGCTGGTTTAGAACACGTGGAAGCAGGTGCTGCTGAAGAGGCAGGTTTGGCTACAGCACCACGTGCCCCAAGGCCTTGGAATTTGGGAATTAGGAAGAATTTCTTTGTCGTGAGGGTGGTGAGACCCTGGAACAGGTTTCCCAGGGGAGCTGTGGCTGCCCCATCCCTGGAAGTGTCCAAGGGCAGGTTGGATGGGGCTTGGAGCAACCTGGGCTGGTGGGAGGTGTCCCTGCCCATGGTGGGGTTGGATCTAGATGACCCCTCCAACCCAAACCATCCCATGAGTCCATGATTTCTCTAACTACTAGAAATCAGCATATCCTAGAATCCCAGGTTGGAAGGACCTCAAGGATCATCTGGTCCAACCCTTCCTGACCAAATAAAAGTGGGACAGGATGGAAGAGGAGCAGGTTGTCCCAGACCCCTCCCACCTTCCACCAGCTCTGGCTGCCAGGGCAGGCAAAGCCCAGGACTGATCCAGACTGGGAATTCCCTTCCTCCAACCACCCAGGTTGGGCAACTGGATGCAGAACAACCCAAACTGGGTTCGCTTTTGAAAATACTGGCCAGTGGGGGTTTTTTTTAGCAGGTGACAAATACTTCAGGAACCTTCAGGGCTTGATCCAAAGGCTCCTGACGTCAATGGAAATACTCACGTTGACATCAGTGGGGCTTGGATCCCAGCCTACGTTCCACTTCTTTATTCCAGTCTGCAATCTGTCAGGGAGGGAAAGGTCTTTTGTTTCTACTTGGAGACTTCAGCACGTCTCTGAAAGGTCTTGCTTCCTCTGCCATCGTGCAGTTGAGGATGAGGAGTAGGGAACAATTTGGAGAAGAGATGGGAACCCATGCAAGGCTGCGCGTGTCCCTTCCGTGCCGCTGGATCCCGGCCAGGCTGCAGCTCAGGTTTAAGCATCTGGAAGGAGGGTGGTGGCCTTGGCTGTGACTCCCCAGGACCTGCTGCAACCAGCATCAGAGCTTCAGACCTCCACGAGCTGCTCGGGATGGTCCAGCTCACCTATTCCAGAGAGCTCTGGCCAAAGTCATAGAGCCATAGAATCATGGGATGGGTTGGGTAGGAGGTAGCTTCAAGAGCATCTAGATCCAACCCCCTGCATGGGCAGGGACACCTCCCACCAGCCCAGCTTGCTCCAAGACCCATCCAACCTGCCCTTGGACACTTCCAGGGATGGGGAAATCCTCTCCTTGAGGAGTGTCCGGGTGACGCTCTTGGTCATGTGGTTTAGTTTTAGGTGGTCCAACCAGGAGCAGAGAGTTGGACTCCTTGTGGATCCCTTCCATCTCTGTGATCTTCCTAGGTTTTGGGTTTGTCAGGTGGGTGATGTGTTGAGGGGTATGGAATTGACCTTTCCTGGGAGCAAAGCCCTTGGAGCCCAATTCCTTGCCCCCTTCCCAGATGGGATGTTCATGAGCAGGTTGGGAAGATTGATTCTTTGAAGCCTTGGGTTAGAGCCCTGCTGAGGCCACCTCCACCACCTTCCTGTTCCTGGTGGAACTGGGGGCTCTTCTGTCCCCATTTTGTGACTGTGGAGGGGACAAGAGGCCGGGCCTGGGGGATGAGTGGAGGCCCCTCTCACTGCACTGGTGAGCTCCTCACCTCTCCCTGAGGAAAGCCCCACTTTCCCATGGCATTCTTGTGGATTGTCTCCATGGGCCAAAATCTAGAGGGATCATCACGTTCCATGTTATAAAATCCATCGCTGTGGGGTGACAGTGACACTGTCCCTGGCAGGTGCTGGGAGCTCCTTCAGAGCTGCTCCTTCCCCCCCTGGAACTGGCCACCTTTGCTCCCTGCCTCAAGTCAACCCCGTTTCCCTCAGAAGCTCCAGCCCCATCAACCCTGCAGCCTCTTCAGGAGATTCCTGAGGATTTAATTCAATGAATTTATACGTCGCTTCCTGGTGGGTATTTATAGAGCCCAGAGTGGAGGGAGCAGTGGGTGGAGGGTGGGAGATATTATTATCTTCACCTGCTGCTGCCGACCAACGAAATCAAGAGACAGATGACAGGAAATGAGGACTTCAAAAATAGACACCTTTAATGTCAGAACCTTCAGAGATGAGCCAGAGCACCACACAAGAAGAGGAGGAACTTCCCCACTCCCCATCGTGGAGGGAGGAGGAAGTATGTGGAGATATCAAAGAACCTTTTCCATATTTACTCATCGTGCCCTTGGCAGGTGAGCCAGAGGGGGGGAAAAAACAAAACACAACTGACCAGAGAAGCTGCAGATAAACCAAAAGTTGAGCTGTAAAAACCTCCCTTGGTGGCTCAGTAGGTCCTTCATACCTGATATTCTCTTCCCCCCCCGGGTCTGCCAGCTCAATCCTCTGCCTCCACGAGGCTTTGCCAGGTTCTTCTCACAGCTCCACGGGGTGGAAATGGCCAAGTTTGACTGTGACCCTTCTTTGTTTCAGAAAGAAGAAAAGTCTTTGCCTACAGAAAACAGTTCCTACCACCCAGAGCTCTGGCTGCTTCACTTAAAACCTCTTCAAGATACGGACCTTCTACTTTGGCCTCACCTCAGTGTGGACGTACAACTGCCAGGGGCTCCCCTGCCCACCCCTGCAGCCAGCTGGCTTTTGGCCAGCTCCTACTGTCTTCCCAATGGATTCTCTTTTCCAAGGGAAATCCACAGGCTGGGCCGGGTTGTGAGAGTGACAGAGGAAGTTGGGCCCAAGGGACAAGAAGTCCAGGGGGTGTTTTTTCCTCCCTGAAACTCAAGGCTGGTCCAGAGTCCCCAGACAGATGCCAGGAAAACATGGAAAAATAGCAACAGGAGCCTGAAATATCCGAGCTCTGCTGCTCCCCACACTGGGGATCAGCTCCTGCTTGAGCCAGAGAGAGGAGAATCCAGTGCAAAATGCTGGATTTCTGCCTCAAAAATCCCAAACCTTGGTCACCACGTTCCCAGAACCAACTTTCTCCTTGCTTTACTCTCGCCAAGGGTCAAGGGGTCCCAAAATCCACTCAACAACATCTGTGTTTGGTGGATAAAAATCTGGATCTGGGCTCTGGGCCAAACATTGCTGGGCCTGTGAGGTTCCTGAGTGACAGTCTGCTGGAAGAGAGGTGGGAAGGGAGTTGATGGAAGGGCTTTAAGGGGCAGAGAGGTTTCCCAGATGTGTCCTCACCCACCATGTTTCTTTTTCATGGATGCAGCTGCAACGTCCTCATCTTTAGAAGGAAGAAATGTGCCCGAATCCGACAGGGAAAATTGTGACCTGCCCTTGGGAGAGGAGCGGGGCCCGGCCGGCGCCGTGCCTGGATGCACACCAGAGTCTCACCAGCTTTCCTCTCCAGCTCTGCCCTCTCCAAAGGCCTGGAGCTCTGATTCCTGATTGCTGTGGAGATCCATGATCCTTGGTAAGGATTCCCTCTTGATCTGCACGGAGTCAGCAGCTCTCTTAGAGCCCTGGGACAGGCTGCCCAGGGAGGTTGTGGAGTCTCCTCTGGAGACATTCCAAACCTGTGCTCATAGAGTCATAGAATGGTTTGGGTTGGAGAGATCTTAAAGATCATCTAGATCCAACCCCCTCCCATGGGCAGGGACACCTCCCACCAGCCCAGCTTGCTCCAAGCCCCATCCAACCTGCCCTTGGACACTTCCAGGGATGGGGCAGCCACAGCTTCCCTGGGCAACCTGGGCCAGTGTCTCACCACCCTCACACTCAACAATTCCCTCCTCATCTCCAACCTCAATCTCCCTCTGCCAGTTTTCATCCATCCCCCTTGTCCCATCCCTCCCTGCCCTTGGCCAAAGTCCCTCCCCAGCTTTCCTGGAGCCCCTTCAGGCACTGGAAGGTGCTCTGAGGTCTCCCTGGAGCCTTCTCCTCTCCAGGCTCAACACCCCAACTCTCCCAGCCTGTCTTCGTAGGAGAGGTGTCCCTGTGGGATCTAGTGTAGGTGAGCCTTCTCTACCAGAGGGTTGGACTAGATGATCTCCAGAGGTCCCTTCCAAGCCCCACCACTCTGTGGCTGGGCTCACCCCTCAGGGCCTGGCTGCTGTGTCCCCGCGCGATGCCAGCGAGAGCTACGAGTGCAACAAAACAGCCCAAAAACCAGAGATGAGGAAGAGGAGGAGGAAAGAAGAGGACACAGACGGGCAGCCTGCCCCAGCCTGGAAGATGTGGAGTTTCTCCGCATTGGGAAGGAAGACCCTGGCATCCTCCAGAGCCCCATGAGCCGCCAGGGTGAAGTTGGCATCTCCTGAGGTGACCACATCGAAGACACAAGACTGGAAGTAGACATCCTCCACGGGCAGCAGCTCCTTGCAGAGCGCTCGGGCCGCCTCGGCCGCCAGGCGCCCCCCACAGGCCTGGCTGCGGGAGATGCGCTGGCTGCGGGGACAGCCCCCCACGCAGAGCTGCAGGTCCTGCTCCTCCGTGAAGGCTCTGGCCACCTCCTCGGCTGCCCGGATGGAGAAGGAGAGCTGGGGCCCCGCCTGGCGCACCGCGATAGTGGTGCCGATATAATCCGCCCGGATCTCCACGTGCCGCCCGGGGCTGCGCTCCCGGATGGCCAAGCTGCTCCCGCCCGGACGGTCCCCTCCGTTCACCGACCCGTCCTCAAAGGCTGCGGGGAGGTTGTTCAGCTCTGCCTGGTAGACCTTCTGGTCGATGCATTCCTTCATGTTCTTGAAGATGATGGTGAGCTGCAGAGGGCAAAGAGGAGAGGTGGGGGTGTTGAGCTGACCTGGGTGTGAGCCTGGTGGACGCTTCCCCACCCCAGGTGTCAGCTGTCGAGGGGAGGGCACAGCAGATGCACCCCCAGACCATCTCTCCCACCTTGCTGCAGCCCTCTGGGGAAAGCACCAATGGGTCCTGCTTCCCTTCTTTTTTTCCCCATCTTTCTTTACCTCCATTTAAGCAAAGGAAAACTGAGACGGAGCCAAGCCTGGATGAACTTGGGGTTGGACTCGATGATCTTCAGAGGTCCCTCCCAACCCCTAACATTCTGTGATTCTGTGAACTTCATGGAGGGAACCCCAGGACCACCGTGGGACCCATCCCCAGGCAGCAACGGGAGCGTTTGGAAGCCTCTCTGGTCCTCTCAAGGACTTTGATCCCACTTATTCCTGCAGACATCAATTCCTGAAGCTATCCATGCCCTCCCCGGCTGTCTTCTGGAGCGCCCGAAGCTGTTGCTGCATCCCAGAGGTTCTTGGGTTTGCTGCCAAGTGTTTCATGGAATCATAGAATGGGTTGGGTTGGAAGGAACCTTAAAAATCATCCAGTCCCACCCCCCCTGCACGGGCAGGGACACCTCCCACCAGCCCAGCTTGCTCCAAGCCCCATCCAACCTGCCCTTGGACACTTCCAGGGATGGGGCAGCCACAGCTTCCCTGGGCAACCTGGCCCAGGGTCTCACCACCCTCACACTCAACAATTCCCTTCCTCACGTCTACCTTTACCTTCCTGGTGGCCGTAGCGTTGGACCCCTTGGCCACAGGCGAGCTGGTGGCTTGCACAAACAAGTAGTCATTGTCCAGGAGAGGCCAGGATCCCTCCACCCGGCACGTGTGGAAGTCATCACGGAATGTCCGGATGTGGGGGTCCCCGAAGGCGGCGCAGTGCTGGTACCTGGGGGGCTGCCCGTGCTTGTAGACAAAACTCTTCTCATAGTCGCAGATATCGAGAGCCTGGAAGCTTTGATGGTTGGGGGCGGGGGGCCGGGGGCGCGGGGGCGAGGTGGGACCTTCCTTGGAGCAGTTGTTCTGGATCATGAGGTCCTCGATGCCGTGGACGGCGGAGTGGAAGGCCAGGTCCCCGCGGCAGGTGCGCGCGGTGCGGCGGGTGCAGTGGGAGTAGGAGCGCAGGGCCTGGCAGAGCGCGGCCGGGCGGGGGGAGCCCCGCAGGTGGGAGGTGGACGCCACGTACTCCGAGTTGCAGCGGAGGATCTTGCACTGGGAAGAAACTGGGAGACAACTGGGATGGTCCCGGGGGTGTCATAGAGTGCTAGGATGGTTTGGGTTGGGAGGGACCTCTAAAGGTCATCTAGATCCAGCCCCCCTACAGTAAGCAGGGACGTAGAATCATCGAATCATGGGATGGGTTGGGTTGGAGGGACCTTCAAGAGCATCTAGATCCAACCCCCTGCATGGGCAGGGACACCTCCCACCAGCCCAGCTTGCTCCAAGCCCCATCCAACCTGCCCTTGGACACTTCCAGGGATGGGGCAGCCACAGCTTCTCTGGGCAACCTGGCCCAGGTTCTCACCACCCTCACACTCAACAGTTTCCTCCTCATCTCCAACCTCAATCTCCCTCTGCCAGTTTTCAGCCATCCCCCTCGTCCCATCCCTCCCTGCCCTTGGCCAAAGTCCCTCCCCAGCTTTCCTGGAGCCCCTTCAGGCACTGGAAGGTGCTCTAAGGTCTCCCTGGAGCCTTCTCTTCTCCAGGCTGAACACCCCCAACTCTCCCAGCCTGTCTTCATCAGAGAGGACCTCCAGCCCTCAGATCATTCCCATGGCTCTGCGTCCTGGTGGAACTTCTCCTCTTACTACCTCCCACAATCTCATGGTGGAGACACTTTCTGGAAGCTGTTCTCTACAGCACTCCAGGCTTGGGGAAAAGTGGCTGGAAAGCTGCCCAGCAGGAAAGGACCTTGGGGTGCTCGTTGACAGCTGGTTAAACATGAGCCAGTGTGTGGTCAGGTGGCCAAGAAGGCCACCGGCATCATGGTCTGTATCAGAACTGGTGTGGGCAGCAGGACCAGGGCAGGGATCATCCACCTGTGCTGGGCACTGGTGAGGGGACACCTCGAACCCTTGGGGTCAGTTCTGGGTCAGAAAAGGGACATGGAAGGGCTGGAGCGTGTCCAGAGAAGGGCAAGGGAGCTGGGGAAGGGGCTGGAGCACAAGGACAAGGGTCTGGAGAACTTCTGAGGAGCAGCTGAGGGAGCTGGGGGTGTTGAGGCTGGATCAAAGGAGGCTGAGGGGAGACCTTCTGGCTCTGCAACTGCCTGAGAGGAGGTTGGAGCCAGGGGGGGGTCGGTCTCTGCTCCCAAGGGACGAGTGACGGGACAAGAGGAAACGGCCTCAAGTTTCCCAAGGGAGGTTGAGATTGGATCTTGGGAGAAACTTATTCCCTGAAAGGGTGACCAACCACTGGGACAGGCTGCCCAGGGGGGTGGTGGAGTCCCCATCCCTGGAGGTGTTTCAAAGCCGTGTAGATGTGGTGCTGAGGGACATGGGTCAATGGTGGCCTTGGGAGAGTTGGGTTATGGTTGGTAGAGTTGGGTTAATGGTTACTAGAGTTGGGTTCATGGTTGGACTTGATGATCTTCTTTTCCAACCAGAAGGATTCTGGGCTTCCTTACCATGCCTGCAGAAGAGGAGGAGGAGGAGGGCTCGGAGGAAGAAGCCAGGGTTTCCCAGCTGCCCTGGGCTCCTACTGCCGGCAGGTTTCCCCATCCCAATCCATGCAGAGCCCGGGGGGTTCCTCACCCACTGGCTCGTCTCCACTTCATCCCAGGTCCCCTGGAAATGAAGCAGAGGTGGCATCTGAGAGGTGCTGTGGGGACCGAGCTGCAACATCCCCCCAGGGCTGGGGAGGGGGGGGGGGGTTGGCTGATTTTGAGCAAAATCCCTGAGGATTTGGGAGACAGGAGTTGGAAAGCCCAGTTACAGGTGTGACTGCCACGACCTCCACAGCACTGGTGGGTGACACCAGCACCTCCTGCTCCACCAAAAACCTGCATCCAGCTTCCCTTGAAGCTGGGAAAGGTGTTTCCCTTTCCCTCTAGATGCTCCCGAGAAGCTGGGGGGGGATGGAGCTGGGGGGGATGGAGCTGGGGAGCACAGGAAGGTGCAGGAGGCATCAAGGACAAGGTGTCTGCAGCCCTGGGGCTTGGGAACACCAGAACTGGGACCTGGGCTGGTGTCTGGTGTGTGGTGGTGAGCAGACTCTGCTCCCGTCCTCCTCCTGTCCCCTCACTTGCTCTGTGGTGTCCCACCCTGCCTGGTTTCACCCTGCTTGCCCAGACTGAGTGTCTTCCTTGGGGCTCACAGCACCCAGGGACCCCTCAGCACTACCCCTCGATGTCCCTTGGAGGTGGTGACACGGAGGGACCTGTCCCTGTGCCAACACGCGGTGGATAAACAGCTGGTTAATGAGTAGCAGCAATGCGTGGCCAGAGGAGAGGCCCTGCTGGGTCCCCCAGGCAGCAGGATTGTCCCCAGGCTGTCCCTGTCCCAACGGCATGAGGAGAACAGCAGTGGCAGCACCTGGAGATGCTCCACAAGCCCGAGGTGATGCCACCTGCCAGGACAGATGGATGGTTTGGGGCTATGCCAGGGGAGGGGGGCTTGGCCACCCCAGTCCTCCCTGTCTTTGAGGCCACCAGGACCCTGGGGCACCCCTGGGACCCTTGTCCCTTGCTTTGCCTCACCCCCCCACTCACCTTCACCAGCCTCCTCTGGAGATGAGCTGGAGACCCTGGAGCTCCTTCCCTGCTGGCCACACGGGCTGGCTTGTCCTTGTCACCCAGCTCTACCCCCGGTGACAGCCAGCGAGATCCATGGAATGGCAGCCAGGAAAATGTCCACCTCGTTCCTGGGCACCTCCACGGCCTCACAGCCGGATGAAATCCCGTGGGAAAAGCCCCTCCAGGGGCTCGGGGAGCAGAGCCCACCGCGGGGATCCACGCTCCTTCCTCCCGGGTACCTTTGCTCCCTCCTCTCCCCCCCGGGGCAGGGGTGGGTGTCGAAATAGATCCGCCTAAATTTAGACAGACCAAAGCCCAGAGCCAGGAACAACACCCGGGGGGGGGGAGCAGAGGGAGATGGGGGGGGGGACAGAGGAGCCCAAGGAGGAGGTGGGAGCCCCCAGGCCCCCCCACCCCACCGTGGAGTGAATCCCGATGGAAAAAGCATCACAATTCCCACAGGGAATATGGTTTTCATCCATGTCTCTTGTAGCTTTCCCCTCCCGGGACACAGCCGAGTCCTGACGACAAGGGGTCAGAGGTGGCCAGTGTCCCCAGGGGTCTCCAGGCCACCCTGGCTGTGTCCCCCAAAGCCCACCCAGGCTCAGAGGTGGCTGCACCAACCCCTGGTCCTGCCGGGAGGAGAAATGGGGGGAACCATCCAGGTCAGGTCCGGGGGGGGGGGGGAAAAGCCTGTCCATGTAGGATCTCTGGTGGGTAGGGCTGGAGAGCAGGGATTGCTCACAGGTCCTTGGATGTCCCCAGCACCCCCAGAGCCCTCGGGGAACCCCTGCAGAGCCTCCTAAACCACATTCCTGCTCTTTTCCAGGTCTTGCTCCTCAGGGAAGGAGGGGGGGGAGCCTCACAGACCTGCAGTGTCCTCAACGCCTTCACACCTGGAGCCCAGGAGAGCAGATGGAGCAGCAGGGATGAACCAACCCCCCCCCCAGGTACCACCAAGCCCCTCCCAGGGGAACCCTTCCCAGTTTCTGCAGGGCACCTCTGGACCAGTTTGGGTTTTTAGGGATGGGGAGGAAAAGGGGTTTCTCCCTCTCCCCACGTGAGCTCTCCTGCTGCATCAACCAACCAGCCAGGGCTGGGGTGGGTTTGTGGGAGCTGCTCCTTGCCCAGGAGGAGCTGCTTGTGGCAGAACAAACTTGAATCATGGAATCGTGGGATGGGTTGGGTTGGAAGGGACCCCGGGGTGCATGGGGGCTTTGCAGCTCCTTCCCTGCCCAGTGTTTGTGCTCTGGGGCTTGGTTACCTGGTAACCAGGGATAACCAGGGAGTGGAAAAAATGTTGTTTAAAAAACAAGAGCCACGTCCCAGGGCAGCCTCCTGGTGTCCTTCCCATCTGCTGCCAAAGGCTTCCCTGCTGGGAGCCCCCAGCACCCGGGGGGGGGGGCTCAGACACCCACCCAGGGAATCGGTTACACCCAGGGTGGGAGCAGGGCTGGGCAGGTGGGAATTCTTCTGGAACAGCAGATAGAACCATCTGGGCTCTCCAGGGGAGGCCTCTTGGCATCCCACCCACCTGCTCGTCTTGGGCAAGGGAGGGGAGAGGTGGGAATGGGGAATCCAAACTGGGATAATCTGGTTGCTGCCGGGTTGTGGGGACCCTCCTTGCATCCCCCAGACTGAGTGATGGATCCACCTCCCTGGTGACCTGCTGGGTCCTGGGAAGCAGAGCCCTCAATAGCAGTTGCTCTGGAGCTGGAAGAGGGTCATGTCACCAAGACAAAAGCATCTGTGGTCAAACTGCTTCCACAGGCCAACTCCCCCCTTCCCACTAGGAAAATCAGCTGGAGGTTTAGGAGGCAGAAAGCACCAGATCCCACCAGCTGGGTCACCAGATCCCACCAGTTGGGTCCCTGGATCCCACCAGCTGAGTCCCCAGATCCCAGATTCTGAAACAGGTTGCCCAGGGAAGCTGCCTCATCCCTGGAAGTGTTCAAGGGCAGGTTGGATGGGGCTTGGAGCAACCTGGGCTGGTGGGAGGTGTCCCTGCCCATGCAGGGGGTTGGATCTAGATGATCTTTAAGGTCCCTCCAACCCAAACTGTTCCATGATTCCATGATTTCTCTAACTACTAGAAATCAGCGTACCCTAGAATCCCAGGTTGGAAGGACTTCGAGGATCATCCAGTCCAACCCTTCCTTCCAATCTCAAGGAGCTCAGCCCCGAGCTGGTGTCTGCAAACCCACCACGACCAAGAGCTGAAATCAGGGGGTTTGGACCCAAAATGGCCCGTGTGGACGGGAAGACTCTGCACAATCTTTCCAAAGGGGCCTCCTCGTTTGCCCCCGTTGCAGCCGTGGCCGGGAGCGCTGCTCCCAAGCGTTCCAGCCACCAGCAGGGATTGCTCCAACAGCCTCTCCCGAGCATCCCTGGGCTCTGAGGTGGGAAGCAGGGGATGAACCAAGCCTGGAAGGTCATCCCTGAGCTCCCCCAACACGGCAGCACCCCGGGAGCTGCAGGGCCGGGATCCCGGTGGGAAGAGGGGCCTGGATTTGCTGGAGGATCCCGCTCCTCCCCAGGTACAGCCCCTGGGCTCAGAGCCCCAAACCTCTCCCCCAGATCCCAGTGCTCCACTTACCCCAGCACACACCAGTCCGACCAGTCACCCAATGTCCCCAGAGCCTCTGGAAATGAATCCTGATCCCTGAAGTGGGTTTGGCTCCGGGCAGGAGCAGGGAGGGAATCCCAACTGTTCACGCCCCGGGCTGGGTGCGGAGGGAGCAGAAAACAGCTGATCCATCTGATCCATCCCCGAGGGCCCGAGGAGAGGGGGCTCAGGCAGGGCTTTAAAAATAGCCAGGAGTATTTTTGATCCCTCAAGCTGGATTCCAGTGGGGAGGGGAAGGGAAAAGGGAGGGAGAGCTGAAGGATTCCCAACTGCACCCTTCAAATCTGTGGGCAGAGCCGAACTGTGTGAGATGGACTCGAGGTCCTGGCTGGACCACTGGGAGCTGCTCTCATCTCAGGGATTATTCCAGGCTCTGGGGAAAAAAAGGAGCAGGTTGGGAATGCTGAGCAGTGCTGGAAGCTCCAGGGAGGCTCCTCTTCTGGCAGCATCTGCCTCCTGGAGCACAGGAGCACCCGGCCTGGGCACCTCCTGGCTCTGGGAGCCAAGGGACTGTGCCTGTGGGCAACTGCTCCCCTCCTGGAGATGGAAAAACCGATGGAGATGCAGGTTTGGAGACAAGTTAATCTTTTCTTCCAGGTTTCTCCAGCCCAGAGCTTTCCCTCTCCCTCCCTCAGGGAGCTCAGGAGGTCCAGGAGAAGGCAGGATGCTGGGAGGAGCAGAAACCTTGGTGCTACATCTGGAGAGGGAAGATCTTGGAAGAACCAGGGAGCTGGATCCTTCAACCACCCTGCTTGAAGGTACCACCCAAGTCCCATGGTCCTCTCCAGCCACGGGATGGCCCATCCATGGCATCCCTGGGCGGGAAAACCATCCATCTGCTCCATGGGCACCGCTGGGAGACGCTCCCAACGTGCAGATCCATCCCAGCACCTGCTCCAGGGCCGGGAAGAGCCGGGGCTAAAAAAGATGGGAGCAGATGGGGTTGGATGCACTTCCTGGAGGGACCGGGAGGTGCCCCCGCTCCCTTCAGCCGCATCCCCCCCAGCCCCCCTCTGAGCCCCCAGCCCCCCTCTGAGTCCCCAGCCCCCCTCTGAGTCCCCATCACCCCTTGAGTCCCCATCACCCCTTGAGCCCCCAGCCCCCTTTGAGCCCCCATCACCCCTTGAGCCCCCAGCCCCCTTTGAGCCCCCAGCCCACCCTCCAGCCCCCTTTGAGCCCCCAACCCCCCCTCTAGCCCCCTTTGAGCCCCCAGCCCCCTTCGAGCCCCCATCACCCCTTGAGCCCTCATCACCCCTTGAGCCCCCAGCCCCCTTTGAGCCCCCATCACCCCTTGAGCCCCCAGCCCCCTTTGAGCCCCCAGCCCCCCCTCCAGCCCCCTTTGAGCCCCCAGCCCCCCTCGAGCCCCCAGCCCCCCTCGAGACCCCATCACCCCTTGAGCCCTCATCACCCCTTGAGCCCCCAGCCCCCTTTGAGCCCTCATCACCCCTTGAGCGCTCATCACCCCTTGAGCCCCCATCACCCCTTTGAGCCCCCAGCCCCCCCTCCAGCCCCCTTTGAGCCCCCAGCCCCGGCGGGGGTGTGTGGCCCCCGGGATCTGTCCCCAACCACCGCCATGGGCTGAAGGACAGAGGTGGCGGCCCCGGGTCCGACCACATCCCCTTGCCGTGATGTCCCCAGCGGTGTCACCTCCCCCTAGTGGGACACGGGACCCCCACCCCGCGGCGCTGCCCGGGCGGGGCCGCAAAGCACGCTGGGAGTTGTAGTCCTGGCGGGGTCACGTGGGAGCGGAAGGGGCGGGGACTCCAACTCCCAGCGTCCTCAGCGTCGGAGCGGCCCGAGCGGAGCTGGGGTGAGGGTCTGAGGGGGTCAGGGGGGTTTTGGGGAGGGGGGGGGGGAGGGGGGGAGGGGGGGCACCCCAGAACTGCATGGGGTGGGGTTTGGGGAGGGGGGGCACCCCAGAACTGCATAAGGGGAGGGGGTTGGTTGGGGGGGGCACCTCTGCATTGCATGGGGGGCGTTTTGGGGAGGGGGGGAGGGCACCCCTGCACTGCATGCCCAAAGCAGCCCCCCCAGCTCACACACCAACCCCCCCCGTGCACCCCCATATTCCAACCCCCCCGAACTGACCGCCCCTTATCCCCCCCCCCCCCCCCTTCCCACCCCCATAAATGGGGTCTGATCCTGCAGGGTCCCCCTAAACCCACCTCCCCCCTACAACCACGCTCCCCACCCAACCCCACTTCCCCCTCCCACCCCCATAATTGGGCTCTGCTCCTTCAGACCCCCCCAAACCCACCCCCATAATTGGGCTCTGCTCCTTCAGACCCCCCAAACCCACCCCCCATAATTGGGCCCTGCTCCTTCAGCCTCCCCCCCAAACCCACCCCCATAATTGGCTCTGCTCCTTCAGACCCCCCAAACCCACCCCCATAATTGGGCTCTGCTCCTTCAGACCCCCCAAACCCACCCCCATAATTGGGCTCTGCTCCTTCAGACCCCCCAAACCCACCCCCATAATTGGGCTCTGCTCCTTCAGACCCCCCAAACCCACCCCCATAATTGGGCTCTGCTCCTTCAGACCCCCCAAACCCACCCCCATAATTGGGCTCTGCTCCTTCAGACCCCCCCAAACCCACCCCCATAATTGGGCCCTGCTCCTTCAGCCCCCCCCCAAACCCACCCCCATAATTGGGCTCTGCTCCTTCAGACCCCCCCAAACCCACCCCCATAATTGGGCTCTGCTCCTTCAGACCCCCCAAACCCACCCCCATAATTGGGCTCTGCTCCTTCAGACCCCCCAAACCCACCCCCATAATTGGGCTCTGCTCCTTCAGACCCCCCCAAACCCACCCCCATAATTGGGCTCTGCTCCTTCAGACCCCCCCAAACCCACCCCCATAATTGGGCTCTGCTCCTTCAGACCCCCCAAACCCACCCCCATAATTGGGCTCTGCTCCTTCAGACCCCCAAACCCACCCCCATAATTGGGCTCTGCTCCTTCAGACCCCCCAAACCCACCCCCATAATTGGGCCCTGCTCCTTCAGCCTCCCCCCCAAACCCACCCCCATAATTGGGCCCTGCTCCTTCAGACCCCCCCCCCAAACCCACCCCCATAATTGGGCCCTGCTCCTTCAGACCCCCCCAAACCCACCCCCATAATTGGGCTCTGCTCCTTCAGCCCCTCCCCCCCCCCAACCCACCCCCATAATTGGGCTCTGCTCCTTCAGACCCCCCAAACCCACCCCCATAATTGGGCCCTGCTCCTTCAGCCCCCCCCCCAAACCCCCCCTTTCCTCTCTCTCAGCCCCCCCAGATGCCGGGTCCCCCTCGGAGCAGCCCCACCCGGGCCCTAGTGGCCATGGGGGGTCCTGGCCCCCTGGCCCGCACCATCCAGGCCAAGCTGAGCGCCGCCCTGCAGCCCACCCACCTGCAGGTGCTGGATGAGACCCCCAAGCACGGGGGCCCCCCCGGGGCCGAAACCCACTTCTCGGTGGTCGTGTGAGCGGGCGGTTCGCGGGGGTCCCGCCCCTCCAGAGGCACCGCCTGGTTCACGCCGCCCTCCGGGCCGAGCTGGCCGGGCCCCTCCACTCTCTGGCCATCGTCGCCAGGACCCCCCAGCAATGGGAGAGCGACCCCCAAGTCCCGGCCCCCCCGCCGTGTTTGGGGGGGCTCCAAGTACGAGCGACGAAGGAACGTGGCTGGAGGGGACAAGGGGACCCCCAAGGAGCAGTGATGGCAGCGCCGGGACCCCCCCCACGGTGACACCACTGAATTGGGGGGGGGGGTGACCCCCTCCCTCCCCCCCTCGCAATGGTGACACCACTGAATTGGGGGGGGGTAAAAATATGGGGGTGACACCCCCCCCCCCCCATCACAGCCCATAGGTGCCACCCCTCAGCACAGCCTGCCCCCCCCTCCCCGACCTGCTCCCATTTAGGGGGTCCCCCCCCCCCACCTGCTCCCACCTTGGAGGGGATTTTGGGGAGGGGGGGGCGCTCCCCCATCTGCTCCCATCTTAGGGGTGGGTTTTCAGGGGGGGTCTCCTCCTCACCCACTCCCACCCTTGAGGGGGGGTTTGAGGGAGTCTCCCCCATCTGCTCCCACCCTGGGGGGGATTTTGGAGGCGGGGGGGGGGGGGTTTCCCCTTCACCGACTCCCACCTGGGGGAGGGGGTGTGGAATTTTGGGGGTCTCCCCTACCCACCCACTCCCACCTTGGGGGGGGGGGGGGTTCTCCCATCTTGAGGGAGGATTTGGTTTTGGGGGGGGTGTCCCCCATCTGCTCCCACTTTGGGGGGGTGATTGGGTGGGGGGGGTCTCCCTCCCACCTGGCGGTGAGATTTGGGGGGGGGGGGTGTACGTGTGTGTTGTGTGTGTGTCCCCCCCCCCCATTTAATGTGCAGATCGATTCACATCCCCCACCCCAAAAATAAAGTCTCCTTGGGAGCAGCTCAGCCCTCATGCCCAGAGAGTCCTTTGTGGGGGGGGGTCTTTCTTTAGGGGGGGGGGGTTAGATATTTTGGGTCGTTTTTCTGCTTTTTCCGGTGTTTGTTTGGGTGGTTGTTGTTTTGTTTTCTTTTGTTTTTCCCCTTTGTTTAATTAATTTACAAACATCTAAAAACTACAGCACAGCACGACTGACCGGACAGAGCTACGGGGGGGGGGGTCGGGGAGGGGGGGTCGGGGAGGTGGGGGGGGGGATCAGGGCGTTTTGGGGTGGGGGGGGGCTCCCCAAAGGACCAACTACACCAAAGGGGGGGGGGATGAGGAGGAGGAGATGAAGCACAGGCCGCTCAGAGGGGGGAGGGGGCTGCCCAAAATTTGGGGGGGGGGGAGCTGCCCAAATATTTGGGGCAGGGGGGCTGCCTAAAATAGTTGGGGGGGGGTCTCCGAAGCGTTTTTGCATAGACCAACACTTCCCATCCCTTGCTGGGGGTAAATTTTTTTTTTCTGGGGGGGTTGGGGGAGGGATGAGCTCTAGGACACCCCCCCCCCACGCCCTGTACCCCAAATTTTTTTTTTGGGGGGGGGTCCCGGGGATGGATCTGGGCTTTGTGCTTTGGAACCCGCTGGTGGTTTTGTGCTCTGGGTTGGTTGGTTTTTTTGTTTGGGGGGGGGGGTGGGAAAGAGGGTGCAGGAAACAACACCCCCCCCCCCCCCAGTCTTAAAACCTGAATAAATAAATAAATGGCAGTTTTGGGGAGTCCTCACCCCCCCCCCCGCACCCCAAAATGCAGCAGTGGGCCCCCCCAAAATATTGAGCTGCACTCCACCCCCCCCCCTCAAAGTGATGGGCACCCCCCGGGGTCGTGTGCTTTGGGGGGGTGTGGGGGGTGTGACCCCCCCCAAAAAAAACGCCCATGCAACCCGGAGGGGGGGGCCCTCCAGTTTTGGGGGGGGGGGGTTTGAACCCTCGGGCATCCCCAAAACCTCCTGGGCTGCCCCCCCCCTCCCAAGGCTTTTCTGCACACCCCTCCCCCGGGGTTGAGCACCCCAATTCCTCCTGCACCCCAAAAAAGGCCCTGTGCCCCCCCTCAAATCCTCTGGGGGGGGCAAATGGAGCCCCCCCCCCCCCGCAATTTCCACCTGGATGGGGAAACTGAGGCCTCCCCCCCCCCGTGAGCCTTCCTCCTTCTCCTCCCCCTGCAACCCAGGGGCCGGGGGGGGGGGGTGGGGGGGGCACAGGGCTTGTCCCACCCCCACAAGGCCAAAGACACCCCCCCTGCCCCCCCTCACCTGAAGCCCCCCCCCCAGGACCGAGCAGCTATTCACAGAGGGGATGACACCGAGAAAAGAAACGGGGTGGGGGGAGATTTGAGGGGGGATTTTGGGGGGGGGGGATTTGAGGGGGGATTTTAGAGGGGTGGGGGGTTGAGGGGGGAGCCTGGAGGGGCTTTTGGGGGGGTAGTGGGGGCCAAGTGCAAATGAAAAAGATCCCAAATGCTCCAAGAAGACGTTTCACAGTGTCTAACGAGACTAAACCCCCGGGGGGGGGGGCTGAGATTTGGGGGGGGTGGGATTTGGGGGGGTAGGGGGGGGGCACAGGCGGGGTTGGGGTGATACAGGGTGGGCGGGGCCACCCCTCCCCAGACCCCCCCCCCCTATCACCACCTCATTGCAGGATTTGCCCCCATGTTTTGGGGGATGTGACACCAGGGGAGGGGGTGGCACAGGAAAGTGGGGGTGGGGGGTGACAAAGGGAGTTGGGGGGGGGTCCCCTTTCCTCCAACTCCCCCCCAGGTCTTGTCCCCACATCTGGGGCTGTTTGGGGGGCAGAGGAGGGGGAGGGGGCGACACAGGGAGGGGAGGTGACACAACGGGGGGGGGGGGTGGTGACACAAGGGGGGGGTGTCACACAAGGGGGGGTGTCACACAAGGGGGAGGGGGGGTGTGACACAAAGAGGGGGGGGGGGTCCCTCTCCCCCAACCCCCCCCCCCACTGTGGACAACTTGGGGGGCTAAGGAAGGGGGGATGGGGGGTGACACAGGGAGATGTTGGGTTCCCAAGCAGAGGTTGGGTGTCCCCAAGGATGGGGGGGGGGGGGGGGGAGGTGGGTGACACGAAGGGGGGGGGGGTTTGTCCCCCAGTTCTTCCCCCCCCCCCCTCACTGCAGGACCTGCCCCCGCGTCTCGGGCAGTTTGAGGGCCAAGGAGCTGCCGAGGGCCAGGGCGGCCGATGCCAGCAGGATGGGCACGGCCTTGGTGATGCCCACGAAGGAGGTGAAGATGCTGATCCCCAGCACGGCCGCCAACTTGCACAGCGCGTTGAGGAACCCGAACGCCGTCGTCCTGAGGGGACAAGGTGGTGGGGGAACACACGTTGGGGACACACAGACCCTCCTGCTGGCACCCCCGGCGGCCAGCGCGCAGAACGTCCCCAACGGCACCTGAAAAAACGCCCGAACGCTCCCAAATGCCACCAAAATGGCACCTAGGGGCTTCCAGTTGGCGCCAGAAAACACCCAGATGGCAACAAAACCCGCCCAAAGGGCACCCAGAAGCACCGCACTGGCACCCAAAACGTCTCAGCTGGCACCCAAAATGTCTCAACTGGCACCCGAAACATCTCAACTGGCACCCAAGAGCACCAAAATGGCACCCAGGACCTTCCAACTGGCACCCAAAACGTCTCAACTGGCACCCAAGATCACCTAAATGGCACCCAGGACCTTCCAACTGGCACCCAAAACGTCTCAACTGGCACCCAAGAGCACCAAAATGGCACCCAGGACCTTCCAACTGGCACCCAAAACGTCTCAACTGGCACCCAAGATCACCTAAATGGCACCCAGGACCTTCCAACTGGCACCCAAAACGTCTCAACTGGCACCCAAGAGCACCAAAATGGCACCCAGGACCTTCCAACTGGCACCAAAACAGCACTCACCCAAACTGGCACCCACAACATCCCAGTTGTCACGCAAAATCACCCAAATGGTGCCCAAACTGGCTCTCAAAACTTCCCAGTTGGCACCCAGAGCTCCCAAACGGCACCCAGGGCCACCCAAATGTCACCCAGGACCTCCCAAATGGCACCTAAACGGCAACAAACCCCCCCAAATGTCACCCATAACCTCCCAGCTGGCACCCAAAACATCTCAACTGGCACCCAAGACCACCAAAACGGCACCTAAACCGGCCCTGAGAACCTCCCTAATGGGCACCTGAAACCACCCAAACGGCACCAAAACCCCCCCCCCGGCCCCCCCACCTCTTGTCGGAGGGGTAGAGCTCCACGGTGAGGACGTCGAGCGCGTTCCAGGAGGCGATGCTGACGCCCCCGAAGAGGCAGAGCAGCGCGATCATGGCCGACTCGCTGCTGCCGAAGGACAGGAAGAAGCAGCTGACACAGGACATGACGCTGGAACCGGCTGGGGGGGTAGGGGGACACACAGGGGACACGTCAGGACTGGGAGAGGGGACCAGCGTCCTCCCCACCCACCACGCCGGGGAAACTGAGGCAGGAGGTTGGGGAATGGGTTGGAAGGGACCGGTAAAGACCCTTCAGTCCAAACTCCTGTCATGGGTAAGAACAGCATCTAGATGAGGTTCAAAGCCCCATCCATGGCATCACAGATGGGTTTGGGTTGGGTAAGGACCTTCAAAGACCATCTAGACCCCCTCCTTTGCCATGGGCAGGGATGTCTCAACCAGATCAGGTTCAGCGTCCCATCACAGATGGGTCTGGATTGGAAAAGGACCTTCAAAGACCATCCAGTCCAACTCTTTCTATAAGCAGGAACAGCTTCATCTAGAGCAGGTTGCTCAGCGCCTCATCCATAGCACCATGGAAGGGTTTGGGTTGGGAAAGGACCTTCAAAGACCATCCAGTCCAACCTCCTGCCATAAGCAGAGTCATCTCCAACCAGCTCAAAGCCCCATTCATAGCATCACAGATGGGTCTGGGTTGGGAAAGGACCTTCAAAGACCATCCAGTCCAATCTCTTTCCATAAGCAGGGACACCTTCCACTAGATGAGGCTGCTCGAAGCCCCATCCAACCCAACCTTGCCCGTTTCCATGCGTCTCCCACCTTCCTGACCAACCTCTTCCAGTCTCTCCCCACCCTCCTGCTAACAAAGGTCTCCATGGAGGCCCACCCAGCATGCGGAGGCGGCCGATCTTGTCCATGAGGAGAGCTGAGACAATGTTCCCGGGGAGGACGGCCAAGGTGCCCAAGAAGCTGACAAAGTAGATCATGTAGGCGTTGTTGTCATCGCTGAAGTCCAGCTGGCAGCCCTCCTTGTTGTGCAGGAAGGTGGAGTTCACCACCCGGCTGTTGATGAACTTGTACTCAAAGAGATCTGTTGGGGACGGAGAAAGGGTTTGGTGGGGTCACCCCCCCCCTCCCCGTCACCTTCTCTGGGGACCGTCCTGTCACAGAATCACAGAATCATTAAGGTTGGAAATGACCTTCCAGATCATCAAGTCCTACACCCCCCGTGACCACTACACCGTCTCCTGAAGCTCCACATCCACCTGGTTTTTCAAGCCCTCCAGGGATGGTGCCTCCACCACCTCCCTGGGCAGCCTGTCCCAAGGCCTCACCGCTCTTCCAGTGAAGGAATCGTTCCCAACATCCCATCTGAACCTCCCCTGGTGCAACTTGACCCCATTTCCTCTTGTCCCATGGAGGCCAACACCCACCTCACCACAACCTCCCCTCAAGGAGCTGCAGAGAGCCATGAGGTCTCCCCTCAGGCTCCTCTTCTCCAGGCTGAGCAGCCCCAGCTCCCTCAGCCTCTCCTCATAAGACCTGTCCTCCAGACCCCTCCTCAGCCTGGTTGCCCTTCCCTGCACCCTCTCCAGCACCTCGAGGTCCTTCCAAGGACACACACTTGAGGTGCAGCCTCACCAAGGCCAAGCACAGGGGGAAGGTCACCCCCCTGGTCCTGCTGGTCACACTATTCTTGATGCAGGCCAGGATGCTGGTGGCCTTCTTGGCCACCTGGGCACACGCTGACTCATGGTCGGTGTCAACCAACACCCCCCAGGTTCCTCTCAGCTCTCCAGCCACTCCTCCCCAAGCCTGGAGCTGCTGGTGGTTGTTGTGTCCCAAGTGCAGGACCCAAAACTTGTTGAACCTCATGCAATTGACCTTGGCCCATGGGTCCACCCCGTCCAGGTCCCTCTGCAGAGCCTCCCCACCCTCCAGCAGATGGACACTCCCACCCAACTTGGTGTCATCTGCAAACTGACTGAGGCTGCCCTTGATCTCCTCACCCAGACCATCAAGAAGATGTTCACCCCCCATCTCTCAGCCCTGGGGACACCACTGGGGACCGGCCACCAACTGGATTTAACTCCATTGACCGCGACCCCTTGGGCCTGGCCAACCAACCAGCTTTTGGATCCAGCCAAGCGTGTGTCCATCCAAGCCACCAGCAGCCATGTCCCCCTCCCCCCCCCCCTACCCGTGTTGTAGAACATGGTGGAGATGAAGGTGCAGTTCTTGAAGAAGGTGTTGCTGGAGGTGACGTCCTCAAAGTAACACTCCTCGAAGAGCGAGTCCTCGAACGTCACCGACTTCATCTTCAGGCCAATGAACCTGGGGGGGGGTTGGGAAGAGGCCAACTGGTCCCTCCCACTCCTGCCACGAGCGGGTCTGACCTCAGCCCCCCCAATCCCACCCCCCCCGGGGGACACACTTGTCGTTGAAGTATTCTCCTCCCTGGTGGATCTGGTTCTCCAGGGTGAAGTTGAAGGTGAAGTGCCGGACGCGCTCGCGGGTGAAGAGTTTGGTGCGTGACGCGTATTCGATGTTCTGCAGGTGCTTGATCATGTCCGGGAACCAGACGGTCAGGCCGTAGTAGCTGTGGGGAGGGGGGGCTCAGACCAGTCCCATCCCAGTCCCATCCCAGTCCCATCCCAGTACTGCCAGGCCAAGCCCAGTTCCATCCCAGTGACACCAGTCCCATCCCAGTACTGCCAGGCCAAGCCCAGTTCCATCCCAGTGACACCAGGCCAAGCCCAGTGACGCCAGTCCCATCCCAGTACTGCCAGGCCCAGCCCAGTTCCATCCCAGTGCTCCCAGTTCCATCCCAGTACTGCCAGGCCCAGCCCAGTTCCATCCCAGTGACACCAGTCCCATCCCAGTGACACCAGTCCCATCCCAGTACTGCCAGGCCCAGCCCAGTTCCATCCCAGTGACACCAGTTCCATCCCAGTGACACCAGTCCCATCCCAGTACTGCCAGGCCCAGCCCAGTTCCATCCCAGTGACACCAGTTCCATCCCAGTGACACCAGTCCCATCCCAGTACTGCCAGGCCCAGCCCAGTTCCATCCCAGTGCTCCCAGTTCCATCCCAGTACTGCCAGGCCCAGCCCAGTTCCATCCCAGTGACACCAGTCCCATCCCAGTGACACCAGTCCCATCCCAGTACTGCCAGGCCCAGCCCAGTTCCATCCCAGTGACACCAGTCCTGTCCCAATGCTGTCCCTCCCATCCCATCCTACCCCAGTCCCATCCCAGTGCTCCCAGTCCCATCCCAGTGCTGCCCATCCGATCCCAGTCCCATCCCAGTGCTCCCAGTCCCATCCCAGTGCTGCCCATCCCATCCTAGTCCCATCCCAGTGCTCCCAGTCCCATCCCAGTCCCCTCCCAATGCTCCCAGTCCCATCCCACTGCTCCCAGTCCCATCCCACTGCTCCCAGTCCCATCCCAGCCCCATCCCAGTGCTCCCAGTCCCATCCCAGTCCCATCCCAGTCCTCCCAGCCGTGGGTTACCCCACTGGGTGCCCCAGCCCCACCTGAAGGACATGGTGAACCAGACTCCCATCATCATCAGCGTCACCCGCCGGTACTGGGGGGCGAAGCACTGCTGGAAGTTGCTCCACACCTACAGGAGGGGACACGGGGGGTGACCAGGGGACACGGGGGGTGACCAGGGGACACTGGGGGGGTTCCGGGGTCTGTGTCCCCCCCCGGGGCAGGGCCCGGACCCACCTGCTGTGAGAGGTTGAGGACCCGGACCAACCAGCGCCGGTACCAGGTGCCCGTGTCCGACTGGATCTCGATGAGCTCGTCCTCCCGCTTGATGGTCTTGATGTGGGTCACCTTGGGGGGGGGGGGACACAGTTTGGGGACACTGGGAAGAGTCCAGACTCAGCCCAGGCTCCCAGGTGAGACCCATCTCCACCTCCTGCCTCAGTTTCCCCCCCTGTTAAATCCAACCCCTCCAGGTGAGGCTTTTCCCAGGGGTGGGAATTTGCAGCCCCAGTTCCTCCAGGACACCCCCCCCCCCCCCCCCCCCCAGTGCTGGGTGCCCCCCGGCTCAGTCCCAGGGGGATCTTACCGAGAAGACCCTCTCGGGGTGGCCCTTGGCCCTCATGTTGGTGTCATGGACCTGCTTCAGCACCATCCAGGCCTCGTCGTGCTTCCCGTTCTGCAAGGGAGGAGAAGGCTCAGGACCCCACGGCCCCAGTTGGGTTCCCCCATCTCCACTACCCACTCAGGGTCCCCATCCAGGTCCATCATCCACTCAAGGTCCCCACTTGAGTCCCTCCATCCCCGCCACCATCTCAGGGTCCCTGCTCAGGTCCCACCACCCACTTGGGGGGTCCCTAGTTGGGTCTCCTCATCTCCATCACTCACACAGGCACCCTGCCCAGGTCCCACCACCCATTTGGGCGGCCCTCTCTGGGTCCCTCCCTCTCTGCCACCAGCTCAGGGTCCCCGCCCAGGTCCCACCATCCCACCACCCACCCAGGGTCCCTGCAGGACGCGGCCACCCAGGTTCCCTCACCTCCAGGTAGAAGCGGGGGCTCTCGGGCATGGTGGTGAGGGCCCCGATGGCGAAGACCGAGGGGAAGGCGCAGACCAGGACGAAGACCCTCCAGCTGTGGAACTGGTACGCGGAGCCCATCTGGAAGCTCCAACCTATGGAGATGGGACAGGAGATGGAGTTGGGGCTGAGACCCACCCCCTCAAGTCTCACTGCGCACCCCGGCACCGGGAGGTTCTTACCGTAGTGGGGGATGATGGCCCAGGCCATGGCCGAGGCGTAGATGCCCCCGATCATCCAGAACATGCAGAGCCAGCTCAGGTGCTCCCCGCGCTTCTCCTGCGCCAGGAACTCCGAGAAGTAGGAGAAGACGATGGGGATGGAGCCGCCAATGCTGGGGGATGGAGGACGGGGATGAACCATGAGGAACCATCCACCCCGGTTTCCCCAGCCTGTCCAGGTCCCTCTGCAGAGCCTCGAGCCATGGATCCAGCCTGTCCGGCTCCCTCAACCCATGGATCCAGCCTCTCCAGATCCCTCAAACCATGGATCCAGCCTCTCCAGGTCCTTCAACCCATGGGTCCAGCCTCTCCAGATCCCTCAACCCATGGATCCAGCCTCCCCAGGTCCCTCAACCCATGGATCCAGCCTCTCCAGGTCCCTCAACCCATGGATCCAGCCTCCCCAGATCCCTCAACCCATGGATCCAGCCTCTCCAGGTCCCTCAACCCATGGATCCAGCCTCTCCAGATCCCTCAACCCATGGATCCAGCCTCTCCAGGTCCCTCAACCCATGGATCCAGCCTCTCCAGGTCCCTCAACCCATGGATCCAGCCTCTCCAGGTCCTTCAACCCCTGGGTCCAGCCTCTCCAGATCCTTCAACCCATGGATCCAGCCTCTCCAGGTCCCTCAACCCATGGATCCAGCCTCCCCAGGTCCCTCAACCCATGGATCCAGCCTCTCCAGGTCCCTCAACCCATGGACCCAGCCTCTCCAGGTCCCTCAACCCATGGATCCAGCCTCTCCAGGTCCCTCAACCCCTGGATCCAGCCTCTCCAGGTCCCTCAAGCCACAGATCCAGCCTCTCCAGGTCCCTCAACCCACGGATCCAGCCCGTTTCAGCACTGCGGTGACCCTCAGCCCCCCCCTACACGGGGGTCCTGGATGCCTGGGTGCCCCCCCCCCATACCCCACTCCCGAGAGCAGGCGGCAGAAGAGGAAGGTGCCGTAGCCCTGGACGAAGGAGGAGAAGAAGGCGAAGACGCTGTTGACCGAGAGGGAGATGAGGAGGCACTGCCGGCGGCCCAGGCGGTCGGCCAGACCCCCCCACAGGAAGGCGCCCACCATCATGCCCAGGTACACGATGAGCCCTGGTTGGGGGGGGCAGAACGACACACACAGTCAGGCCTGGGGACCCCCAGGACCACCCCGAGTCGCCCGCTGGAGGGTGACACCCCCCACGCACACTTTAATGGGGGTGGCACCTGGGTCTCCCCATCTTTGGGATAGGGGGGGGGGACAGAGCTGCCTGTTGCTCAGCTGGGGACCAATGTGGGACTGGGAGGAGGATGGGGGGAACCCTATGCCCGGGGGGGGGGTCTCCATGTCCCTCCTTGTCCCCACATCCCTCCCAACCCCCCCCCCCCATCTCATTCTGCACCTCCATGTCCCCCCCCATGTCCTCGTAGCCCCCCCCCCATGTCTTCTTGTGTCCCTCCCACACCTTGTGGTGTCCCCCCAACACCTCCTGTGGGCCACCCCCATCCCCATGTCCCCCCCATCCCCATAGCTCCCAGCCCCCCTGTGTCCGTCCAATCCCTTCATCTACTCACGTCCCCCATGTCCCCCCATGTCCCCATCTGCTCGTCTCTCCCCACGTCTCCCTGTGTCCTCTTGTCCCCCCGTTATCCCAGTTGTCCCTCCATGTCCCCATCAACTCATGTGCCCCTACATCTCTCCACATTCCTCATCTCCCAACTTCCCTCCATATCCCTCATATCCCCCTGTCCTTCTTTGTCCCCCCATATCCCCAGTGTTCTTCTACGTCCCCATCTGCTCAGGTCCTTCCCTGTCCCTATGTCCCTCCATGTCCCCACCTGCTTGTGTCCCCTCCATGTCTCTCACATCCCTCACCTCCCACCACCCCCCCCCCCCAGCTCCCCCCCTCTCCCTGCTCCTGTCCCCTCCTCACCCAGCATGCCCTTGTTGGAGTCGGAGAGGCACATGTCCTTCTCAGCGCTGGGCAGGACGAAGCCCACCACGAAGATCTCCACCCCATCAGCCATCAGGGCCAGTCCCAGGACGAAGTAGAGGGTCCACTGGAAGCGTCCGTGGCCACATTCCTGCAGGATGAGCTCGTACTGCTGTGCCAGCTCCTCCTTGTCCTTCCTCCTCTGTCCCTCGCTGTCATCAAAGGCCCCCACGGTGGCCTCGGCCCCCAGCCTCTCCCCACTCTTCAGCGAGTCGTGTCGGGGGATCCCCTGGTACTCGCCCTCGTAGATCTCATCCTCCTCATCGTGCCCCTCGGTGGCATCGCTGGAAGCCCCTTCCTCTTCGTTGGCCCCCTCGCTCCCTCGGTAGTAGCCATCCTGGGGGGCGTAATCTTCATCGTCCTCCTCTTCCTCGAAGCGGGAGTAGGAGCGCTTGGTGTACTCGTCCTGCACCCGGTCCATGCCCTTCCCCACCTTCTTGGCCGCCTGTTTCTTCACCTCCTTGGCGATGTCCTTGGCGCCGCGGATGAAGGCGGTTCGGTCGCGGAAGGTCTCGTCCATGGTGCTGACGGGATGGGCAGCTGGGGGGGGGGGGTTGGGGAGGGGTGGGTGGTGGTGCTGGTCGGGGGGCAGGGGATGGGGTCTCACTGCGCCCTCACGCCCGGTGGGATGTGGGGGGGGCGGGGACGGGGCTGCCCATCCGCGTGGCGGCGGCGGGGAGGGGACACGGGGACCTGGAGCAGGGACACAAACAGGAGCCGCTTCAGGAGGGGAACAGCCCCGTGTGTCCCCCGGGGGTTCACCCCACTCTGACACCCCCCCCCCCCCAGCACTTTTGTCCCACCTTGGATGGGAACAGGGGGTTTGGGGTCACCCCCATCCCATGGCACGGCGGCAGGGGGTGACCCCAGGACAGGGACCCGCAGTGGGGACAGGTTCAGTCTGAACCCAAAGCTCTTGTGGGGCCACAGTGCCCCCCAGCTTGGCCCCATACTGGGGGCAGGAGGGTCCCACAGCCCCTTTATTCAGCCCCCCCCCCCCTGCAGGCCAGGACCGCCCCCCCCAGCCCATGGAGACCCCTCCCGTGTCCCTCATCAGCCCATTGAGGGAAAAGCTCCAGGCTGGGCAGGTCTGGCCTTTCCGTGTCCATCCCCATGAGGGACACAGGAGCTGGGGGAGGGACACTGGGGACATCTCTTGCCATCTATCCAGGATTGCAAGTCACCACCAAACACTGGGCCAGCAGCAGGCCTGGACCAAAGCCCCCCCAGGTTCCTTGAGAACCCCCCCACTTCCCTGGGACACCCTCCCCCCCATCCATTTCCTCAGGAATTCCCATTTCCCCAAGAACCCCCCCATTTCCTCAGGAACCCCCCCATCTCCCCAAGAACCCCCCCATTTCCTCAGAAATCCCCCCCCCCATTTCCTTGGGAACCACAGGAGGGAGCAGCACCAGCACCAGAGGGATAAGGAGTGGATGAGCACCCCAAGGACACAGGGTCCCCAAATCCTCCCAGGGCACCCCCAGGTGGGGGGACTAGAGGTGTCCGTTTTGGGGTGGGGGTCCCTGGGCGAGGGGGGGGTGGTCCCGGGCTGGCTGGAGGGGACCCAGCCGTGTCCCCAGCGCTGGTCGCGGCAGCCGAGGGGGCGCCGGGGAGTTTTCCAGAAGGGATTTGCCTGCGGGATGTGTTGGTGACAGACGCCGGCGGGAGCTGAACCGGCACCGGGAGAGCCCCGGGGCAGAGTCGGGGGGTGCTGGGGGCACCCTGAGCCCACCCCGGGGTTGGCTTTGGTGGGGGGGAGCATCTAGATACCCCCCCCGGGGGCTCTGATCTGCAGGTGGCATTTCCCTGTCCCCACACAGCCCAGGTGTCCCTCCACTCCACAGGCTGCAACAAACGCCCCCCAAGCTTTGCAGAGCCCAGCACAGCTCGTGACAGGGATGGACCCGCAGCCCCCCCGGCCTGACCCAGCCCTGGGAGCTGGCACGACCCCCCCCCAAAATACTATTTTTATCCCTGGTGAGGCCAGAGCTGAGCCGCGGGTGGAGGGATACAACCAGAACCGTGTCCCCCTCCCCGAGCCAGGGGATTAAAATCAGCCCTTCTGGGGTTGGGGGCCGCGCTCCCCCCGGGGTGGGACCCCGGGATGGCGTGGGGACAGCGTGGGGGCAAGGTGGGGACAACATAGGGACAGAATGGGGACAGTGCTGCAGCGTAGCTGGCCCTCCAGCTCCTGGCCCGCAGGTGGTTTCAGCAGCATAAAATCCCTAAAGGACCCACTGCCCCCCCCCGGGCTGGGAACGACCCCCGCAGTGTCCCCATCCCGGGGAGCCCCCGGTTCCCCCCCGGGATCGATCCTATTGGCACCCGAGGCCCTGGAAGGAGCCGCTTCACGGCCAAGGTCATTTTGCTGGCGTCTCCCTGCGGTGTCTCCCGCTGCGGCCGCGCCACCCCTGTGGGGACAGCGACATGTAGGGAAGGGACAGAAGGGAAAGAGGAACCGGGAAAGGCCAAAGAACCTCCAGGGAAGGGGCTGGGCCGGGGGCAAGGTCACGGCTCCGTGCTGGAGAAGCGGCTCAGCAGGAGCTGGGGAGGCTGGAGCGGCCGAGGTGTCACCCACGGATGCTTTGGAGATCGGGGGGTTGGTGTCACCAGGAGGGGACAGATGACAGAGACCAGCCACCATGGAGACAGGAGCCACGGGAGGGGTGTGTGTGGAGGGGGGGGTGTCCCCAAAATATGCTCTTTTGGTCCTAAAAAAGGCACTGCCGGCCCTGTCCTGGCACTCACCGGGGCGGTCACCCCCAGACAAGGTGACTCTGGATCCATCTCCTCCTGCCAGAGCCAGCACCAGAACCAGCCCTGCACCCCCCAGCACCCCCTGCCTGGTCCCCCCCCAAGCCCCCCAGTCCTGTCCCCCCCCCCTGCAGCCCAGACCTTTTTGTATGATGACAAGAACATGGCGACAAGGGAGAAGAGTTTTTAAACCATCTGTGTCCAAGGTCATCTTCCAAAATCCGCCCCCCCCCCCCCTCCTTGCCACCCCCTCCCCAAAACCTGCCGGTACCACACGCATAAATCCCCCCTCCCCACCATGAAACCCCCCCCATCCCCACCAGGCAAAGCCTCCCCGGCCTCAGGATGGGCACGGGGTGGGGAGGGGGGGAAGATGCTAAGAGGTTTGTTAAACACGCAGGGAAAAAGGCTGGAGCTGAGGTTTTCCAGGACAAAATGGCCACACCAAGTGGGAAGGAGAAGCCGAACCCCTTAATCCATCAACCACCGGCTCCCAGGATGCTAATTAAAAGCAGCAGGGAGAGGAGGGGGGATCTTAAAAACAAATAAAAAGGCATTTGGGTGTTTTGGTTTTTTTTTCCCTTACCTGCTTCAGCCCTCGCCCGGCTCCAGGTCCCCTCCCGGTGTTTTCCAGCAGGAAAAGGGCTGGGAAGGAAGGAAGGAAGGAAGGAGGATGCTCCGGCAGGGATTCGGCAAGGAAATAGCTCCCGGGTACCAGAGCCGGCGTTAGCGCCGCAACCGCCTCCGACACGGAGCGCTGGGAGAGTCCATTGCAGCAGCCCAGGGAAGGGAGGGATGTGCGACGGGAACGGGGAGCTGGGGGGGCACTGGAGGAGGGTGGGGGGCTCGCCCCTCGCTGTGGCTCCTTAGCCAAACCCGACGGAAGGTGATGCCCCCGCCCCGGGGTTGCCCACGCTTGCCGGGAGCTCCCTGGGGAACGGGGCTTCCCCCGAGCTGGAAGCGGCTCCGGGGATGGTGGGGAACGGGGGGCACGGCAGCTGATTCACACAACCCTCCTCCCCCCCCCCCCGCCCCGGTTTTCCCTCCTCGGGGATTCGGCTCAGCCCCCCCTGGGGGGTGGGCAACCTCTCCCCCGCCGCCCCCCGCAGCGAGCGATGGGAAATGTGAGTCACGGGCTCCTGGGGGGAAAACCGGGATCGCTGCGGATCGAATCCTCCCCGCCCGGGCTGGAGAGACCCTCGGGACAGGCACCAACACCCCCCGCGTCTCTTTCCTTTTTTTTTTTTTTTGGAGGGGAGGGGGCGAGAAGGAACCGAGGTTTGGGGTATCCAATCCCCCCCCCCCGATTCATCCAGGATCGGGATATCGGGATCTCAAGGGCTCCATCCCAGCTCCCTGCACGGGGATGCGGGGCACGGAGCTCTCCCGGTGTCCAGGCTGCTCCAATTCGGAGCTGGGGGGGGGGGCGGGGGGACCCCACACTGAGCTGGGAACACAAGCGGGACCTTCCCCCCCCTTTCCTTACATCCCACGTGCAATGAGTTGAGCCGGCCTCAGTTTCCAGGGAATGAGCCCCAACCCGTGCGGCTCCAGCAACAGATGGATCCAAAGGGATGCAGAGCCAGGATTCCCAGCCTTGGAGGAGAGGAGGAGGAGGAGGAGGAGGAGAAGGTGCTCGAGGCCAAAATGAGCCCAGCAAGGGTAGGAACGATGCCCGGGCTGGTTAAGAGCCAGAGAGTGGGACTGCAGCTCCCAGACCTGGCACAGAGGGTCGGGAACCAGTCCAAACCAGTAGCACCAGTACAGGGAAGGATTCAGGAAACTGGAAAAGAAACTGAGATCCTACCGGAAATAATCCCAAAAACGGGGAACAGAGCTGAGCTACCGGGGTCTTTAACCCGGCTGAAAGAGGCTGGGAAGGGGGCTGGGATGTGCCCCCCCCCACACACGTGGGTGGCTGCACCCGGGGCCAGGTGACAATATGTGGCAGGGCCGGGTGACAGTGGCATCCGAGCTGCAGGGCTGGTGACAGACTCCGAGCCCCATTGGCCTGGGCTGGACTGGTGAGATCGCTGCCCCCCCCCCCCCCGGGGCCATCAAGCTGTGACTCATGTGCCACTTTGTCACCTGCCAGGCTCCGTGTCCCCCTTCCCCAGCCTCCCTGAGCTCCGTTTAACGTGGAAAAACAGGAGCAAAATGTGTGGCAGCAGGAACAGGGACACGGGGCTTTGGTGGCCGCGGGGGGAGTGGATGATTTTCCTCCTGTCTTTCCTGCTCCTCCAGGGGACAAACAGGAACCAAAGGGCACCAGGAATTCACCCCACTGTCCACCACCGAGGATCATAGAATGGTTGGGTTGGAGGGACCTTCAAGATCATCTAGATCCAACCCCCTGCATGGGCAGGGACACCTCCCACTAGACCAGGTTGCTCCAAGCCCCACATTAGATACCTTGAACCCTTCCAGGGATGGGGCAGCCACCTTAAAGATCATCTAGTGGATCATCTGGGTGGTCTTGAAGGTCCCTTCCAACCCAGACCATTCCATGAGCTAAAGATCATCTAGATCCAACCCCCTGCATGGGCAGGGACACCTCCCACCAGCCCAGCTTGCTCCAAGCCCCATCCAACCTGCCCTTGGACACTTCCAGGGATGGGGCAGCCACAGCTTCCCTGGGCAACCTGGCCCAGGGTCTCACCACCCTCACACTCAACAATTCCCTCCTCATCTCCAACCTCCATCTCCCTCTGCCAGTTTTAAGCCCCGAGAGACCCGGGTCCTGCTTCCCTCACCTCCAGACCACGTTTGCATCAGGCTCTTTCCCTGATTTTCCCATTGGAGCCACACGGGGCTGAACAGCTCCAGGCTGGACACGATCCAAGGTTTTCCTGGGAAGGAAACCAACCCTGGTGGCTCTGGGGTGGCCCAGAGCAGGGACAACCAAGGCCATGGGGGGTCTTAATGAAATCCCAGAGGTTCAGTGGGCAGCCCAGGAGCTCCAGCTCCTCCTCTGGACTCCAGATATTCCTTTGATTCCAACCTCTGCTAAAATATCATTCCAGGACAGCTTGAAGGAAGGGGCAGAGCTTTTCCAGCTGGGCTCACAGATCCTTCCCTGGCTGCTCACACGCCAAAGGCAGCAGGAGCAGAGGGGGAAAATCAAGCTCATGGATGAGCCGAGTTGCTTCCCTGACCTTCCACCACCAGGCTCTGGATTCCTCCAGCTCTCACTTACCACCAACCCCGGGATGATGGAGGGGGAAGCAGCCACCGTTCCTCCTCTCTGGCTGACCAGAGACTGGAGCTAAAGGTCAGTTTGAGCCCTGGGAGGTGAAAATAAAACAGGAATAAACCGGCAGAGAGGAAAATCCAGGCCGATGGGGAAGGGGCTTCTCCTCTGCAGAGCCCCAGGACCTCCCGAGGGGAGGGAGCCACAAAGCCCCACAACCCCCCCCCCCCGACGGAGCCACCGAACAACAAACACCTGGAGGCGCTTTGAGCTTTTTGTCTTTAAAATCACCTGGATTTCAAGCTGAAAGGGACAGAAAAGCACCAGCTCCCCCGCCCCGCAGGCTCCTCCTAGGAGGAGGAAAAACTGAGCCCCCTCCCACCTCCCCAAACCCCTCAAACCTCCCCAAACCCCCTCCCACCCTTCCCAGACTCCTCAAACCCCCTCCCAACTTTCCCAGACTCCTCAAACCCCCTCCCACCCTTCCCAGCCCCCTCCCACTTCTCTGAGCCCTCTCCCAACCTTCCCAGCCCCCTCCCACCCCCGAGCCCCCTAAAACCTCCCCCAGCCCCCTCCCCACCTTCCCGACTACCAGGAGAAGAGGCATGAAACTTCCCACCCGCAGCCTCAGCTTTTACACCCCCCCAATTAGTCCCTAATTAACGGTTTCGCCAACACCCGAGTTCATCAGGAGAGGCAGGACCGGGCCGGGAGCAGCTCTGCTCCACCTCCTCTCCCAGCCAGACACTTCATCCCAATTTTTTTGTCCCCCCCCGTTAATATTCCCTGCCCCACGACCACGAGAATCATCAAAACGATCTAATTTCTAATTAAATCCCTTCCCTGGGGGGGAAGGGCCTCGGGGGAGCAGGTTTCACTGCCCAATTCCTCCTCCAAACATCCTGGGTGTCTCCTCATCCTCTCTGGGATAAGTGTCATGGAATCATGGACTGGTTTGGGTTGGAGGGACCTCAAAGATCATCTAGATCCCACCCCCTGCATGGGCAGGGACACCTCCCACCAGCCCAGCTTGCTCCAAGCCCCATCCAACCTGCCCTTGGACACTTCCAGGGATGGTATCCAAGGACACGATGGATTTTAAGCCTTGATTGGGTATTTTCTCCCTCTCAGGAGTGTGGATAAAGCCAGAAACTGGGTGTGTCCCCCCCCCTTAATTTATCACCTCACAGAGACAGACGTGGCAGGGGTGACCATCACTGGTGTGTGAACTCCACTGAGGGCAAGAGCAGCCCAAAAATCCACTTGGAATCTTGCTGGGGACAGGGAGGATGGCAGGGGGACAAGCCCTGGTCCTTCAAATGCTTTTATTTGTCAATGGGGGGGGGGGGGTGGGGGGGCGGGGAAGGGGCTGCTCGACCCAAAATCCTGTTAAAAGAACCTTGGAAAGTCTTTGAGGCAAACAGGAGGGGGGGGCACAGTGCCAATAAACTGGGGGATAAACGGGCAAAATTGACACTACAAAAAGATCCAGGGAGGGGAATGGTCAAAATTAACACTATAAAAATAAAAGGAAAGAGGGAAAGAGAGAGGGGGGAGGGACAGGGGGGGAGCCAGATCCCCCTCTGGTGTGTTAGTCCAGGAGGGAGGAGGAGAGGGAGGGATGCCCGGGGGGGAAGGGGGCTTCTCACTGCCACATTTAGGGCAGGGGACCCCTGAGGGGACCCCGAGGTGGCACCCCGGGGGGTCTCTGGGCCGGGCGGGGGGGCAGGGGGACCCTCTGGTAGCCATAGGGAGGGGGGCGGGGGGGCCCACTGTATCCGTGTGGAGGCATCAGGGGTGGGGGACCCCTCATCCCGTGGTGGGGCAGGGGACCCGGGTGACCTGTGGGGACAGAGAGAGAGTCAATCACAATGTGGGGGGGGGGGGGACACACAGACACAACCAGCCAGACCCCCCCCAAAACCCCACCCTTGGGTGGCAGCCCCACCACCAGGTGACCCTTTGAACCAAACCCCCCCCTGTTCCCAGCTGGAAAAATCTCTCCTCGGATCCAGCAGTGGGGGGGTCTTGGGAATTCTGAGATCCCGACAGAAGGGAAGGGGAAGGGGTCACCCCATGTCGTGACAGACACGAGGAAAACTTTTGGGAGGTTCTCCTGGTTGATCCAAGAAACTTCTCCTGCACCATCGACCTCCGTGGAGGTGAAAAGGGAGGGAGGAACACGGGGCGAGGGGCTCAGGATTCCAGGGAAAAGGCCCCACCCCCTCAGGATTCCAGGGAAAAGGCCCCACCCCCTCAGGATTCCAGGGAAAAGGCCCCACCCCCCGGGATGGAGGGACCCACTTACCCATTGGTGACCCAAAATGAGGCCCTCGAGGGGGCATTCCCATGGGAGGAGGTCCAGGATGTGGCATCCCAGGTGGGGGACGAGGAGGGGGCTGACCCCCGGAGCCTGGGGGGCCGGGGTGGTGCTGGCCCATCCCGGGGGGCCCGTGGTGCACCTGCATGGGGGGCATTCCTGAGGGAAAGAAGGGATTGAGGGAATCAGGAATTCAAGGAAGAAGGAATGGAGGGAATTCTGCTCCCTAAAGGGAAGGGAATCCTGCCTGGGTGGCAGTGGGAGGGGTGGGGGGAAAAGATGTGACCAGCGTGGGGACAGAAACCCCCCCCACCCCGAGACTCTGACTTGCCAGTTTGGATCCCTCCAAATCCACTTATTTTCCATTAATTCTTTTCTTTTATCCCTTTAAAACCAGCAAACAAGCCCAGATTATCCCCTCAGCAAACCCAGAGCCTGGAAATTCCTTTGCCAGGGATAATTGGCTGCTGGAAAGCCTGCAAATCCGGGGACAATCTGGTCAGTGACAGGGAAAAGGGTGGAAAAAACAAAACCAGGAACAAACAACAACAAAATTAATCCAATGTCAATTTTCCCCTTCATTTTTGCATTGGGAAATGGGAGTTTGGACGGAGAAGCTGCTGGTTCCCTGGTTCCACAGGGCTAAACATGGAAAGAAATCCCAGGAACATTTTGTTCTGGTGTCTGGAATGAGCCCCTGGCAGCTCCACGGCCTGGCTCCCACTTTTGGGATTCATTTAGGAATAAAATGTCTTGGAGGCTCCTCAAAACCCCTCCCAGACCTTCAAAGCCCACAGCACATCAGCCCCTGCCCCGCTGGGTCCCACCCCTCCAGGACATCCAGGCCTGGATGCATCCCAGAATTCCTAAATCACCAAACTGCTGCAGAAATCCCACTCCAGGGGCTGGTGTGTTTTTTTAACACGTTTCCAAACATCCGGGAGAGAATCCCAGAAAACCAGGAGCTGCAGGAGCAACAGCTCAGGGGAAAGTGTCCCTTGGAAACAGGTTTGTCCCCATTTTCCAGAGGAGGAACCTCAGGGGGGGAGGAGCAGGGGCTGAATCCCCATTTTTCCCCCCATTTTATGGAAAAGGAACCTCAGGGGAGGGGGGAGCAGGGGCTGAATCCCCATTTTTCCGGGGGGGAGGAGCAGGGGCTGAATCCCTATTTTCCCCCCATTTTATGGAAGAGGAACCTCAGAGAGGGAGGAGAAGGGGCTGAATCCCCATTTTTCCCCCCATTTTCTCCCCCATTTTTTAGGGGGGAGGAGCAGGGGCTGAATCCCCATTTTTCCCCCCATTCTCCAGAGGAGGAACCTCAGGGGAGGGGGGAGGAGCAGGGGCTGAATCCCCATTTTCCCCCCATTTTATGGAAAAGAAACCTCAGGGGGGGAGGAGAAGGGGCTGAATCCCCATTTTTCCCCCCATTTTTCAGAGGAGGGGGGAGCAGGGGCTGAATCCCCATTTCCCCCCCATTTTTCAGGGGGGAAGGAGCAGGGGCTGAATCCCCATTTTTCCCCCCATTTTCCCCCCCATTTTTCAGAGGAGTAACCTCAGGAGAGGGGGGAGCAGGGGCTGAATCCCCATTTTCCCCCCATTTTTCAGGGGGGGAGAAGCAGGGGCTGAATCCCCATTTTCCCCCCATTTTATGGAAGAGGAACCTCAGAGGGGGAGGAGAAGGGGTTGAATCCCCATTTTTCCCCCCATTTTCTCCCCCATTTTTCAGGGGGGGAGGAGCAGGGGCTGAATCCCCATTTTTCCCCCCATTTTCCCCCCCATTCTCCAGAGGAGGAACCTCAGGGGAGGGGGAGCAGGGGCTGAATCCCCATTTTTCCCCCCATTTTCCCCCCCATTTTTCAGAGGAGGGGGGAGCAGGGGCTGAATCCCCATTTTCCCCCCCATTTCTCCCCCCATTTCCCAGAGGAAGAACCTCAGGAGAGGATGAGGAAGAGGAGAATCCCCCCCCCCACCCCCCCAGCTCCCTACCTGGATGGTGCATCCCCCCCGGAGGGAAGGGGTGTGGGTGGGGGGGGTGTCCCCCGGTGGGTGCAGCCCCCGAGGGGGGGCCGGGGGCTCCAGCCCCGGGTGGCATTGGGGGGGGGGGCATGGCGGGGGGCATCCCGGGGGGCATCGCTCCGGGGGGCGGCACCGGCGGCGGGAACGAGCCTGGAGGGGGGAGACCTGGGAAGAGGGAGAGAGAGAAGGTGGGAATTGGGTTAAATAGTCCAGAAAATGGGGAAAAAAAGAAAAAAATAAAGAGAGAGAAGTGTTGTTGGGAAAGGGGGAAACGTGGATTCTGGGAGGAGGAAAACTGGGGAGGGGCTTTGGGGAAGGGGTGGGATGAGGGGGGGGGGATGAAAACTGGGAGAGGGAGATTGAGGTTGGAGATGAGGAGGGAATTGTTGAGTGTGAGGGTGGTGAGACCCTGGGCCAGGTTGCCCAGGGAAGCTGTGGCTGCCCCATCCCTGGAAGTGTCCAAGGGCAGGTTGGATGGGGCTTGGAGCAAGCTGGGCTGGTGGGAGGTGTCCCTGCCCACGCAGGGGGTTGGATCTAGATGGTCTTGAAGGTCCCTCCAACCCAACTGAGTCTGTGGAAAACTCCCATGGAGCCATAAAAACCATGAGAGAGGAGCAGACTCCTCCTGGAGCAGCTCCAGATGGGCCCAACCACTCCTGGAGTGAGTCCAGAGGAGGCCCTGGAGATGGTGGGAGGGCTGGAGCAGCTCTGCTCTGGAGACAGGCTGGGAGAGTTGGGGTGTTCACCTGGAGAGGAGAAGGCTCCAGGGAGACCTTAGAGCACCTTCCAGTGCCTGAAGGGGCTCCAGGAAAGCTGGGGAGGGACTTTGGCCAAGGGCAGGGAGGGATGGGATGAGGGGGATGGATGAAAACTGGGAGAGGGAGCTTGAGGTTGGAGATGAGGAGGGAATTGTTGAGTGTGAGAGTGGTGAGACCCTGGGCCAGGCTGCCCAGGGAAGCTGTGGCTGCCCCATCCCTGGAAGTGTCCAAGGGCAGGTTGGCTGGGGCTTGGAGCAACCTGGGCTGGTGGGAGGTGTCCCTGCCCGTGCAGGGGGTTGGATCTAGATGCTCCTGAAGGTCCCTCCAACCCAACCCATCCCACCACTCCACGATCTACCCACCAGGAGGGGTGACCCCGGGCCCTAGCGAGGTGACCACGGGCGTGGGGACCGACGGAGGAGGAGGAGCGTCGGCGAAGAGCTGGTGGGGCCGGTCGGCCTGTGACAGGGGGTTCTGGGCCGCCAGGAGCCGTTCGGCCGCCGACCCGTGACGCTCCCCCTTGGAGTCCTTCTTGAAGGCGTAGGAGACGGTGATGGGCCGGTTGCAGAGGTACTGCCCGTTCATGGCCTCGATGGCCGCGTCCGAGGCGTCGAAGCTGGCGAAGTTGATGAAGGCGTAACCCTTGGAGTTGCCCGTGTCCGGGTCCCTCATGATTTTGGGGGTCTGCAGGATCACCCCGAAGGCGCTGAAGGTGTCATAGAGCAGCTTCTCGTCGATCTCCGGGTCCAAGTTGCCGATGAAGATGTTGGCCCCCACGTCCAGGTTCTTGTTGTGGGCCGAGGCTTTGTTGACCCGGATGGGTTTTCCGTAGAGCTTGATCATGTTCATGATCTTGATGGCGTAATCGGCGTCCTCCTCGCTGAGGAACTCCACGAAGCCATAGCCTGTAACCACCAGGAGAGCTTTGAGGGCAAGGCCATGGCTTGTCCCTCCTCAAACTCCACCAAACCATAGCCTGTAACCACCAGGAGAGCTTTGAGGGCAAGGCCATGGCTTGTCCCACCTCAGACTCCACCAAGCCATACCCTGTAACCACCAGGAGACCTGTGAGGGCAAAGCCGTGGCTTGTCCCACCTCAAACCCCACCAAACCATAGCCTGTAACCACCAGGAGAGCTTTGAGGGCAAAGCCATGGCTTGTCCCACCTCAAACCCCACCAAACCATAGCCTGTAACCACCAGGAGAGCTTTGAGGGCAAAGCCATGGCTTGTCCCACCTCAAACTCCACCAAGCCATAGCCTGTAACCACCAGGAGACCTGTGAGGGCAAAGTCATGGCTTGTCCCACCTCAAACTCCATCAAGCCATAGCCTGTAACCACCAGGAGACCTGTGAGGGCAAAGCCATGGCTTGTCCCACCTCAAACTCCACCAAGCCATAGCCTGTAACCACCAGAAGAGCTGTGGGGTGGTGTGGCTTACACCCTAGAGGGAAGGGATGCCATCCAGAGGGACCTGGACAGGCTGGAGAGGTGGGTCCATGCCACCCTCATGAAGCTGAGGGGCAATAGGCACAAGCTGGAACATGGGAAGTTCCACCTCAACATGAGGAGAAACTTCTTGACATTGAGGGTGGCAGAGCCCCAGGACAGGCTGCTCAGGGGGGTGGTGGGGTCTCCACCCCTGGAGACATTCCCAACCCTCCTGGATGTGTTCCTGTAGGATCTACTGTAGGTGCCCCTGCTCTAGCAGGGTGCTGGACTGGATGATCTCCAGAAGGTCCCTTCCCACACCCCCCACCACCCTGCGATTCAAAACACCCCTTTGCAGATGATCTTCCCTTGGGATCAACCCCCCCAACACACCCCCCCCTTTTCCCACCAGCCAAAAAAAACAAACCCAAACTTCTCCTCCCCACGCCCAGAGGAAACCAGGAAGATCTGAGAGGAACCAGGAGAACCTGTCACCTTGGTGCTGTCCAGTGACACGATCCTTGGGCATGTGGGTGTTGACCACGGGTCCTGCCTGCAGGAACAGCTCCCAGAGCAGGGGCTCGCTCACCTTCTCGTCCAGCCCCCCCACGTACACTGTGGCATCTGGGGGGAGAGGAACCAAAAACGTGAGCCCGGGGGGGGGCTGACCCCCAGCACCCCAAAACTGACACCCCCCCGGGCCCGTATCTGGGGAGCCAGGGCTCCTCCATATCCCCCCTGAGACTCAGGATCACCTTGTCCCCTCTTCCCCCCCCCCAAATTACCAGGCCGCTCCAGGGAGCCTGCCCACCCACCACCCCCCCACCCAGCCCACCCACCCCCCCCCCCCGCCTCATCATGTCCCCAGGGAGCCCTGGGACCCCCACGTCCCCACAGACCCCAACCCCCGCCATGGTCCCAGCGAGCCCAGACCCTCCCCCCGACTCCCCACGCCCCCAGGGTCCCCCGCAGAGCCCCCCCCCCACCGTGTCCCCTGGGAACACCCCCCCCCCACCTTCCAAACCTCTAAACATCCCCAGGGAGCCTGCCCCCCCCCATGGAGTTCCCCAGGGGTCCCAATGTCCCCAGGGACCGCAACCCCCGCCATGTTCCCACGGAACCCAGGCCTCCCCCCCCACCCCTCACGCCCCCAAGGAGCCCCGGGTCCCCCGCAGAGCTCCCCCACGTCCCCAGGGTGCCCAACCCGCCCCCCCATGTCCCCAGAGATCCCCCCCGTGTCCCCCAGGGCCCCCCCGGCAGCCCCGGCCCCGCCGCTCACCCTGGTTCCGCTCAGAGATGGGCCCCGCCGCCATCTTGCCCGGCCGCCCGCTCCCGCCCGCGCGTCCTGACGTCACTGCCTGGCGCCGAAGCCGAGACCGGAAGTGGCGTGCGCGGCGGAGCGCGGCGAGGCGCGGCGGCCATTTTGAGTGTGGGCAGAGGGCGGGAGTGGGGCGGAGCGGGCCGGTGTCGCCGCTTTTCTGTCGTGATGTCCCCTTCTATGACAGGCGGCGACAGTACCGTCCCCGGCAGGAGCACTGCCCCAGTGCCGGGGGATCCCAGTGCGGGGAGGTTCCAGTGCCGGGGATGTGTGTGATCCCAGTGTCAAGAGATCCCGTTATGGGGGGATCCCAGTGCTGGGGGGGTGTGAGGACCCCAGTTCCAGGAGATCCCAGTCCTGGAGGGATCCCAGTGCCAGCAGATCCCATGTGGGGGATCCCAGTCCCAGGGGCTCCCGTGCCCGCTTCCCCCCCTCATATACCAGGTCCCCATCCCCCCCATCCCCCTCACAGCCAAACGCCGGCACCGGCCAAACTGGACTTTACTGGTCCCAGTACAGACCCCCCCGGACCAGCCCCAGCCAGAAGACCCTGCGTGTGGGGCCGGATCCTGCTGGGGGGGAGGTCCCCAAAATCCGTTTGGATGGAGGGAGCCCCGGGGGTGGGACACCCCGGAGTCCAGCTGAGGGACGGGGCTGTCCCCGCAGCCTTGTGTCCCCAGGGGGGGGTCCCACCCACCGACCCTCACCGCGAGGGTCCCAGGGGGCTGCTGGTGGCCTTGGAGCAGGGTCTGGGTGCCCACCAGGAGTGGAGCCGGTCCTGGAGATGCCGCAGCTCCTCCGCCAGGGCAGCTGGAGATGGGGCGAAGCGGCCGCGCTGCCGGGAGAGGGGACATGGATGGGGTTGGGATGGATGGAGATGGGGTTGGGATGGATGGAGATGGGGTTGGGATGGATGGAGATGGGGTTGGGATGGATGGAGATGGGGTTGGGATGGATGGAGATGAGATGGATGGAGATGGGATGAGATGGATAGAGGTGGGGATGGGATGGATGGAGATGGGGTTGGGATGGGTGGAGGTGGGATGGGATGGATAGAGGTGGGGTTGGGATGGAAGGAGATGGGGTTGGGATGGAAGGAGATGGGGTTGGGATGGATGGAGATGGGATGGGATGGATGGATGGAGATGGGATGGGTGGAGATGGGATGGATGGAGATGGGGTTGGGATGGATGGAGATGGGGTTGGGATGGATGGAGGTGGGGATGGAGATGGGATGGAGATGGAGATGGGATGGATGGAGGTGGGGATGGGATGGATGGAGATGGGATGGGATGGATAGAGGTGGGGTTGGGATGGAAGGAGATGGGGTTGGGATGGGTGGAGATGGGATGAGATGGATGGAGATGGGGATGGGATGGATGGAGATGGGGTTGGGATGGATAGAGGTGGGATGGGAGGGATGGATGAGGTGGGGATGGGATGGATGGAGATGGATGGATGGCATGGATGGATGGATGGAGATGGGATGGATGGAGATGGGATGGGTGGAGGTGGGATGGGATGGATGGAGGTGGGGATGGGATGGATGGAGATGGGGATGGGATGGAGATGGAGATGGGATGGGTGGAGATGGGATGAGATGGATAGAGGTGGGGATGGGATGGATGGAGATGGGATGGGTGGAGATGGGATGGGTGGACACAGGTTGGGATGGATGGAGACAGGTTGGGATGGATGGAGATGGGATGGATGGAGATGGGATGGATGGAGGTGGGATGGGATGGGTGGAGATGGGGTTGGTTGCCTCAGTTTCCCCCCCTCACCTGCACCTCGGGCAGCCCCCTCAAGTAGCAGCGTCTCCAGAGCCGGACGGAGGGGCCGGCAGAGCAGGGCAGCAGCAGCCCCGGGGGGGGTTGGGGGTCACCCCCCAAGTTGCCCCCCAGGTTCTCCAGGGAGGGGGCCCAGCGGGGCAGGCGGGGGGGGGGGGCGGCTGCCCCTCCAGGGAAGGGCTGGGGGGACAATGTCCCCTTGCTCAGGACAAAGACGTTCCCAGTCCCCGGCCAGGCCTGGGGGGGCTGGAAAATGGGGGGAAAAAACAGGGATTAGGGGGAAAAAAAAAAAAAAGGGGGGGGGCACAAGGCACCGGGAAGGGATTGAACCCCCAATGGAACTGGAGGGGGAGGGGGGTCTCATGCAGCCCCCCCAGATGCTGGGGCCCCTCCCTCCCTGCAGCCTGCCCCCCCCCCTCCCCAAATCCAAGCCCCCCACTCACCCTGCCTGGCCGGGGGGGGTCGGGGGGTCCTGGGGGGGCCCCCACTGGGTTCCAGAACTGGGCCCGGTGGTCCCGGCTGTAGCGCAGCCCCCAGGCCCAGACTGGGGGCAACTGGGAGGCAACGCTGCCCCCCCCGGGACCCCCGGGACCCCCGGAGGGGGGTCCCACCAGCCGTTCACTGGGGTGTAGGTCTGGCTGTGGGGCTGGTGCTGCTGGGGGGGGGGGGGGAAACAACAATAAATTGGGGGGGGGGAATAAAATAAAAAAGGGAGGATTAAAAATAAAAGGGGGAGAATCAAATAAAAGGGGGGAAAGAAAATAAAAGGGGGGGGAGAATAAAAAACAAAGGGGAGAATAAAAATAAAAGGGGGGGAACAAAATAAAAAGGGGAATAAAATGGGGGAAGAAAAATAAAATAGGGGAACAAAATAAAAGGGGAGGATAAAATAAAATGGGGGAGCAAAATAAAAGGGGGAACAAAAATGGAGAGAATAAAAGGGGGGGAGTAAAATGGGGGGTACAAAAATAAAATGGGGAGAAGAAAATAAAATGGGGTAAGAAAATAAAAGGGGGGGGAAACAAAAATAAAACGGGGAGAAGAAAATAAACCAGGGGCTTTTGGGAGGGGGTCGATCCCCCCCAGTTTGGGATGAGGAAACTGGGGAGGACTCAGGATGGGATTCAATTAAATTCCTGTGTCCAGCACGAAACCCACTGGCTTCGTTAGGTGAGGGACCCCAGAGTGTGACCCCCACCCCCCCCCCCAGCTCACCGGGCCCCCCCGGCCCCGCTGGCGTTGGCAGCTGAAGAGGAAGGTGCTGAAATAGGGGGTGAAGCTGCTGTCGTGGAGGGCCAGGAGAAAGGCCTCAGTGAAACCAAAAGCTGCTGGGAACTGTCGCACCAGCTGCCAAGTGCAGTCCAGGAACAGCAGGAACACGGGAGCCTGGGATGGGGGGACACAGAGGTCATGGAACCAGGGATGGGTTGGGTTGGAGGGACCTTCAGGAGCATCTAGATCCAACCCCCTGCATGGGCAGGGACACCTCCCACCAGCCCAGCTTGCTCCAAGCCCCATCCAACCTGCCCTTGGACACTTCCAGGGATGGGGCAGCCACAGCTTCCCTGGCCAACCTGGCCCAGGGTCTCACCACCCTCACACTCAACAATTCCCTCCTCATCTCCAACCTCAATCTCCCTCTGCCAGTTTTCATCCATCCCCCTCGTCCCATCCCTCCCTGCCCTTGGCCAAAGTCCCTCCCCAGCTTTCCTGGAGCCCCTTCAGGCACTGGAAGGTGCTCTAAGGTCTCCCTGGAGCCTTCTCTTCTCCAGGTTCAACACCCCAACTCTCCCAGCCTGTCTCCAGAGCAGAGCTGCTCCAGCCCTCCCATCATCTCCGGGGCCTCCTCTGGCCTCTCTCCAACAGCTCCGTGTCCTTCCTGTCTTGGGGGCTCCAGAGCTGGTCCCAGTTCTCCAGGGGGTCTCAGCAGAGCAGAGCAGAGGGGACAATCCCCTCCCTGGCCCTGCTGCCCACGCTGCTGGTGACCCAGCCCAGGACACGGGGGGTTTCTGGGCTCCAGCCCATGTTGAGCTTCTCCTCCACCATCCCCCCCAGCTCCTTCTCCTCGGGGCTGTTCTCCATCCTGTCCTTGGGAGGCCCCGATCCAGGGGCAGATCCTGCCCTTGTCCTGGCTGGACTCCAGGCACAGTCCCACCTCTCCAGGTCCCTCCGGATGTCACCAGAGGGAGCCGGGGGGGCTCTGAGGGGGGGTCTCACCTCCTCCCGGGGGCTCTCACGCCGCAGGAGGCCGAGGCGCTGGGGAAAGGGGTGTCCAGCTGCCACCCATTCCCGCTGCACCAGGCTCTGGAAGCCGGGAAGGGTTCTGGAATGGGGATCCCCCAGGAGCTGCACCAGTGAGGCCAGGAGGCAGTTCAGGTCCCGGTCTGAGGGCTCTGGGGAGGGGGGGGGGGTGGGCAGGAGGTGAGGGGGGGGTCTCCAGCCTGTGTCCCCCCCTCCCCATCCCGCTGCTGTCCCCACCTTGCAGGAGGACGGAGCAGCGTCTCCCAGCCAGCAGTGATGCCACCTCTGCTGCTTTCCTCAAGCAGGTGCTGGGGAGGGGGACACAAAAGGGAAGGGGGGAGGGACAAAAAGGTGAGGGGGGGGGCACACAAAAAGGGGGGGTCAGGGAACCCCTAAAATGTCACACCCACCTGCCCGGGGGGCTGCAACCCACCCTGGGATGCTCCCGCACCCCCTGCCGTGTCCCCATCACTCTCCCAGCCACCCATCAGGCAGTGGGGAGGGGACTGTCCCCCCCCTTCGCCACGGCAGGGGGTGTTTTTAGGGGTACATCACCCCCCACCCGCCAAAAAAATGCCCCCTCCCAAAAAAGAAATCCCCCCCCCCCCCCCATCACCCACTCACCGAACGTGATCCAGCCAATGTGTCCCCTCCAGGGCCGAGAGCCACTTCTCCTCTGCAGCAGCACCTGGAAAAAAATGGGGGGGGGGTCAGCAGAGGAGCCCCGAGGGGTGGGGGGTCCCCGCCTGTGTGTGTGTGCCCCCCCCCCCCGCCCCAGGACCCCCCCTCACCGGGCAGGCAGAGCGCCCGCAGCCTGAGGTGGGCGAGCTGGATGTCGGGCAGGGTGGGCAGCTCAGCAGCGTCGACCAGCACGCAGGGCCCACGGCCCCCCAGCAGCAAAGCCTCCAGGCACCTGGGGATGGGGGGAAAAAAGGACCCCCTCGGGTGGGGCTGGGTTGGGGCAGCACCCCCAGATCCCCCCTCCACACACACAGCCCCCCCCCCCGGGACCCCCAACAGGACCCACCTCACGTCCTCGCTGCCCGGCTCCGAGGCTGGGTGGAAGTTGGCGGCTCTCAGCAGGTCACTGCCCCCCGGGTGGTGCCAGCACAGGCGCTGTGGGTGACACAGGGGTGACACCCCCCCTGTCACCTTCCTCCCCGGACCTCCCCCAGCACCCCATCATGGCCCCCCCAAGCCCCCAGCACCCCGTTGTCCATCCCAACCCCCCCAAAGCACTCACGGGCACACGGCGCTCCTCAAAGTGGGCAAAGATCCGCTTCAGGTCGTGGTCCAGGAGCCCACTGGGCACCCACAGGTACTGGGGGAGGCTGTAGGCAGAGGGGGGGGGGGGCATGGGCTGAGGACCCCCTCCCCAGCACCCCCCAAATCCCAAGGGATCATCAAAGTGGGGAGGATTTTCCCCCTACTTTGAGTGGCTCCCGGGGTGTTTTCCCCAAAACGGGGAGGACGTTTCCCCCCTTTCCGCCACTTCCTCAGGCACCGGAGGGGTTCGGGGGGGGGGGTGGCTCAGGCTGAGCGCCCCCCCCTCAGTGTGGGGGGGGGGCTGGGGGCGGTGCAGAGACCCCAGCGACCACCCAGGAGGTACCTGGGGGCCATGTCGAAGCGCTCATTGACAGCGCTGACCCTCCAGCCCGCAGCTCCCAGTCGCTCCAGCTCCTTCTCCCAGTCCCCCAGGCTCTCGAAGAGCAGCGTGGCTGCCAAGCCTTCCTCTTCCTCCTCCTCCTCCTCATCCTCCTCCTCCTCATCCTCCAAAGGGCCTTCAGCAGAGCAGGACCAGCCACCCTGTCCTTCCCCGGTGTCCCCCAGCCACCCGGCCGCCTCCCGTGCCTGGGCGATGGCGTTGGCCACCTGCGGAGAGGAGCCAGGATGGGGCCATGAGCCCCCCCTCCCCCCCCCCAAAAAAAAAACCCCTTCACATCCCTTCCAGAGTCACCAAGAGCCCCAGAATCCCCCCATAACCACCAGCCACCCCCCAGCTCACCCGAAACGCCTGCGGGGCCAACCCGTTCTCGTGGAAGTAGAAGCGGAGCAGGCGGAAATCCCGGCAGAAAACGGCCAGTTCCTCCGGGATGAACTTGAGGGTGGAGGTGGCCGTCAGCACCTTGGGCTTGGTGAAGCTGCTGGCTACACGGGGGGGGACACACAAGGCAGGGGGGGACACAAGGGGGACACACATACAGCTGTCAGGGCAAGCTGAGACCAGCCCAACTCATCACAGCGGGGCCGGGGGCTTGTCACCTTTACCTGCCACCAGCTCACGGATGCAGGGCAGGGCCACGTCGCACTCACTGGGGAGGAAGGGACGGGAGCCGGGGGGCTGTGGGAGAGGGGGGGGGAGAGCTGGAATCTGCCCCGGGAAGGGCCACGGGGGCTGGATCGGGGACCCACCATGTCCTGCAGCCAGGAGTTCCTCGGGAGAACGTGGTGGGGCTGGGATGGGGTGGAGGTGCAACCGGGATGGGGGTCAGGATGTGGCTGGGATGGGGCCGGGATGCCGGGGATGGGGTCCAGGGATGCCCCCTGGGTCGGGGCCGGGCTGGGGCCGCGGGCGGGCAGCGTGGAGCCCCGTGGCCGGTCCCGGTCCGTCCCGTTCCCGTTCCCAGCCCTGCCCCCGTTCCCATTCCCGGTCCCATCCCCACCTGGCCGGGCAGGAACAGCAGCCGCCGGTTGGTGCACAGGAGAGTCCCCGGGACGGACCCGCCGCCGTCCCCCGTTCGCTGCCGGGCTCCTGCCGCCTCCTCCAGCACCAACTCTCCTGCGGGGACGGGCGGTGGGTGCGGGGGGGGTCCCGGGGAGCCCCCGACCCTCCCTCCCGGTTCCCCCCGGCACCTGCCCTACCTGGGAGGCCGGGGAAGGCCGGGCGGCGGCTCATGGCGGAGGGGCCTGGGCCGGGCCCGGAGCGGCGGCGGGAGCCGGAGCAGCCCCGGGAGCCCCGAGCGGCACCGCCCGCCCCCGCCGACCGGCCCGGCCCGGCCCCCGGCCCCCCCCTTCCCCGGCTCCCGGCGGGGCGGAGCGGCGGAGGACGGGCAGGAGGGGACAGGGTAGAGAGGGGGGACACGAAGGGGACAGGACGGGTTGGGGGGACAGGAGGGGCGGGCGGGGGGAAAAGGACGGGCAGGGTGAGGGGGGGGGAAAGGAGGGCAGGTGGGGCAGGGGGGCGGGGGGGCAGGAGAGGGACAGGACGGGCAGGGGGGTTGGGGAGGGGGACAGGAGGGGCAAGACGGGTTTCGGGGGGACAGAGGAGGCAGGGGGAGACAGGGCAGGACGGGGGGGCAGGGGGAAAAGGACGGGCAGGGCGGGCATGAGGGCGAAAGTACGGGCAGGGGGGGCAGGAGGGGGAAAGGACGGGCAGGGCAGGCGGGGCTGGGACAGGAGGGGTCGCGCTGCCCGCCCCCTGCCCGCCCGGAGCCGCCCCCGTCCCCGAAAGCGGGGAGACCCCCGGGGAGGCGGGCACGGGCGGGAGCTGCGCTGCTGGATGGGGGAGATGCAGCCCCGGGGGACCCCGAAAGGGCCGGAGCTGGATGGGGACGTACAGCCCAGCACCCCAAAAAGGACGTGTGGGGCTTAGGGGGGGGACACACACTTATGGCCTCAGGCACCCCAAAAAGCGGGGGGACAAGGTGTTGGAGGGGGACCTAGAGGTCCTGGCACCCCAAAAAGGGGTGCACGGTACCGGAGGGGCCACATCCAGACACTCCAAAAGGAACCCAGAGTCCCGGAGGGGCCACATCCAGCCCCAAACACCCCCATAAGGGTCCCACGGTCCCGGAGGGGTCACATCCAGCCCCAAACACCCCCATAAGGGTCCCACGGTCCCGGAGGGGTCACATCCAGCCCCAAACACCCCCATAAGGGTCCCACGGTCCCGGAGGGGTCACATCCAGCCCCAAACACCCCCATAAGGGGTCCCACGGTCCCGGAGGGGTCACATCCAGCCCCAAACACCCCCATAAGGGTCCCACGGTCCCGGAGGGGCCACATCCAGCCCCAAACACCCCCATAAGGGTCCTACGGTCCCGGAGGGGCCACATCCAGCCCCAGGCAGCCACGGCCTCCCCTCGGGCCACACTCTCTGTCTGCCGGGAGGAACGAGCTGCTCCTGCTCCGTGACTCAGCACCCAAGCACGGCCGCCTTCCCCCTCCTCATCCTCCTCCCAATCCCGGAAAAACCATCCCGATCCCAGCCGGCATCCCGAGCCACGGGGCTCCCGCTGACCCCAACCCCAACCAAGCAGCCAAGGGACCCGGGGTCCCGACCCCGCTGTCAGCAGCTGATGGACCTGGGGCCCCCTCTGCCACCCCCTCCCCTGCTTCCATAACCTCCCTGGGCTCAGCTCCTCCTGGGATCGGTGCCAGGACAAGGTGGGATAAATCCAGCCGTAAATCCAGCACCACTCACACTCCAGCTAAAGATCTTATTTGACGTGTAATTACCCCACGATTTTTTTGGGGGCTTTCCCGGTGTTGGTGGTTCCAGCTGGTGATCCCCGACTTGAATCCCGCAGGAAAATCCCCCTGTGGGGCATCACGGGGCGGGGGGGGGGGGGGGGGGGGGGGGTGTCTCGGCCGGGTTTTTTGGCTCCGGGATTTGGCAAAAAGGAGGAATTTCCTGCAGGGCTTGATCCCAGGAGCTGCTCTCCGAGCTCGGGGTCAGGCCAGGACACCCCCAAAACCAGAGGAAAAAAAAAAAAAAAAAAATCGGTGAACCGGCATCCACGTGGCACTGGGAGCGAGGGAGGGAAAAACACCGGGAGCACCAAATCCCAACGCCAAGAAATCCCGGGGGGGGCAGAAACCAAAGGGCTCCCGTTTTCCCACCATCCCTATTTCCAACCAAAACCTCCCCAAAACGCAGCGGGGAGGAGGTGGCCCCGGGGCTGTTGCTGAACATCATTGCAGCCCGTTTTCCTTTTTCTGAACCCATTTCAGCTTCGGGATCCGACCCCCCCCCCCCGTGCCAGGGAGGAGCTGGATTCTCTTCCTTTCCCCTTTTAAGTTTTCCTGGGATAATAAACCAGTTCAAGCATCCCTGGGTGCTGCAAATACAGCTAAGGAGTAAGTTGCTCCAAAAAAAATCAGGGAGAATGGACAAGAAATTGGGATGGGGGAATTGGGGGGGGTTTGATTTTTAAATTAAATCCTGAATTTGGGACTTAAATAGAAGGAAATCTTCCCCAATTCCCAGGAAAGAGGATGCTGTGCCCCACAGTGGGGAAGGAAACCGAGGGAAAGTGAATGATTGGAGAGAGGAGGGGGGCAGAGCAGCCCCCCCCCCCCGGGAGGGAATCTGGGGCACCCAGAGCCCGTTGGGATGGAATTCCCAGGGGGAAGCAGAGGAAAAAGGCACAGGAGCTGCCCAGGGCTTCGTTAGTGTAAATGTTGTTTATTGTCAGTGAATCTATGGCAGCAGGAGGGGGGGGGAAGGGGGGGTACAGCCACACACCAGCTACTGCTACAGCAGAGGGGAAGAAATTAATCACCAACCCAAGATGGAATTCAATTTAAAAAGAAAAGTGGGAGTTGTTGGGGGTTTTTTGTGTGTAAATAAACCATTGCAGAGTTACGTGGGGTCAGGTTGGGGGGGGGGGGGTTTAGTGCTCATCCCATCAGTTCCCCCCCCCCAGGGGCTGGGGGAATGAAACTCAATTAAAACGGTTTGACAAAATGAAAAGGGTTTTCAGCCCCTTGGTGACAATTCAGCCCCTCCCAGACCATTGTCACTGCAGCCAGGGCCTGGTGGCAGCTCCTGACACCACCAGTAAGTGCACTTAAATTAAGACCTTGGGGTGAAGGTGCAGCTTCCCCCTCCCCTCCGAGGGGAGAAAAACCTCTCCCAGAGGGAATGTTTGGTGCTTGTCCTCCATGGAAGGTGCTTTGGAGTTGGAGTCACTTCTCACTCCTCCCCCCCCCGGCTTTAAATAAAAATACAGGGGCAGAAAAATATTCAGTCCCACCACATCCCCCAAGATACCAGGTGGGACCTGGTGGGTGGTTGAGGTCGTGGTTCAATAAATATGATTTGGGTTTAATAGTCCCTGAAAGGAGGAGGAGGAGAAGGGGGAGAAAAGAAAGGAAAGGAGGAGAAGGGGGAGAAAAGAAAAGAAAGGAGGAGAAGGGGGAGAAAAGAAAAGAAAGGAGGAGAAGGGGGAGAAAAGAAAAGAAAGGAGGAGAAGGGGGAGAAAAGAAAAGAAAAGAAAGGAGGAGAAGGGGGAGAAAAGAAAAGAAAAGAAAGGAGGAGAAGGGGGAGAAAAGAAAAGAAAAGAAAGGAGGAGAAGGGGGAGAAAAGAAAAGAAAAGAAAGGAGGAGAAGGGGGAGAAAAGAAAAGAAAAGAAAGGAGGAGAAGGGGGAGAAAAGAAAAGAAAAGAAAGGAGGAGAAGGGGGAGAAAAGAAAGGAAGGAAAAGGGGGAGAAAAGAAAAGAAGGAAGGAAAAGGGGGAGAAAAGAAAAGAAGGAAGGAAAAGGGGGAGAAAAGAAAAGAAGGAAGGAAAAGGGGGAGAAAAGAAAAGAAGGAAGGAAAAGGGGGAGAAAAGAAAAGAAGGAAGGAAAAGGGGGAGAAAAGAAAAGAAGGAAGGAAAAGGGGGAGAAAAGAAAAGAAGGAAGGAAAAGGGGGAGAAAAGAAAAGAAGGAAGGAAAAGGGGGAGAAAAGAAAAGAAGGAAGGAAAAGGGGGAGAAAAGAAAAGAAGGAAGGAAAAGGGGGAGAAAAGAAGGAAAGAGAAGGAGAAGAGAGGAAAAAAATAAAAGAAAAAGAAAAAAGAAGGAGCCCCCCCAGTTTCACCACAAAGGGAACAAAAATGCCCTGGAAAATCCTTCATGGCTCCTGAAGAAACGCAGCCGGGCGGGTGTGACCCCGCTGGGGTTGGGGCCAAAATTCTGCCCTTCATCAAAAAACCACCAATCCAAGGGTTTTCATCCTTGCCTCAAGTCTCAATCTTGGGGTTTTTTTTTTTCCTCCCCATTTGGATTCACAAACCAAAGGTACAAACTCTGCCAACCCCAATAAAACCCAGGAGTGAAGATCCTGCCCAATCCCTGAGGTGTCCAACCCCCCCCCAAAAAAAAAACAACAAAAAACCAAACAACAGGAGAACAACTTTTTGGGGAGTTTTGCCCTTTTCCTCCTCAACCAAAACCCACCCAGAGGATGGGACCAGGTTTGCATCCTCATCCTGGGCTCTCCCAGTCCTGGGAGAGGGATCAGAGTCCCCTCAAACTTCATTAATTAACACAAAGTACCGGCCAAATTGGCTTTTCCCCCAAAAAAAATACCCTCAGGAGGAGAAAGGGTGACACCATCTCGGGTAATTTGGGATTTGGGATGATTTTCTTCCAGGAGGATGCACAGATGGGGAACTTGCCACCACCATTCCCTGGTTTTTCCCCCCCTTAGGACAACACTCTGCCCCTTTTCCAAGGTGAAAACCAAGCTCCCCAAAACCTGGTTGAACATCCAAGACTTTCCTGACTGTGAAGCACCAGGAAAGAGCTTCTGAAAATCAGTGCCCACCACACGGTGACCTCCAGCAGGATGGGGTCAACCAAAACAGAGGGAAATTCCCCCAAAAAACCCCAGGGAACCTTCACCTTTGCCTTCCCCCCCCCATGGTCACTGCTTGGGGAACTGGGTGGGGGGGGGGGGGGACCCAGAACATCCCTGCTCTGATTGCAGGAAAAAAAACAAGGGCAAAAACTGCCCTATAAACCAAGTGACCCCCCTCTAGAGTGAGAATTTTTGGTTGGTTTTTAAATATTTCAGCTTCGTTTGGGGTAACCAGGGTGGTTTTTTTGGGTTTTTTGGGGTTTTTTTGTTTGTTTTTTTTAGAGATATGGGGTTAAAAATGGGAGAATTAGAAACCTCTGTGAGAATAAGGCTTGGGGTGACTCCCCAGTGCTGAGGACACTTCCCACCTCCTCTGCCTGGTTCTCTCATCCCTTTTCCAGGGATGGGCAGGATCAGCATGGGAAGGGATTGCATAGTTTGATGCCCTCTGAAAAAAAAACAACAAAAACAAACACCAAACACAAACAAACCAAACCACCAACAACCCAGACATTAAAAGAATCCTAAGAATCCTATCGAGTCAAGAGGGGGATGTTGGGAAGCCCCAAATTCACCACCAGGATTCATGGTTTTATTTCCAGGTGAACCTTGTTCTGTACAGGATGGAGCCCGGGTTGGGGAGCTGCAGTTACAAGGGGGGGGGGGAAAAAAAAAAAAAGACCCAAAAGAAGAAAAAAAAATATCATAAATTTGTGCAAAAATTGCAGTGCTCAAGTTAAAGCCCCAAAGAGAGTGTGTGTGTGGGGGGGAAGTGTCTGGTTCATCCTCCACCACAGGGGCTGGGGGAGAAGGGAACATCGTGGACAACACTGGGGGTTAGTGATGGGTTCAGCTGGGTTTTATTTTTCTGCTGTGGGGTTTTTTGTTTTTTTTTTTCTTTGCTTTTTAGCCCTATTATCAAAAAAATACCCTTTTATCCTGTTCCTCAGCCTAAGGTCAGTTACGTGGCTCAGCAAAATGGAGCCGAGTTAATTCGATTCAGCAGAACAAGAGGTAGTAGAGAAGCAGCTGCTCAAGTAGAAAAGAGTTATCACTGAGGGGCTGGGGGGGGGTTTGGGGTGGGTGGGGGTGTCCATGGACATCTGAGGGGCACCTGGAATCACCTCCAAGGTGCTCCTTGTCCTCTCCACTTCCCCACGATGGTTATTGCTGGGTGGAGACACCGACTCTTTTAAGTCGGGACGACCGGACCCACCGACCCAACAGGGGGGTTTTGGGGGGGGTTTTTTTTGTTGTTTTTTTTTGCACTTTACTTCTTCAGGGGGGGGATAAAACCAAACGAAATCCAACTCTAAACCATTCCAACCCCCCCACCTCTGCCTCCCTCCCTCCCACCCCAAGAAAAAGTTGAAAAAGAACATTTTAAAAACCAGAACCTTTGAACCAGCTCAGAGGCCGGGCCGGGCTCAGGTGAGTTCAACCTCCACCCCCCCCAAAAAAAAAAAATCCCCCCCAATATTGTCCAATTCCAACTTAATTTCGCTCAGTACCAGAAAAAAATAAAAATAAAATAAAAAGTGTTAAAAAAAAAATAATAATCTCTCTATTAAAAGGTTTGTGACACTCGGACTGAAATGGCACCTCGGTCCGGGCTAGAAGGACCCAGCGAGGTGCTGCTCCCCCTCAACTTTCTCCCAAAGCTTTGGTCTGGTTTCTTGGATGGTTTTGAAGAACCTTCCCAGCCCGTTTCCATCCCGTGCTCCAACCTGAGCACTCCCACCCTTCCTCCTCCTCCTCCTCCTCCCTCTTGCAGGGGATCCGGGAGGTTTTTCTCCCCACCCTTTTTTCCCCCTCCTCTGTCACCTCCTCACACCAGCCAAATCCCATTTCTCAGCTCATCCAGGCAAACCCCCAAATCCCTCCTTCCACAGCCAGGGAGAGGGGGGGTTAAACCAAAAAAATCACCCACATCTATTATTGCATTTCCCATCTTTCCTGGGTCCAAGAGGAGCGGTGGGGCCGGGTGCTCAGAACCTGTGCACCAAAGCCTCCCGCTCCTTGCGTTTCATCTTCTCTTTGTAACAGCAGGAGCAGAAATTCCCAGTTTCTGGATGTCCATAAAAACTGCAGTTGGGCTGTTTGCATTTGGTCTGCTGGATGTTGTAAAGGATCCTGCTTCTGCTCCTCTCCGTGGGTGTCCCTCTCTGGGAGCCATCCTGCTCCAGGGCGTCCCGGTAGCCGTTGCTGGGAGGGGGGAGGCAGGTCGAGCTCTCACAATCCGTTGGGAAAGTGGGATGGATGTCCAGGTCCGTGGGGGAAAACCTCCCTGGGTGGGAAGGGCTGGGTTGGTAGGGGTTGGCCCTCCCCTGGGGACAATGTCGGGGTAAGGTGGCATAGGCAGGGAGGTTGCCACAGGCCCCCCCGGCCACCTGCCTCCGGCCGTCGGGATAACCGGGGGGACGCGGCCCCTCCACGCTGCTCACCACGGAGGGTCTGGGGAAGGTGAAAACACCCGAATATCCCGTGGGAAAAGCTGCAATTTTAGCACCCAGGGCCAGATCCGGGGTGTGGATGGTGTAGGTGGGGGGGGGGGGGGGGGGCGGGGGGTAGGTGGGGTTCAGCAGCACCTCCTCCCCCTTGCTCGCCTCCGCCTCCGGTTTCTTGCCGGGAGCCGAGCCCCCCAGCGCCTTCTTCTCCGCTTCCTTCTGTTTCTGCTCGGCCAGGAAACGTTCCTCAGCATCCAGAAGGTACCTCTGGATCATCTCCTCCTGGTACTGGTGCCTGGTGCTGGTTTTGAGGTGCCCAGCAAAGATGAACTTGCGCTCGCCCTGCATGGCCGCCCGCAGGATGCTCAGGCTCAGCCTCACGTCGTTGCTGTATTTGTACGGATCCGGCGGCTTTTCCGGGGCCGTTTTCCCAGGGCAGGTTTTCTCCACGGGAGCTGCCAACTCTCCTGGGGAAGGTTCCTCTTTGCTGCCTTTCCTTGCCTTCAAGGAGCCTTTTTTCTTCTTCTCCAAGGTGTCTCCCTGCCCGTTGCTCACCCCTCCCTTGATAGCTTTGCCGTGCATCAAACCTCCCATGTTCTTTTTCAGTTTGCTCCCCAAAGTCTTCCCGAAGCTGCCCAGTTTATTGGCGACCGAATCCGCCCGTTTTTTCTCCTTTTCCTTCTCCTTTTCCCTCTCCTTTTTTGGCTTCTCCCTCTCCTTCCCAGCCCTGCTGCCCCCGTTGCTGGCTGAGCTGCTGCAGACCGACTCCTTGTCCGACTCGCCCGACTCCGCGGCCGAGCGAGCGTCGTCGCCTGCCGAGGCCGTGGGGGATTCTGGCTGGGCCAGAGGGGCCTGGGGGGAAAAAAAAAAACAAACAGGAATCATGAAGTGCAGGAAGTTCCTTAGAAAAAGGAGTTTTCAGGCTGAAGGTGAAACAGAGCAGGACTTGGAGGATGGAGGGGACGAGGTTCAAACAGGCTCTGGGACACGTCCCAGCGGCCTTTCGCTGCATCCGTAAACATTTGTCCTCACTGAGCTTTCAAGGGAAAAGATGGAGAAGGAGGAGGAGGTGGTGGGGGTGAGGAGAGGACAACACCCTCCTCCCCTCTGGTCTCCCAGACAGTTGGATTGGCCATCTTAGAAGGTCTTTTCCAACCTTAATGGTTCTGGGATAAACGTGGCGGGCACGGCTGGCACCCATTTGCCTGGGGACATCCTCAAGGAGGTCACAGCCCAAGTGTCACCAGTGCAGCTACAGGAATGACACCTGGGCAGCCTCAGGCAGACCAAAGAGACAGGCCCCATCCCTGGAAGGGTTCAAGGGCAGGTTGGATGGGGCTTGGGGCAACCTGAGCTGGTGGGAGGTGTCCCTGCCCATGCAGGGGGTGGGACTGGATGGTCTTTGAGGTCCCTTCCAACCCCCTGCATGGGCAGGGACACCTCCCACCAGCCCAGCTTGCTCCAAGCCCCATCCAACCTGCCCTTGGACCCTTCCAGGGATGGAGCAGCCCCCTTGAAGATCATTTAGTGGCTCATCTGAGCGATCTTTAAGGTCCCTTCCAACCCAAACCATCCCACCACCGTACGAAAACCAGCTCACCTTTCAGTCTGAGGAGTTTCCTCCTAAAAAGGAAGGGGGGGGGGGGGGGGGAGGGGGGAGAGAACACCCGATCCCTTCCCACCTGCTGCTCTGCAGAAAGGAGGGATCAATAATTCAGGAGGATCCTCCTGCTCCCCTCACCTGCATCTCACAAGGCAACGTGATCCACTTGACATTCATGTAGCTGTGCAGCAGATGCAGCTTCGCCTCCAGCGACAGCGTCACGCTGGAACGCACAACCAGGGGGGGACAGCTCAGAGCTCAGCTCCAGCCTCAGCTTCATCCCCCCCAAAACCCCCCGGGCTCCCCCTTTTAAACCCTTTTTTTTTAGTTTTCAACCCAACAGGTCCAAGTGGCACCAAAACAGCAGCGATAAAACCAAAAAGTGACCCTTGGGTTTTGTAGCCCCCCCCCCCCGTGTCCCCCCAAGCCTGTTTGATTCAAATCAAGGGAGCAGAAGATTCCTGAGGGTCAAAAATCAATTCCAATTAACCCAGGGGATCGTCCTGCTGGAAGGTGAGACAAGTCACAGAGCAGAAAGTTGTGGGTCTACAGAGAGTTTCAAAATGATTCTTCCAACCCCTCTCGCCCCCCCCTCAAAAACCAACTTCAGGGAAGGGCCTCAAAAAAGTTCTAAAAAATATTCAACTTTCCACTAAAAGCCCAAGGATGGAGTCTCCGAAGCCTTCAAGGTGAGATCTGCATCATTCTCTTCACCTCGTGGGAATGAAGCTGGTGAGATGTCACCACCCTACCCCAGATGTACCAAAATCAGGTTTTCTGAGAGAAAAAGTCCTTCCATCCCCACCCAAGAGGTTCACAGCCCAGGCAGAACTTCCATCCAGGCACCAGAGTTTCAGTTGGATGTTGGGAATTATTTCTTCACTGAAGGAGTGGTCCAAGCACTGGAATGGGCTGCCCAGGGTGTCACCACCCCTGGAGGGGCTCAAAAACTGTGTAGATGTGACCCTTGCCAAGACGTGGTTTAGTGGCACGGTGGAGTTGGGTTGATGGTTGGACTGGATGATCTTGGAGGGCTTCTCCAACCTGAATGAGTCTGTTCTATGGTTCTCTAAGAAATTCCCAGCTGGGGACAGAGTGATGAACCCAGCAGGTTCATCTGCAGGGAACCAACCTGGCCAGCTTGACGTTGTCACTGTCATCCTTGCCCCACTGCCACTCCTTCCCGGGGTCCACGGCGAAGTGCACGGGGAGCAGCTTGTGCTCCGAGTCTGTCAGGGGGGATCACAGCTGCACCAGGGAGAGAAGAACCACTTTTCATACCCAAAAGAACCAACCTGTTGTGGTGGCAGCCAAGCTCTGAGCACCCACCAAGAGGAACGTGAGCTCCGATGGCGCCGCGGCAAATCCCGCAGCAGCCGCCAACGCTTGGGATCATGGAAAGGTCTGGGTTGGAAGGGACCTCCCAAGGTCACCTGACCCAACCTGGGACATCTTCAACTCAACCAGGTTGGGATCATGGAGTCATGGAAGGGTCTGGGTTGCAAGGGACCTCCCAAAGTCACCTGACCCAACCTGGGACATCTTCAACTCAACCAGGTTGGGATCATGGAGTCATGGAAGGGTTTGGGTTGCAAGGGACCTCCCAAGGTCACCTGACCCAACCTCCTGGGACTCAACCAGGTGGCTCAGAGCCCCATTCAACCCAACCTGAACATCCCCAAGTGTTGCTCTCAACATGGACTTTGGACAAGGGCTTGTGGTGAGAGGACGAGGGGGATGGATGGAAACTGGCAGAGGGAGCTTGAGGTTGGAGATGAGGAGGGAATTGTTGAGTGTGAGGGTGGTGAGACCCTGGGCCAGGTTGCCCAGGGAAGCTGTGGCTGCCCCATCCCTGGAAGTGTCCAAGGGCAGGTTGGATGGGGCTTGGAGCAAGCTGGGCTGGTGGGAGGTGTCCCTGCCCATTCAGGGGGTTGGATCTAGATGCTCTTGAAGCTCCTTCCAACCCAAACCCTTCCATGATTCTATCTTCAACTCAACCAGGTTGCTCAGAGCCCCATCCAACCCAACCTGAACATCCCCCCAGTGTTGCTCTCAACACAATATTGACATAAATCCTGTTGGATCTCACCTACCTTGGTCTTTTGTGGGTTCTTTCTGCTCCATGGATACCAGGGCAGAAAAATGGGCTTGGTCATAAGCCAGTACCAAGGGAGAACGGTGGCATTTGTTGGCTGGGACTTCCAGGGGAAGATAGATCCCTCCAAAGGGAATTGGGGCAAAGGCTGGAAAGGAATTTCATCATCATTTCAAGAGTTGGTTCAACTGAAACTGCCCCAGAACGACCCGTTTGCTTCGAGGTTTCACCTGCAATTATCTGTCTGCTCAGTGGAAAAAAAAAAACCACCAACCAACCAACCCACAACCCAAAATAGATCAGTTTTACAGCAGGAGGAGCCTGGTTGCCAAAAAACTGGTATTTTTCTATAAAAAAAAAACCAAAACCCTTCCTCCCTCCTCCTCCTCACCACGTCACTTCTGCAGATTGAATCTTTGAGTCTTTGCTGACAGGAGATGAAGTGGAAAATTGAGATTTCCTGCCAACCTGCCCCCTGTTAGGGGGCAAAACAGGCAGAAACCCCCCCAAAATCATCATGCAGGTGATGTTACCTTCACCCCCCGAGTCCCTCAGCATGGTGTCTGCCACCACCACGATGGGTCTCTTCAGGACATGGGCCAGGACAAAGACATGGAACTCCTCCAGGCTCTCGTACACCGGCTCCTCGGAGCTTTCCACACTTGGGGAAGTGAGAAGGGAATTAATTAATTGTCAGCCCTTGCTTTGCTAATCGTGGGTTTTAAAAAGAGGACTCATGGGATGGGTTGGGTTGGAGGGAGCTTCAAGATCATCTAGATCCAACCCCTGCATGGGCAGGGACACCTCCCACCAGCCCAGGTTGCTCCAAGCCCCATCCAACCTGCCCTTGGACACTTCCAGGGATGGGGCAGCCACAGCTTCCCTGGGCAACCTGGCCCAGGGTCTCACCACCCTCACACTCAACAATTCCCTCCTCATCTCCAACCTCAATCTCCCTCTGCCAGTTTTCATCCATCCCTCTCATCCCATCCCTCCCTGCCCTTGTCCAAAGTCCCTCCCCAGCTTTCCTGGAGCCCCTTCAGACACTGGAAGGTGCTCCAAGGTCTCCCTGGAGCCTTCTCTTCTCCAGGTGAACACCCCAACTCTCTCTGTCTTGGTTGGCAGAGTTGGGTTCATGGTTGGCAGACTGGAGTCCATGGTTGGACTCAGTGACCTTAAAGGTCTTTCCCAACCAGGATTCTGTGTGATTCTGTGCCCTGCCCTTGGGAAGGACCCCGAGCTGCCCACGGAAGGAGGACCCTGGCTGTGTTTTGGGTCTGGATGTGTCATGTTGGACGTACCCCCCGCAGCCGCCCCCGTTGGTGCCGTAGTGGACGCGGGGCTCGCTGGACGCCAGCTTGATCAGCTCATTCCACTCCTTCTGCCACTCCTCCTCAGTGTAAACGAGCCCAGACTGGAAAACAACAAAGAAAAAAACCCCTAAAAATCTTTTCAGTCAATATTTTCCCACCTCAGGACCGTTCTACACGGAGCCAGAGCTTCGCTCGATGGATTTGGGCCAAAATAATTCATCTCTTAGGCAAAAAAGTGCACATTTCCAGAGCTGTGATGGGGAGATCATCTCCCTGAGGTTCAAGTTTGCTTTTTTTTGCAGGGTGGAATTGAACATTTCGACCCATGGAATGAGGAGAAACTTCTACTCTTACATTAGATCCTCCCAGGATCAAAGATGACACCATTGACTGATCAGCCCTGGTGGGACAGGTGGTTGGAGCAGGTAAAATAAAGAATTGCTTGTCAAAAAAAAACCCAACAGGAGACACCACATCATCCATAAATACCCAGTTCCAGGGTTGCTTTGGTATCTTGGCACATGGAAACTCCTTTGAGAAGTTGTGGAGGTTGGGAGATGTCCTTCAGGACTGGAGGAAGGCCAATGTCACCCCCATCTATAAGAAGGGTCCAAAGGGGGACTCAGGTAATGGGAGGACCCATTAGTCTCACTTCAGTCCCTGGGAAGGTCATGGAGCAAGTCCTCCTGGGGACGGGCACAAGTCACATCTGAAAAGCTTTCCATGTGGCCAGGTCCTGACTTTCCTTTTTGGAAGGCTGAGAATGATCTTTATCACTGCAGGGACCCAAAATGCTCCTCAGGAACCACCACGTCCTTGCTGGGTCTTGCCTGAAGGGGACATTTTTGTGTCCCACCAACGTTGGGCATGGAATTGTTCCAATAAAACAATATTCCCACCTTCCAATAGGGAGAATTTTCCCACTGTTGAGCTTGAAGGACACAGGGAGGTGCCCAACATTCCAGGTGGGCTACGAAACACCTCCCAAACCTCCCGAAACAGGAGGATATTGGTTATTTTTCATTGAAACCAAGACTTTTCTGCCCCCTCAAGAGGGTTTGGCTCCTACCTCCTTGTTCTGCTGTGTCTGCTGCCAACGCCACCTCCTCTTCAGGGCTTCCCTTTCCAGCCCTTTATCCATCAGGGTGTAGAGGGATTTACGGAGCATGAGGTCTCGGTCGTGGAAACCCCACATTCCTGCACGGGGAGGGGGGAAAAGAAGGAGTAGAGAAGGATCAGGAGCAGCTGGAATGGATCCCAGAACCTGCCCTGAACCTGAAGAAGGAAACCCATCAGAAAACCAACGAAGTTCCTCCATCTAAGTCATAAAATCCCTGGTTCCAAACCCGCATCTTCCCGTTTACACCCCCGGGGCAGCTCAGGGATGCAGCAAAACTTGGTTGTTTGCAAAACAAATCACCACATTGGTTGGGAAAAATGTTCCTTCCTATCAACGTCTGGTGGGGAAACTGAGTCAGGGTCACACCAGGTGGTGGTTTTGCTGGGTCTGAAACACGAGTCACGAAGGAAACGCCCAACCTGGGTGGTTTAAAGGTCTGGGAACCTCAGGATAACCACATGGATCAAGTCAAATTTGGGCTCTTGAAACTCCAAGGAGCCAGAGGAGGGAAGGAAGGATCCCTGAGTTCCCATCTCCTGCTGGAACACAGGGAATGTGCCAAGTGGCCAGGGCAGGTGTTCCAGAAGGACACGAGCTGTGGGCAGCCTGTTGCCTTCAGCCCATTCCTCTCCAGCAGAGCCTGAGGGTCACGACTGGTCCCAGCCCCAGGTTGGGATGAGCAGCATCCTCCTGCTTTCCTGAGGGAATCATGGAGCCCTTCTGGTTGGAAAAGACCTTGAAGATCATTGAGTCCAACCATGAACCCAACTCTACCAGCCACGAACCCAACTCTACCAGCCATGAACCCAACTCTGCCAAGGCCACCACTGACCCATGTCCCTCAGCACCACATCTACACAGCTTTGAAACACCTCCAGGGATGGGGACTCCACCACCCCCCTGGGCAGCCTGTCCCAGTGGTTGGTCACCCTTTCAGGGAAGAAGTTTCTCCCAAGAAACAATCTAACCCTCCCCTGGGCAACTTGAGGCCGTTTCCTCTTGTCCCATCACTTGTCCCTTGGGAGAAGAGACCGACCCCACCTCACCACAACCTCCTTTCAGGAAATGGGTGGGAAAGGCTCAGTCCTGCTCCTAAAGGATGGTCCTGGGCTCCTCTCCCAGGAGGTGTCGTTGGGAAGGTGCCCATCCCAAGGTTTGGAGTGAAGCAGTTTGTTGTTTGTGCCGTGGAGCTCACCCAGGGACGCGGCGTGGAGGAGGCAGTTCCCATCTCCAGTGGTGGCCAAGGGAAGGAGCCGTTGGCAACTGGGATCCACGTTTGCCCACCAGTTCAGACGACCTGTGGGAACATTAGAGGTCATGAAAAAGGGACCCAGGACACAGCGTGGGACCAGGGTGCACGTCCACCCCCTCCACAAACCCCAACGACGATGGAGACCTGCTCAGTTTGAACAGGAAGACCCAAAGGGACGAGCAGCTCCAGCCTCACCCCATGGCTGGAAGGAAGGATGGACTCAGGGGGCTTCATAAATCAACAAAAAGGGGAGATGGGAGCAGCAAAAATCCACGAGGAGGAAAATCCTCAGGGTTTAGGCACAAAACTCAGGATTCCAGCAGCTCGAGCGACGGAAACGCCGACGGGCGACACGTCAGGGCAGATAAAAAGAGCAGGTTTTGGTACCACCAGGAACTTGTGGTGATTCAAGTCAGAGGCTGCTAAAAATAGAAGCTCAGGAGAAAAAAAAAAAATAGAAGACTTGAACGTAGAGGCTGGAGTCCAGCCCAGCAACTGGAGGTGAAACATTCTCCAAGGAAACGGGGTTGGGCTGGAGCAGGACTTTGACCTCCTGCCCTGGCTCTGCTCTGCCCTCAGGACCAGGAGCTGCCTCCTTTGGCCACCACTTCTTTCCAGGAGCTTTTCCACAGCTGATCCCGTGCACCAGGCAGGGTTGGTTTAGCTGGTAGATGCTGTTCAGGCTCCCAACACATGGCGTGAAAATTGCTCTTGGAGGAAAGCAGCTCCTTCCCAGAACTGCTCACCAGGCTCTGCCTGCTCCTGGTCAGGGAGCCTGGCTCTCAAACCCAGGAATTCTGGAAATCCATAGAATCATGGGATGGGTTGGGTTGGAGGGACCTTCAAGAGCATCTAGATCCAACCCCCTGCCATGGGCAGGGACACCTCCCACCAGCCCAGGTTGCTCCAAGCCCCATCCAACCTGCCCTTGGACACTTCCAGGGATGGGGCAGCCACAGCTTCCCTGGGCAACCTGGCCCAGGGTCTCACCACCCTCACACTCAACAATTCCCTCCTCATCTCCAACCTCAAGCTCCCTCTGCCAGTTTTCATCCATCCCCCTCGTCCCATCCCTCCCTGCCCTTGGCCAAAGTCCCTCCCCAGCTTTCCTGGAGCCCCTTCAGGCACTGGAAGGTGCTCTAAGGTCTCCCTGGAGCCTTCTCTTCTCCAGGCTCAACACCCCAACTCTCCCAGCCTGTCTCCAGAGCAGAGCTGCTCCAGCCCTCCCATCATCTCCGGGGCCTCCTCTGGCCTCTCTCCACCAGCTCCGTGTCCTTCCTGTCTTGGGGGCTCCAGAGCTGGTCCCAGTTCTCCAGGGGGTCTCACCAGAGGGGACAATCCCCTCCCTGGCCCTGCTGCCCATGCTGCTGGTGACCCAGCCCAGGACTGTCTGCACAACCACCACCACCAACAGCAGGGGAAGAGCTACATCCAGAAAACCTTCTCCAACGCCCCATAAACCCAGAAAAAGATAAAAACCCAGAAGAAAAAAAAAAAAAGAGAAAACCCCAGAAAAAGAGAAACCCCCTGAGGTCCCTGCCAGGCCGGGCGGGCAGTTTCCATCCTCAGCCTCGGGGGAAGGAACCTGAGGGAGGAGCTGGGGAGTGTCTGGGGTTGGGGACAAGGCCCCACTTGGCAAAGTTGGTTTGTTTTGCTTTTTTGCCCCTGTCCCAGGTCCCGGCAGGACCGGTGCCCAGAGGCCCCAGGAGCAGCTGAGCAGCCTCTCCCAGGAGCAGCTGAGCAGCCTCTCCCAGGAGCCCACCCAGGCCCAGGTGGTGCCGAGTCGCCCCTTTCAATCCATGTCAGGTCATTCCCGGGGGTGTTGCTGCTCTTCTCCAGCAGCTGGGGGGGGGTGATGGATCCACCCGTTGGTTGTGCAACCTCTGCTGGAGCCAGAGTCAGGTCCAGGACACACCTTGGGGAGGTATTTGTTTCTATTTGTGGTCACAGCCCCAGCTGGGCGGGCAGAGTCGCCGCTGCAGATTTCCCCGTTACGCAAGAGGAGCCACCTCGAAAGAATCCACGTTCCTCAACCCCTTCTCCAAATGTTTTGCTGGGATCCAAGGGCTGGAAAGGCCGAGAGGCCTCCTAGAAGTGTTGGAAACAACGTATTTCTCTGCAGGAGGTGATCAGGAGCAAGCCCTGAAAGCTCCGTGAGAAAGAAAACCAGAGTCAAGGGCATGAGGGATCTTCTCAACCAGCAGCGGGGTTGGTGGCAGCTCTGCTGCACCTCTGAAGCCCACCAGCATCAAGAGGCTTCCTGGTTGTCCATCACCATGACTCCTAATGGGTTCAGTTTTCCTGCAGAACGTCTGTTTGTCCCAGCAGAGATCAGGTTTGGTGAAACACTCTTGTTCCTTTGAGCAGGAACCATCTAAATAGGTCACGGCAGGAGGAAGGAACAGGACGGTTCTCCTCCCAGCCTGGAGACCAGGACTGACTCACAGAGGAGCCAAATGGCTCCCCTGAGGCCACCAAGGAACCCAGCACCATGCTGACAGGGCCACCTTCACTGTGTGACACAAGGAGCATTCCCAGGAGTGACTTGGCCTCCTGTTCCTCAGGCTGACACGATGGACCCAACACCAACACCCACCACGACCCTCAGTGTCTCCTGCTCCTCAGGTTGACATGATGGACCCAACACCAACCATGACCTCGGTGTCTCCTGCTCCTCAGCCTGACATGATGGGCCCAACACCCACCATGACCTCGTGTCTCCTGCTCCTCAGCCTGACATGATAGATCCAACACCCACCATGACCTCGATGCCTTCTGCTCCTCAGAACAACATGATGGACCCAACACCAACACTCCCCTCCCCGACCTGTCTTCACAGGACAGCTGCTCCAGCCCTCTGATCATCTTCATGGCCCTAACATTGGCTGAGGACACCAGGACATGTCCCCAGCACCAGGATGGACAAGCAGAGCCACCCCCTGGTCCCTCACTCTGGAACCCAACACCGGGATGGCTCCGGTTGATCCGCGGCGTCGCTGTAACGGGATCACCTGGATCAGGTGCTCATTCCAAAACATGAGAACGTTTCTTACGGGGACACATGAGCAGGTGGGGCCCAAATCTGACATTAAGAGCAGAAGTTCTCCCTGAAGGAAGAGATTGCTGGGTATGTGCATCAGGGGCAGGAACCAAGGAGGTGTGAAGGCTCCTGAGGTCTTGCCCGGTGTCCTCCTGGTGTTGGGTTTCCCAGTCAGCTCAGTGCTCCCAGTTGGGTAAATCTCATGCCCAGAACATTCAGCAGGTCTCCAGGAGGGACACAGCCCGTTGGAAAACAAACCCAGTTGTGCTCCTAAGGTGGCTCCTCCCCAGGCAGACAGAGCCAGCAGATGAGTGCCACACATCATGGGATGCTTTGGGTTGGAAGGACCTTAAAAGACCATCCAGTCCCACCCCCTTGCATGGGCAGGGACACCTCCCACCAGCCCAGCTTGCTCCAAGCCCCATCCAACCTGCCCTTGGACACTTCCAGGGATGGGGCAGCCACCTTAAAGATCCTCTAGTGGGTCACCTAGGTGGTCTTTAGGGTCCCTTCCAACCCAAACCATTCTATGATCTAAAGAGCATCCAGTCCCAGCCCCTACAAGGGCAGGGACACCTCCCACCAGCCAAGGTAGCAGCTCCGAGCCCCATCCCACCTGCCCTTGGACACATGATCCCTTCCCATTCAGGCTCTGCAGGCCAAGTGAAGCAGACTCTGACTCAACTCTTGCACCACGGCATAAAAAGGGATGAAACAATTCATCCCTTATCAGACCCGTGGCCTCGGGCTCCTTCCTGGAAAAAAAAAACAATCCCACGGGATCAGGATCAACAATGTCCTCACCAGCCTGTTCCAGGGCCACCAGCATCGACTGCTCGATCAGGTCGCGCTCGATGAAGCTGCGGAAGTCCTCGGCGTAGATGGTGAGGTCGGGGAGCTGGAAGGTGCAGATGGGCATCTCCAGGAGGTGGTCACTGCTGCCATTGCTGGAGACGTGGGAACGGGCCAGGGAGACGATGGTGGAGCTGGCGTGGGAGATGCCCCGGGACAGGCGCTTCTCTGGGGAGAGAGGAACCAGGGAAGCATGGGGTGGCTTGGGTGGGAAGGGACCTTTGAAGGTCACCTAGTCCAACCCCCCTGCAGAGAGCAGGGACATCTAAAACTAGAGCAGGTTGCTCAGAGACCCATCAAGCTTGACCTTGAGTGTCTCCAGGGTTTGGGGCTTCCACAACCTCACTGGGCAACCTGGGCCAGTGTCTCCCCACGCTCATAGCAAAGAGCTTCCTCCTGATGACTAATCTAAATGTACCCTGGATCAAGACCATGGAGAGGACTTAAAAGGGACCTTCAAGATCATCCAGTCCCACCCCCTGTATGGGCAGGGACACCTCCCACCAGCCCAGCTTGCTCCAAGCCCCATCCAACCTGCCCTTGGACACTTCCAGGGATGGGGCAGCCACAGCTTCCCTGGGCAACCTGGCCCAGGGTCTCACCACCCTCACACTCAACAATTCCCTCCTCATCTCCAACCTCAATCTCCCTCTGCCAGTTTTCATCCATCCCCCTCATCCCATCCCTCCCTGCCCTTGGCCAAAGTCCCTCCCCAGCTTTCCTGGAGCCCCTTCAGGCACTGGAAGGTGCTCTAAGGTCTCCCTGGAGCCTTCTCTTCTCCAGGCTCAACACCCCAACTCTCCCAGCCTGTCTCCAGAGCAGAGCTGCTCCAGCCCTCCCATCATCTCCTCCTCTGGCCTCTCTCCAGGAGCTCCCTGTGGTTGAGCTGCTCCCTGTGGCTTTGGAGGCCCTGACCTTGCACGATGTCATCCTGCCGCTGGAGCGGTGGCCGCCCTGGCCGGGCTGCCTCTTTCTCCAGGGGTTTGTAGCCACGTCCCTCGTTGAAGGAATGGGGCAGGTTCCCAGCATGGACCTGCCTGAGCTGCTCAAAGTCACTCAGGGCTGCGCTGAGGTCCCAGTTCTTGCCTGGAAGGGAAGGAATCCATCGTGGTCACCATCACAGGAGAGAGAAATCAAGGCTGTTCCTGAAAGACCCACCCATGGAGCAGGGAATGATGGAGCAGGAAGGAGGAGGGAAGCAGAGGGCAGCACTGACTGCATTTCTGTCCAGGATTTCCAGCTCTGGAAGAGGCAGGACCATGAACTTGGGCCAGAAAGGGTTGGCTCTGCTGCCACGTGTGGACGGGTTCCACCTCGTGGGTGCAGAGACACGTCCAGAGCTCAGAGGGAGCTGCTGCCCTTGGGTGTTGGACATCTGCAAACCCTCAACAAGGTCCCTGGCACCTCCAAGCTGACCAAGAACGGTCCCAGGCACCTCCCACCTCTCTAGGCAACCAGCCCCAGTGTCTCACCACCCTCAGAGTAAAGAATTTCTTCCTCCTACCCAATCTGAGAAGGTTCCTGGCTGTGAAATGAAGAGGGGCAGGGTCACCACAACAGAGCGGAGACCAAAAATGGAGCAAAATAAACCCAAGTCTGCCCTCAGGAAAGGGAAGGTCAGGTGGGGTCACGGCCTCATTAGTGGCCCAATAAATCATTCCATAAAGTTCCTGGAATTGTGGATCCCTGAAGCAGTTCCCTCTCCTTTCAACACTGCCCAGGCCATAAAATATATCCATTAATTCACGATAAAACCTTTCAACCCTGCAATAAATTAACATTTTGGGAGCAAGAACACAAGAAAAAGACACAAATCTACTTGGGTTGGGGAAACTGGTGGTTTTTTAACGACCACTGATAATTTAAGCTCTTCAATTAGCAGAGACTGAAGGAAGAGAATAAAATGTATATGTAGTGATTCCTCGACAGGAAAGAGAGATAAAGCTTCTCTTGCCCAGGAGTTGTCCTACCAAGGAGTCATCCTGCCCCGTTCCCAAAAGGAAAAACACTTCCCAAGTACCTCAACCCCTTTTGGAGGGATGTCATTTGCAGCATCCAATGATTGAGCCCCAGCAGAAAGGTACTTGCAGGGTCCCCTCTGGAGTCCAGGGGGAACTTGGGAATGGGGCAGAAATGGGGGGGGGGGGGGAAGATCATCTAGATCCAACCCCCTGCATGGGCAGGGACACCTCCCACCAGCCCAGCTTGCTCCAAGCCCCATCCAACCTGCCCTTGGACACTTCCAGGGATGGGGCAGCCACAGCTTCCCTGGGCAACCTGGCCCAGGGTCTCACCACCCTCACACTCAACAATTCCCTCCTCATCTCCAACCTCAATCTCCCTCTCCCAGTTTTCATCCATCCCCCTCATCCCATCCCTCCCTGCCCTTGGCCAAAGTCCCTCCCCACCTTTCCTGTAGGCCCCTTTCAAGTCCTGGAAGGTGCTCTAAGGTCTCCTCAGAGCCTTCTCTTTCTTCTCCAGGCTGAACAGCCCCAATTCCCTCAGCCTGTCTTCATAGCAGAGGTGGATCCAGGTCATCTTGGTGGCCCTTCTCTGGACCTTCTCCCAACAGCTCCATCTCTTTCTCGTGCTGAGGCCACCAGAACTGTGCTCTTCCAACTCCTTTTTTTTTTTTCCCCCCAGCCCCATTTCTTTGCTTCCCAACCCCATTTACCTTCCAGCAGGTCTCTGGCCAGTCCTGGCTCTGCCCCCGTTGAGCGAACAAAATCCGACAGGACGATGTCCATAGCCAAGGGATCATGGATTCCAGTTGGGAACTGGGATGGTCAGCACCTCAGCATCAATCTAGGAATGAAACCAACCCCCCAGCTCCAGTGACCAATTATCAAATCATTAACTCAGCCAAGCAGCCTCTGAGCTGGTGGGGAATTATCCCACGGCAGGAGCCCTTGGGGGTGAGGGTGAAACACCCCCCCCTCAATAATTAATTATGTTTGTTGATGAACTGATTGATAATTGGGAGGAAAAAAAACCCAATTTTACTGTTTCTCCCCCCCCCCAAGATGTAAAGACTCTGCTCATGAAGGCACCAGGGGCTTGGGAAGTTGGAGGAAAACATCAATTCTCATGTCCAAAGGGGGTGGGGATTTGTTTTCCAACCCTCTCCCAAAAGGGAAATAAAGACAAGACCAAAAAGCTGGAATTAGCAGCAAAAAAAGGCTCTTCTGGGTACAACCCCCCCCCTCAAAAAAAAATCCCAGGTTTTGCCAAATAATTGAATATACCAGCCTGGATCTCCTTCCCTTTTGGAAATAAAACCAAAGGTTTCTTATTTTAGGAGTTTTAGCAGGTCCTGAGGTTCAGAAGCTCCTGCTGGACCTTCCAAATCCTGATTTTCTGCATTCCTCAGGGCAGGAACAGGGAGCAGCACCATCCCTGGAGCTGGACCAGGCCAAAACCTCCCCCAGATCCTTTATTTCTCACAATTAAAGGCTCGTTGATTAAAAACTCCACAGTCCAGGAAGAGAAACCTCTGGGAAAAGGATTCATCCCAAGCTGAAAACTCACGGGAGGGGGGAAAACTTCAGGGTTACCTGGAAAATGGAACAAACCTCTTGGTTTCCCTGGTCCCTCCAAAATAAAGCTCTTTCCAGGATTATTCCCAAGGATGAGCAACCCCTCCTGGTGTCTGGAAAATAAACTTCCTCAAGTTGTTCCTAAAGATGGGAAACCCCCCCCCCCAGTGCCTGGAAAAGAAGCCTCATTCCAGGATTATTCCCAAAGATGGACAAAACTCCCCCTGCCCGGAGAACAAATCTCTTTCCAGGATTATTCCTGAAGGGAGGGGAACCCCCCCCACCTCCCTGGGGCCTGGAATCATCCAGGATGATTCCAATAAAAGGGGGCAACCCCCCAATGCCTGGCAATGCCCCCCGTGGCATTTGCTGTCAGCAAACTCCCCTGTGCTCAGCAATGCCAGGGAAAACAGAGATGGAAAAACTCCAGGGAAAACCACAGAGGGAAAAATTCCAGGCAAAAAACACAGATGGAAAAATCCCAGGTCTGAGGAACCAGGCTGGGGTTGGCACCAGGAGCCACCTTCACCCCCTGGCTCCAGGTGTCACTCCTTGTTTCCTCTCCCAGCTGAGGGAACCACACTCCCCTCTTCCCTCCCTCTGGAATAGGAAGGGGGAACGTGCCAAAACAAACGTGTTTGGGCCGAAAAATCAGCAATTCCTACAATCCCTGCAAACCCGACAGTTATTTTCAGGGCAGGAATTCAGCCAATCCAAACAGGGAATAACCACGGCTGAATCCTGCCAGACAACCCAGCCCCTCCTCTCCCAGGGCCAGGGATTCCCACCAAGCCCCTCCAGGTTCCAGTTTTCCTCCCATATTTAATGGGAATGAGATAAAAAAGGGGAACAGGAGGAAAAAAACCAACCAACAACGACAACCAACAAGTTGCCTGAAAATATTGGAGGAGCATTCCAGGTGCATCCGACGTGGATGCAAAGCCCCCGAGGCCAAACACTTCCTTCCCTTTCCCCTGCTCTGGATTTTAGGGATGAATCCTGTGAATTTGCAGCTTCAGCAGAGTGGGGGGGGGTTGTGTTTTTATTCTAGAGCTTTGCCACAAATCCCAGAGGCTGAAGTCGCCGGATCCCACCTCCTCCCATCATCCTCCAGCCCATTCCTTTAAGCCATCCCAGAATACTTCCTCATCAGCCCCCAGCAAGGAAATGCTGCTTCCCAAATATTTACATTTTAAGCCATTTCAAGGGGGAAAAAAACCAAAACAAAACAAACAACCCAACACCAAAACATCTAAGATTGTAGCACCCAAAGGTTTGGCTGCTTGAGGCTGAGCACAAAGGACTCCGCCTGGCTATGGGTGGGGAGCACCAAGGAACACCAACCACATGGATCTAGATGATCTTTAGCTCCTGGAATGGGTTGGAGGGACCTTCAAGAGCATCTAGATCCAACCCCCTGCATGGGCAGGGACACCTCCCACCAGCCCAGGTTGCTCCAAGCCCCACATTAGATACCTTGAACCCTTCCAGGGATGGGGCAGCCACCTTAAAGATCATCTAGTGGATCATCTGGGTGGTCTTGAAGGTCCCTTCCAACCCAGACCATTCCATGAGCTAAAGATCATCTAGATCCAACCCCCTGCATGGGCAGGGACACCTCCCACCAGCCCAGCTTGCTCCAAGCCCCATCCAACCTGCCCTTGGACACCTCCAGGGATGGGGCTTCCACAACCTCCCTGGGCCGACTATCATCAAGGAACCTCATTTCCAAGGGTCTCCCCCTCCCATCCCAACCCCCAGAGTGGATGGAAAGGGCTTTATTAGGAGAAATGGAAAAAAGCACCTACCCCCTAGGGACGTCATGACAATATTTCGTTACCTAATGCTTGGAAAATGCCACAAAAAGCTCAATTAAACCTCACCCTGATGAGCCACTGGGAGGATTTACGGGCTCGTTTCGGAGCCAGAGCAGCCAAAACACCAGCTTGGGAAGAGCTTCCAGCCCCCAGCCAGGGCTTCATTGGCCTTTTCTTAAATAATCTTGGGGAAAATCCCCCCAAAAAAACAGCGACTTCATTCACCTCAGACCTGGAAGCAACGACCTGGGCCAACATTTCCAACCTTCCCCTGCAGCAGAGCAGGAGATTCCAACTTAATAAATAAACCCTCGTTAGGCACGGGACCAGCTTCCTGATTTCCTCCCATGAACTCGAGTGTAAACCCATCCTGACAGCGCTGAGCTTAATTAACACGGGCTCAAAACGAAGCTAAAAAGGTCATTAACAAATTACTCCCAAACCTTCGGGTGTTCCTGAAAGGAAAAAGCCTCAGGGTGTTGCTGAAACCAACGGAAGGAAGGAGAGAAACGGCTCCGAGGGTTCCAGCTCAGAGCCCTGTGGGACCTGGAGGTGTTTCCCAGAACTGCCAGAAAACGGTTCTGGGCTGATTTGCTGCTTTTTGGGGGGGTTTATTATTATTATTATTTATTTTTTTGTTAATTGTCCTGCCCAGAGAGGCCGAGTCCAACAATTCCCCCCCTCCTGCTGCCGTGCCCGAGCGCGGCGAGGTCCTCCCCGAGCAGGAGCAACTCGGCACCACGGGTCAGTCGGATGAAAACACCATTTTCACCCATTTCACATGATTTCTCACAGGTGACAACCCCAAGATTTCACACCAGAATAACCCTCCCCCATCACCCCCAAGCTCGGCCCCCCCAAAAACCCTCCCCGTGTTTCCCCTCAGGCACCAGAGCAGCTCCTTGCTCAGGATCCGAGAGGGAAGCCCAGAAAAATGCAGATTTAAACCCCTGCCCCTTGACTTGGCCACAAATCTGGTGCCTTCATCAATCCTCCTTGTTTCCACATGAAACCTGCCCTGGTCTCTGAAACCAACTTGACACCCAAACCAAAGCCTGTGGAACCACCAGGCCCCAAAACGGGTTGAACGGAAAAAGTAACAAAACTCAATTCTTTTCATTTCTTTTTTTTATCTTTAAAACCCGTCTCAAAAAAAAAAAACCAAACCAACTTCCGGGACAGAGACACGTCGGTGCTGCCCCAACAAACCCCCCAGATCCCAGGAGCTGAGCCCAGAGTCTTCAGAGCAGAACTTTGGAGATGCCTCCAAGTGTCCCCCTGGATCCAGGGGTGAAAGAGAAAGGCAGGAGCTTCCTGCTGGCCCCAGGCAGGACACAGAAGCCCTGAACTAAAATAAGAAACTTGAGTTTCAGCCCAAGGAAAACGTTTCCTTTTGCATCAGGAGCCCCCGAGCAGCCCCCTGGGCTTCCCCACTCCAGCTTTAAAGCCACCAGTGTCACAGACACCGGCCACCCAAGAGGACTTTCATCTTCAGGAGGATCCAAACCCTCCCTTCGTGTGGCGAATATTCTGATTTTAGAGAGTTTGGGCTGAGGATGTTTTGGTTCCCAGCCCAGGAACCCAAATATCTCTGTTGGGAAGAGGTGGGGGTGGCCTTTGAGCCAGGGGGGGGTTGCTAAGGAGGAAGACCATGAAGAAAGGGCAGCCCAGGTGGGACCAGAGCAGCAGGAACCAACCAACCCCTCCACTAACCACGTGCCACGGGTGGTTTTAACGCAGCAGCAACCACATCACCCCCTCTGGGTGGGGAGAAGGACACGAGGACCTCCCAGCTGGACCCTGAGGACCTCCAGATGAGAGGCAGGAGGTGCCAAAACCCACCAGAAACCCTCATTTTTACTCCTCATAATGAAGCCAAAAATCCAGCCAGAAACCCTGGCATTATCAGCCCTGACACCCAGGATGGAGCAGGACGTGGCTGCCACGTTCTCCCCTTCTTCTCTTGACACCTACTTTTTATTTTTCCTTTCACACCTTTTTATTCTCCTACTTCAACCCCAGCTTCTGTCCTACTGGCCCCATTGATCCAACTCTTCCAAATGGCCCCACGAGGCTTCTTTTTTTAAGGTTTTAAACCCTCTGAAGGGACCTTCACACCAACCTCAGACCAAAAAAAAAGGTTCCTGGAGGAACTTAGAGGTGAGAAGGTGTGAGCAGCCCCACGTTGCTCTTCATTAATGAGCCTTTATTGGGAGGAAAGTGGTGCTGAGACCCTGGGCCAGGTTGCCCCATCCCTGGAAGTGTCCAAGGGCAGGTTGGATGGGGCTTGGAGCAACCTGGGCTGGTGGGAGGTGTCCCTGCCCTTGCAGGGGGTTGGATCTAGATGCTCTTGAAGGTCCCTCCAACCCAACCACCCTATGATCCTACAACAATTCTATGACAATGAGCGACTCACGTGGCTCGGCTCGGAACGGGGGCCATCAGAAGGTGCTGGAAGGAGGTTCCTGCCTCCTCCTCCTCCCCATCCTGCATCCCTGACCTGCCTCGGGCCGTTACCTAACGCTGGGAAGAAGAGGCCAAACCCAGCGCCGGGATTAGCGCGGCCGCTCGACCTGCCCTGACCTAATACCTTGATTATTGTCACTAAGCTCCCAGGAGGGACCACGGGACGCGGCTCCCGCCTCAAACATCCAACTGGGAGATCCTCAACCTACCCCCAAAGCCCAGGAAAAGGGTTATTCCTTGTGGAAAGGAAGGGGGGAGCAAACCTGGGAGGTCGCTGAGGGTGCAAAAGGGAAGTCAGGACACGTGGGGAAAAGGGGAAGAGTGGAAAAGAAATGTGCCACTGAGGTGAACATAGTGATGGGACGAGGGGGGTGGATGGAAACTGGCAGAGGGAGATTGAGGTTGGAGATGAGGAGGGAATTGTTGAGTGTGAGGGTGGTGAGACCCTGGGCCAGGTTGCCCAGGGAAGCTGTGGCTGCCCCATCCCTGGAAGTGTCCAAGGGCAGGTTGGATGGGGCTTGGAGCAACCTGGGCTGGTGGGAGGTGTCCCTGCCCATACAGGGGGTTGGATCTAGATGGTCTTGAAGGTCCTTCCAACCCAAACCATTTCCTGATTCCATGACCTCGAGCTGCTCTCCAATGAGATGGACTGGTCTGGGACACCCCAGCCCAGGAAGCCAAGCTCAGAAGCTTCCTGGAGATTTTTGGCACGATCCAGGATCATAGAATCATATCAAAGAAACATGGGAGGGGTTGAGTTGGACGGACCTTCAAGAGCATCTAGATCCAACCCCCTGCATGGGCAGGGACACCTCCCACCAGCCCAGCTTGCTCCAAGCCCCATCCAACCTGCCCTTGGACATGCCCCAGGCCAGCACACTGTCCCACACAGAGGTTTTTCCAGCAGGGAAGAGGAATCCTTAAAAATAACCCTGTTGCTCAAGAGCTGGAGCAGCAGAAGAGCAGCCGTGAACCAAGAGGACAAGTTTATAAAAACACCCCCATTTTCAGGGGCTTAACTGCTTGTAAAGAACAACTTCACCCTCTTTTCCAAACCACCTGCTTCCCTCTGCTCCAAATCCAGCTGTGCTGACCTCGACACCCAGATTTTCCCACAACTTGGGGTGAAGGACACGATGGATGAAACCTTTGAACTGGATAAAAGCCAGAAAGAGCCTCCAACACAAACATTGGAGCTTCCATCACCCCCCAATCATCTATCAGCTCCTCTTCCGAGGGGGTTTGCTCTTTTCAGGATAAAATTCACATCAACTTTGATTCAGAAAGGTCCTGAAGGCCAAAACCCGGGGTAGGAACCACACGTGGACCCACCTTCTCATCCTGTTTGAGCCAACCAGGAGCCACACACGCAAAACAAACAGACTTTTTCCACTCAAGGAAAGTCCATTGGAGACAAATTCACCTGCAGAAACGAGGCCACCACTATTTCCAGCTCAACCCTTGGCTTGCAGAGCCCAGCACTTGCTGTCCCCACCGGCCTCCCGGGGGGACATTTGTCACCCACGGGCTCCAAACGAGCCTCTCGACAGAGGCAGGAATATAAGACCCATCACATTTTCCATGGAGAACATCCCCCTTCCCTGGACAAACTTCCTGCTCCACTGGGTAAGGAGTTGCCATCAGCAGGAAGGAGCTTGGTCCCTGCTCCATGGAGGTTGGAGCTTGGATGCCACGAGTCATGGTGGCAACTGTTCATTTTCCTCTGGCACCTACTTCCAATTCCCCCCTTCCCCACCTACTTCAACACCACCTTTTGTCCCACTGAAACTCTTAATCCAAGTCTTCCACTCAACCCCCTGAGACCCCACAGAGAAAAGCCCCTGAAGAACCACCCACGACAACACTTGGAACTCCAACCCACCATCCCACTCCCCTCCTGCAGCACAAGCTCTTTATACCCTGAAGATTCCCGACCTCTCCCAGGGTTGGGAATCACCGAGCTCCATGAGAGTCAACCCAACCTGGAGACTCCAACCATGGCTGGTCATCACCAAGGCCTGGAAACACGTGGTGGGGTCAGGAAGGAGAAATCTGGGACCATCAGTGATCCCAGGCGGAGAATCCCACCCGAGTTTGGCTTTTGTGGCTTAAACTGACAAAACCATCTTTCTTCCCGGGATTCCCGGGGAAACATCCCAGGGAAACCGGTCACCCGGGCCACGGACTGAGCCCGTTTCACGGAGGGTTCGTGGCCCAGGGCCGCTCTCCCCGGGGTGACCGGGAGGATCCGTCCCGTTACGGCTCCTTGCGTAAGCGACTCCCACGGAGCCGGTGTCGGGCAAAGACGTTTCCCTTAAGCACGGGATTGTCGGAGCTGCCGGAGCCGGTGAGTCACCACCGGCCTCCGCACCCACCGGGACTACACACCGAGCCCGGAGAACCTCTCATTACCGGAGGAGAAACTCCCTTTTTTGCCTCCCGAGATCGAAACGGGGAAACTCGTGGAGATGTTTGGAAGTTGGGGTCTCGCCGTTGGGATTCGGGGGCTTGTGGATCCTCACCCGGCACCGTTAAACCGGCTCCTCACCCCCCGTGCCGGCAAAGTTGGCTCCGGTTCGAAGACGAAACCCGGGATGGAAAAGCCGTCCGGGAATTCCAGGCGGAAAACGGTTCACACCGGAGGGAAAGTAACCGGATTACACCGATTTGGCCCCAAATCGCCACAAGTGAGGACGCTTTAACACCCGGTTTAGTTCACACCAGGCTCGGGGTGACCGGCGACACCGTCCCGACTCGGTCGCTGTCGCTCCCGGCGCAAAACCGGGCTGCCCCCCCCCGCCCCGGGGGTTTAGCCCAGCCTGAACCATCCAAACCGGCCTCCCACACGCCCCTCCGGTGAGGCTTCAGCAGAAGGGGCCTCCCGGGCCGGGGCAGACGGACCGAGCCGCTCTGCCCCGGGGTGGGGGCGGGAAGCGGGAGGACCGGCCACGGCCACGGCCACGGGCAGGAGCCCGGCCGCCCCCGGCACCACCACCGTCTTCCTGGGCCCAAGGCAGCTGCGCGGCCCCGGGACCCCCCACCGGGATCTCAACCGGGACCCAGGCGGTGCCCGCGGCCGCCCCCTGAGGCAGCACCGAGGCCGCCGCCGCTACCTCAGGCCCGACCCGGCCAAAAAGTTTCCCGAGCCGGATCCCGAGCGCACCGGGAGGCCGAGCGGCTCTTACCTGCGCGGGGGTCCATGGCGCTCCGGACCGGACCGGACCGGTCCCGGCCGCCGCCGAGGCCGCGCTCCCGGAGGGGCGGGGGGGCAGGAGCGCGGGCCGCCGCCGCCGCCCGGAACGTTGCGCCGCCCCCGTTCCCGCCCGGAACGCTTTGGCGGGCGCACGCGGCCGCCCCCCCGGGCCGGGCTCAGCCAATGGGGACACCGCGCCGGCCCCGCCCCTCCCGCCTCACCGGCCGAACTGCGCATGCGTGGGAGGGACAGCGCCCCCTGGGGCCGGGCCTGAGACGTGCGGGGGGCGCGGGGCCCGGACCCCTGAGTGGGGCCTGAGCCCCCCGCTGTGGGACCCCAACCCCTGAGTGGAGCCTGACCCCCCCCACAATGTGGGTCCTGAACCCCCCCTGTGGGGCTAGAGCCCCCCAATGTGGGGCCTGAACCCCTGTGTGGGGCCTGAGCCCCTCAGTGTGAGGCAACGAACGCCCCCTGTGGGACCTGCACCCCCAATGTGGGTCCTGCAGCCCCTCAGTAGGGGGCCTGACCCCCCTGTGTGGATCCTGGAACCCCCCATATGGGGCCTCTAACCCTTTCGTGGGGCCCTGAACCCCCAGTGTGGGGCTATTGTGGGGCTGAACCCCCCCAGTGTTGATCCTGGACCCCCCCTGTGGGACCTGTACCCCTAATGTGGGGTCTGTATCCCCATTGTGGGACCTGAAACCCCCCCTGTGGGGTCTGCACCCCCTGTGTGGGGTCTGAACCCCCAGTCTGGGGCTTGTACTCCTTTGTGGGGCCTTTGTGGGGCCCGTAACCCAGGTGTGGGGCCTGTGCCCCAAAATCCAGGGGGCTGAGGGGGAAGGTGCCTGATCCCTAGAGGCCTATTCCCGCTGGGAATTGCTTTCACTGGCAGGAGAAGCCCACAGAGACCCCCCCCCCAGGCAAGGAAACCCCCCCATCCCAACCCACCCGGCATTCCCGGGGCCGTGGGCGCCGGCAGCCGCGGGGCCAAGAAACGGGCCGTGTCGGGGGAGGTTGGTTGGTTGTTCCTCAGGGCCAGGAGGACACGTCCTGCCAAAGCCAACCCAGAAGACCCCCCCGGGGTGGCGGGAGGCACCGGGAACAGAGACATTCCCCTGGAGAAGAGGTGAGGGGAGGGTGGGGGGTCGGGGAGCCCGGGAGCGGGGCCCGTCATGCGGCGGGTTCAGCTGATCCCGCCTGAATCGCCGCCTTTGTTCCAGGCCCTTGTTTATCTCTCACACAAAAGGATTGTTTATCATGTCGGGGGCAGAGAAAAGTCCAGCAAAGAAGGAACGTTCTGTCCCTCGGAGTCCCGGCCTCCCTGGGGGGGGTGTGGTGTGGGTTTTTTTTCTTCTTCCTCCCCCCTCGCTCTTTGCTCCAAAGCGACGTCGTTTGGAGCACCTCGGATTCCCAAGAGATCCACAGGGATGGGCAGAGTTCATGGGACCATGGGATGGGTTGGGTTGGAGGGACCTTCAAGATCATCCAGCTCCAATGCCCTGCATGGGCAGGGACACCTCCCACCACCAGCCCAGCTTGCTCCAAGCCCCACATTAGATACCTTGAACCCTTCCAGGGATGGGGCAGCCACCTTAAAGATCATCTAGTGGATCATCTGGGTGGTCTTGAAGGTCCCTTCCAACCCAGACCATTCCATGAGCTAACGATCATCTAGATCCATGCCCCATCCCTGGAAGTGTCCAACCTTCCTGGCCTCCAACCGCTCAGCAGGACCAAGACCTGAAGGATTTTGAAGAGGGGGATGAAATTTAGGACGTGATCTCGGGGCGTAGAAGCCAAGGAAGGCGCCGCTCACCCCCCCAGTCACCCCCCCAGTCACCCCCCCAGTCACCCCCTCCCTCCTCACTCGATGGAGACAAGGGGAGTTGCTTAATTGGATTGCAGGGCAGGATTTGTCCATTTATCCCCCCGCTCTAAGCAGCCACCTGGCAGCTCCAGCTCCTTCTCCTGCAGCCCCTTTTTAGCTCCGTCCCTCCCGGAATAGCAGCTAATCCCAAGGGCTGTTCTGCCCGTGATTAGCAGCACCACGGGCTCTGCTGGGCTTGGACACCCCTCACCCAGAGCTGGTGGTTTCCTTTCCAGTAAAACCAGGTCACATTCCACAGTGGGAAGCTGGAAGGACACTCTTGGTTTGCCCGGCTCCCCCTGGTAGCAGCAGAACCTGTGGGAACCTGGCACAGATGGGACCGGAGCTGCGGGGTCCCCGCTTGGATCTGAGCTCCCAAAACCCCCCAGGAGATCCCACCACCCCAGTTCTGCTCCATCTGGTGGGATCATTATCCCATAAGAAGAGCAACCAGATCCCCTGACCTTCAAAAACAGCTTCTTCATTCTTTTCCAGACCTCTCTGGAAAAATCCCTCCATGGGAATTCCAGGAACTGGGTCACCCATGTCTTGCATGTGTCACCCAACCCCTCCTGTCCCCAATGTCCCATATTTTGGGGCACTGCCCATGACCAATAAAATCCTTTTCATTCCATTCCATGTGGTTCCTACTGGTCCCAGTATTGACCCCTGGGGGACTCCACCAGTCCCAGGTCTCCAGCTGGACTCTCCACCATCGACCCCAACCCCTTGGTCTCTGCTGTTTACCCAGTTCTCCATCCAGCCAAGAACTTGCACTTTGGGGCTATTTCTGGTGATTTGGTTATTTAACCTGAGCCCCTACAAGCTCCTTGAATCCCAGGGCTTTAATTCAAACTATCAACGCTTTCCATTTCGTTTTTAAAAAAAAAACAAAACAAAAACAAACCCAAAGGAAACAACTCAAACCACTTTCAATTGAAATATATTTAAAAAGATGCATTCGTAGCCACCAGTTTTATGAAAACTCCTTGGAATCCACCCAAAATTCCTGGGATCCAGCAGGCAGTTGCTTCAGCATCTCTGAAAATCTTGGTTTGTTTGGTTTGGTTGGGTTTTTCCCCCCCCCCCCCCCTCTTAAAAATGTCTCCAAGCTACAAAATGATGTAAGAGGTGACCTCATGGTGTCCCTCCCCAGAGGCAAAGCCAACGTTTCCGGGGATGTTTGGGCTGTTTCCTTGGTGTTCTCTCATCTGCTGGTTTTAAAAATAGAAGCAGCGTCATCTTCACACTCACCCCCCCGGGGCTGCACCTCCGGGTTCTCCCTCCAAACGCCAAATATTTGGGTTAAATTCCTTTTAAGGGCAGCAACACCCGCCAGGCTCCTCCTTCCAGCCGCACGTTTTCCTTCTAAATCACCGCCCAGAGCAGAGGGCAAATCTCTGCCCTAGGGAACTGGACAGAAATGGGGCATTTTGGGGTGTTATTTTAACCATTTCTGCTGCTTGCCGAGTCCCCTACGGACAAATGTCACAGAATCGTGGTTATAATTCATGTCTCCAGGGTTTCCTTCCCTTCCCCTTCCTGCTTTTCGTGGAGCAGCACCACGTACCAACCCCGTGTGGAGGGAGAAAAGAGCCCGATTTTTGCTTCCCAGCCCAAACCATGAAGCTCTGTTGACCCAACTCCCAGCAAACCCGATGCTTCTCCAAGGAAATGGCTTGGAAAGATGGCTAGAAATCATTCCCCGGGCACCTAAATAAGAGTTTCCTTTCATTTCAGCCCCTTTGGCTGGGGGGGGTTCTGTGCCTGACTCTGCACCGTGTCCCACAGCCCCTTCCACACACAAATCCCATCATTCCCCAAAGATCCATGTTTCCTGGGCAAAAACTGAAGTAATCCAAACTCCACTTTGATCCCACGTCTCTTGTTTTATCAGCAGTTCTACAAATTCATTCCCTCCCCCCTCCCCATTATTTTCCTGCTGTGGTTTTGTACGAGGATATATTTTTTATATAATTAATGTTTGCTCTTTGATCCAGTTTCTAATTTTTCCACTCTTTAACGAGAAGGGATTTCCTGTTGGGAAGTGGGCAGGGGGGGCAGGTAGATAACACACCTTTTGTCTTCCAGAGCAGCCCTGAGGAAGATGGAACAGAATGAGAACAGGAATGAGGACAAATACAGAAACACCAGCCAAGTCTGGAGAGAAAGCCAAGGTGTGAAGCTGCTGGGCAGGGTTATTCCCTGAGCAAAAAGATGGGATCCAAGCCCCATCCAACCTGCCCTTGGACACTTCCAGGGATGGGGCAGCCACAGCTTCCCTGGCCAACCTGGCCCAGGGTCTCACCACCCTCACACTCAACAATTCCCTCCTCATCTCCAACCTCAATCTCCCTCTGCCAGTTTTCATCCATCCCCCTCATCCCATCCCTCCCTGCCCTTGGCCAAAGTCCCTCCCCAGCTTTCCTGGAGCCCCTTCAGACACTGGAAGGTGCTCTAAGGTCTCCCTGGAGCCTTCTCTTCTCCAGGTGGACACCCCAACTCTCCCAGCCTGTCTCCAGAGCAGAACGAGTTCTTCCTCTTGAGTGAGCTCACAGGGCAAGTGCAGGATCATGGTGAGCTCAGGCCCACCCAGCAAGGGTTCATGAAAGGCAGGTCCTGCTTGACCAACTTGATCTCTTTCTATGACCAGGTGACCCACCTGTTGGATGAGGGGAAGGCTGTGGACACTGTCTACATGGACTTTGGAAAGGCCTTTGGCACCATCTCCCACAGCATCTCCTGGAGAAACTGGTGGCCTGTGGCACAGGTGGGTGGACTCTTGGGTGGATTAAAAACTGTCTGGATGGCTGGGCCAAAGAGTGGTGATAAATGGAGTTGAATGCAGCTGGTGGCCGGTCACCAGTGGTGTCCCCCAGGGCTCAGTGTTTGGGCCAGTTCTGTTCAACATCTTCATCACTGATCTGGATGAGGGATCAAAGGCACCTTCAGCAGGTTTGCAGCTGACACGAAATTGAGCGGGAGGGTCGATCTCCTGGAGGGTAGGAAGGCTCTGCAGGGAGACCCGGGCAGGTTAGGTCGATGAGCTGAGGTCAACGGGATGAGGTTTAACAAGACCAAGCGGCGGCTCCTGCACTTTGGTCACAATAACCGCAAGCGACGCGCCAGGCTGGGGGAAGAGAGGCTGGGAAGCAGCCGATGGAAAAGGAGAACTGGTGTCCGGACGGCTGAAGACGAGTCAGCGGGGTGTCCAGGTGCCCAAGCAGCCCCCTCAGGCTCCAGGGAGGGCGAGGGGATGAGGCCGGGCCCGGCCGGGCGGTCCCCGGGGCTGCCGCGGCCTGCTGAGGGGATCCCGCGCAGGGCAGGGCGGGCCGGGGCCGGCAGGGCCGCGGGGCACGCTGGGAGTTGTAGTCCAGCGCCGCCCTCCGCCCGGCCCGCCCCGCCGCTGGCGGACTACAACTCCCAGGCGGAGGAGCCGAGCGGAGCCGAGCCGAGCCGAGCGGAGCCGAACCAAGCCGGGCGGAGCCGAGCCGGACCGAACGGAGCCGAACTGAGCCGAGCGGAGCCCCGCCGAGATGAACGCGGTGCTGGCCGTCAAGCAGTATGTGTCCAAGATGATCGAGGACAGCGGGCCGGGCATGAAAGTGCTCCTGATGGACCGGGAGACGGTGAGCGGCGGGGCCGGGCCGGGCCGGGGGGTCGCTGCTGGGCCGGGCGGCCCGGCGGGGCCCGAGGCCCAGGGTGATGGGCGCTGCCGCCTCCCGCCCGCAGACCGGGATCGTCAGCATGGTGTACACGCAGTCCGAGATCCTGCAGAAGGAGGTGTACCTCTTCGAGCGCCTCGACTCCCCCAACAGGGAGGCCATGAAGCACCTGAAGGCTATCTGCTTCCTGCGGCCCACCAAGGTAGAGCACCCCCAGCCCTGCCCTCCCCTCAGACCCCTCAGAGCCTTTCAGGCTCCCTCAGACTCTCTCAAGCTCCTTCAAACCCCCTTAGATCCCCTCAGAGCCCCTCAGACACCCTCACACTCCCTCCAACCCCCTTAGATCCTCTCAGACTCCCTCAAACCCCATTAGATCCCCTCAGGATCCCTCAAACCCCTTCAGATCCCCTCCATCCCCCTCAAAACCCCTTAGGCTCCCGCAGAGCCCCTCAGACCCACTCGCACTCCCTCAGACCCCCTTAGATCCTCTCAGACTCCCTCAAACTCCCTCAGATTCCGTCAGCCCCCCTCAAAGCCACTCAGAGCCCCTCAGACCCCTTCAGATCCTCTTAGATCCCCTCAGGCCCCCTCAGATCCCCGGCCTCGGGGCTCATCCTGCCCTTCCCTCCGTGCCAGAGGTGGTGGGAGGGTTGTGTGTGCTGCAGGACAGGAGAAGGGACCACCAAGGGGACAGTGAGGGGGCACAGCTCACTCCAGTCCCTCCTCCTCCAACATTTTCTTTAACCTGCTCTCCCCGGTGCTGTTTTCATCCAGGAGAATGTGGAGTTTCTCATCCAGGAGCTGCGGAGGCCAAAGTACAGCATCTATTTCATTTGTGAGTCTGTCAGAAAACGCAGACGTGAGGCACTGAAATCCTGGGAATGTGTGAATTGGAGTTTTTTATGCCCTTTAGGTGACCAAATTCTTTTAGCAAAGGGTACACACCTGCAAGATGAAAGAGTTAAACCGAAGCAGCTCCTGAGAGGTCATTACAAAGCAGCACCGTAGATCTGCATTCCTCTGTCATCCCTGAACATTTCTGGGATTTTACAGCTTTTGTGTTGCTACATAAACATGAAAGAAGGATGATGCTGGGGGGGGAAGTGCCAAGGAAGGAAAACTTGAGGTGCAGAGGGTGACAAACTGGCCCAAATGTTGGAGGTAAATGATTCAGAACCAGGGGTAGCACAGACCTGACATCCCAGCGTTGGGCTGAACCTGCTCTCTGGCATCTTCTCAGGCAGGTGTTTCTGCTCTTGCCAGAGAATATCCTGTAGTTTTGGGAATTAAAGGAGTTTTAAGTGGAGCTGGTTTGGTGCTGAAAGGGGGAGGCTCTGGGGAGGGAAGTGTCTGGGTGTCGTTGTGTGGAAGTGACTCTAGATGTCATTGCTGCTCCGCAGGAACGTGGTGGAGCCTGGAAATGCTGAGGATGGGATGTGGCTGTGGTTGCCTTCAGCCCTTTAATATTCCACGTGTTTAAATCTACTGGTTCCAACGTGGTGTTGCTTCATTGGGCTGATGTTGGGCCAGGCAGAGGACAGGAGAGAACCAGCGTGTCCCACGGGGTGTTCAATCCACTGTCAGCTGTTCCGTGCTGAGCCAGTGGATGGTGGATGTTGTGTCCAGCAGAAGGTGGGAGAGGGAATTAGCTCAGAGGGTCCATCTGAGGTGACTTCTGGGTTAGGATGTCTGCATCACAGCTGCAGGTGTTGGGTGAAGGGATCTCTGCTCCTGGGAAGTGTCTGATTGTGCTGTTCTGTCACCTTCGGGTGTCTTCCTGTCCCTCAGAGCCCGACTGTTCCTTTGCTGGTGTTTTCAGATTTCAGCAACGTGATCAGTAAGAGTGATGTCAAATCCCTGGCTGAGGCTGATGAGCAGGAAGTTGTGGCTGAAGTTCAGGTGAGTTTTGCATCTTTTAGATCCTTCTCCTGGCCCAACAGCACCAGCCCAGGGGGAGAACAAGGTCACGAGGACCCTCCTTCTTGAACAGTGTGCAGCAGCACTGTGCAAGAGTCTGGGATGGAGGAAAAGATTAAAAAGATTTTTTAAAAAAGAAGATTAAAACCTCCTGGCTGATGGTGGGACACGTTGTAGGGTGGGTAAGGACCTGGAAGTGCCTTTGCTTCCCTCTTGGCAGGAGTTCTACGGCGACTACATCGCGGTGAATCCACACGTGTTCTCTCTCAACCTCCTGGGCTGCTGCCAGGTATGAGCAAAGCTCCTCCAGGGCCTGGGTTGGTGGTGAACGGGGAGACCAGTGGCTGCAAGAAGCTGGGTGGGGTGGTGGGTGGCTGTTGAGGGTCTGTCAGGGGAGACATGATCCTTACAAGGAGTTGGGAAGGAGGGGAACACTGAGGAATCCTGGCTGGGGCCTGCGTGCCGCTCCTCCGGTCGAACGGGTGTTTAATAAAGATTTTAAGACTTAGAAATAAAACTGTGTGAGAAGGAGTCTGGGGACAGATGGTCAAGGGCAGGTTGGATGAGGTTTTGTGCAGCCTGGGCTGGTGGGAGATGTCCCTGCTCGTAGCAGGGGGGTTGGAACCTGATCATCTTTAAGGTCCCTTCCAACCTTCACCATTCCATGATGATTCCATGGAGCTTTTCCTTCCAGGGTCGCAGCTGGGATCCTGCTCACCTCTCCAGGACAACCCAAGGCCTGACTGCCCTGCTCTTGTCCCTGAAGAAATGCCCCATGATTCGGTACCAGCTCTCCTCAGAGCCAGCCAAGAGGCTTGCTGAGTGTGTCAAGGTGAGGACCCTCAGCCATGGAGAACACAACTGGTCTTTCATCAGCTCTTCCCTTCACCTCTATCGATGATCATTAAGGTCTTTTCCAACCAAGGGAATTCTCTGATTCCGTATCACACAGAATCCTTCTGGTTGGAAAAGGTCATAGAATCATGGGATGGTTTGGGTTAGAAGGGACCTTCCAGAGCACCTAGATCCAACCCCCTGCATGGTCAGGGACACCTCCCACCAGCCCAGGTTGCTCCAAGCCCCATCCAACCTGCCCTTGGACACTTCCAGGGATGGGGCAGCCACAGCTTCCCTGGGCAACCTGGCCCAGGGTCTCACCACCCTCACACTCAACAATTCCCTCCTCATCTCCAACCTCAAGCTCCCTCTGCCAGTTTTCATCCATCCCCCTCGTCCCATCCCTCCCTGCCCTTGGCCAAAGTCCCTCCCCAGCTTTCCTGGAGCCCCTTCAGGCACTGGAAGGTGCTCTAAGGTCTCCCTGGAGCCTTCTCTTCTCCAGGCTCAACACCCCAACTCTCCCAGCCTGAAAAGCCAGTGCAGATCTTTTAAGATCCAAATGAAGAGGGAACATTTTCTGGGGACACATGAGATCCAAGTGGCTGTTTTTCCCTTTCTCCCCAGCAAGTCATCACCAAGGAGTACGAGCTCTTCGACTTCCGGCGCACGGAGGTTCCTCCTCTGCTTCTCATTCTGGACCGTTCTGATGATGCCATCACCCCTCTCCTCAACCAGGTGAATCCTCTGGTGGTTGTGTGAGGGCTGAGGTGGGAATGTGATTCCTGGAAGTGCCCTTAGACATGGATCAGCCAGGCTACCTCATCTGTCAGGTGGTGGTGCAGGAGCTGGTGGGGATCCTGGTATTATTGGAGTGATCTGAGAGTCCAGGACTTGGACTTGGAGAAAAGGACTAAGCACAAGGCACCAGATCTGCTCTCTGGAGGTTTTCTATCCAGAAGGGAGAATCAAAGGAATGTCAGTGTGGGGCCCTGCTCAGCTTTCAGTGTTCTCTCTTGGAGCAACCTGGGCTGGTGGGAGGTGTCCCTGCCCATGCAGGGGGTTGGATCTAGATGATCTTGAAGGTCCCTTCCAACCCAACCCATCCCATGATTTTGCCCTTCTGGCAGAAGCTGGAGCAGTGCCCACAGTGAACCCCTGTGTGCCACTAGAGGAACATCAACTGCTTTTCTTTGAGTTCAGCCTGAAATCCACCATTGTCCCGTGCTGTTTGTCACCTGCCTGAGGTCATTCCTTGCCTTCCTCTTCCCCACCACTGCAGTGGACATACCAGGCCATGGTCCATGAGCTGCTGGGGATCAACAACAACCGCATCGACCTGTCCCGGGTGCCAGGGATCAGCAAGGACCTCCGGGAGGTTGTCCTGTCTGCTGAGAACGACGAGTTCTACGCCAACGTAGGTATTCCAGAGGGATCTTCCCAAGCAGCTGGATCTGGGGATGAGCTCTTGGCTTTGCCATGTGGCAAAGCAGGTTGTGACCAGCAGGTGGAGAGAGGTGATTCTCACCCTCTGCTCTGCTGTTGGGAGAGGCCACCTGGAGAACTGGGTCCAGTTCTGGGGCCCTCAACACAGGAAGGACATGGAGCTCTTGGAGAAAGTCCAGAGAAGGGACAGGAAGATGATCCAAGGGCTGGAGCAGCTCTGCTCTGGAGACAGGCTGGGAGAGTTTGGGGTGTTGAGCCTGGAGAAGAGAAGGCTCCAGGGAGACCTTGGAGCACCTTCCAGTGCCTGAAGGGGCTCCAGGAAAGCTGGGGAGGGACTTTGGCCAAGGGCAGGGAGGGATGGGACGAGGGGGATGGATGAAAACTGGCAGAGGGAGATTGAGGTTGGAGATGAGGAGGGAATTGTTGAGTGTGAGGGTGGTGAGACCCTGGGCCAGGTTGGCCAGGGAAGCTGTGGCTGCCCCATCCCTGGAAGTGTCCAAGGGCAGGTTGGATGGGGCTTGGAGCAACCTGGGCTGGTGGGAGGTGTCCCTGCCCATGCAGGGGGTTGGATGTAGATGATCTTTGAGCTCCCTCCAACCCAACCCATTCCACAATTCCCTGATTCTACCTGAAAGGGGATTTTCCCATGGCTTGTAGCACCAGGGTGGTGACCAACCCAGCTCCTGCAGGTGGTGAAGATCAGAGTGCAGTGCAAGGAACATCTGACACGAAAGTGTCTGGTTTATAGTTACAAATAGAAGCTGGACTAAGGGCAGAGCTGCTTGGTTGAGGTTGGGACTCAGCGAGACGTGTGTTGGGCACAGAGGCCACCTTGTTCTCGTGGCATCAAGACTGTCCCTCAGCTCCTTGTCTTGTCCCGTGCAGAACATGTACCTGAACTTTGCAGAGATTGGCAGCAACATCAAGAATCTCATGGAGGATTTCCAGAGGAGGAAACCTAAGGAGCAGCAGAAGCTGGAATCCATAGCAGATATGAAGGTACAGACACTCTACACGTGACTGGGCTTTTCCAAGCCAGGGTGGTGCAGGTCACCAGTGGCTGGACACAGACACTCCACACTTCCAGTTCCACCAGTTCAGGTCTCCATGGCATGCTGGTTTTGTGGAGCAGGAGCCTCCTTTTTGCCCCGCGTTCATTCTTCGCGCAAGGCTGGACACTTCCAGAGGCTGCTCTGCACCTCTGCAGTGTGCTCCTCAGGCTTCCTTGTTCCAGCTGCTCCCAAAAGCTCCTGCCTGGAGCTCGTGGGGATCCTGGAGCCCCAGGACTGAGGCTGGTTTAAGTGTTGGGCTCATCCCGACACGGCCCCGGCTTCAAACCTGTCACTTAGCAGCTCAGAGCACAGGCACAGTTGCTGCTTAAGATGTCAAGAACCCTGGTGACACCTTGGGAGATATTTTCTCTATCCCTTTACTCAAAGGGTCAACACAGAGTCGATCCCTTCCAGAACTGGAGAGGTCCCCTGGGCTCCTGGGACAGAGGTGCCCCATCACCCCTGCGCCCACTGAGACGGGTGCCGATCGCTTCGCGCCGTTCCTGGCTGGGTTGCACAGCTCTGCTGCTTCCTGCTGTCGTGTCAAACAACTCCAAGCTTTTGTTTCTTTCCCCCCCACCACCCTTTTTTTGTAGGCGTTTGTGGAGAATTATCCCCAGTTCAAGAAGATGTCTGGCACGGTGGCGAAGCACGTGACGGTGGTGGGGGAGCTCTCCCGGTTGGTCGCCGAGCGGAACCTGCTGGAGGTGTCCGAGGTGGAGCAGGAGCTGGCCTGCCAGAACGACCACTCCAGTGCTCTCCAGGTACCTCAGGCTCCCATTCCAACCTTAATCCTTTGAAGCCACACCCTGCAGTTGATGCTGGGAGCCGGTGGGGGCCGTGCCTGGAGGTATCCTGGCCGTTAGATGTTGGAATCTCTCCTCCCCGCTCGGCTCAGATGGGGATGAATCATCATTAATCACCGGCTTGAGAAGCATCTTTGCAAATTCTGTCTTTCCGTTCCACAAAGCAACGTTTCCCCCTTTGGATTCAGCCAGTTGGCTCCTGGCAAACTGCCCGTGCAGGCACCAGGAAAAAAAAAAAACAAACAACACAACAGCCCCAAACCTGGCCCCCTCTGCAGAGGCTTCTTGTGTTTGTTGGGGAGAAAAAGGAATGTAATCCCTGAAACTGACCCAGACTGTTCCCGAGGTGCTGGCTTGTACCTCCTCACTTTTAAATCAAAAAAAGAGTGGAAAGCCTCTTAGAGAAAAGATTTCTGAGGCAAAAAGGGCTGAAAAAGCCTAAGAGAGGCTTCTGTTCTCGCTGAGCAGAGGCTGAAGTTCTGACCCCGGTGGATTCCATGACCTGCCCTGGCATCTGAGAGTGTCACTAGTGACAAATGTGGCTGCTGACTTGGAGGGAAAAGAGCAGCATTGTTGGTGGGACTGAGCAGAGCAGGGCTCAGCCAGCCACCCCGGGTGACAAACCTGCATTTCTGACAGCTCAGGTAGAAGTTACACCCTAGGATGAAGGTTTTTACACAACACTGGGGAAGCAGTTTGGCTAGAAAATAATCCTAAGCATCTGAGGGCTTCTTTGCCTCTTATTCTGTGCTCCAAGTGGGTGGCTGGGGGATAATATTAGACTGTTGAAGTGCTGCAGTTTGTTACCAGCTCCTGAGCCCGCAGCTCTGTAGGTTGGTGAGTAGATAGATCTGATTCCAGAGCTTCTATTTGGTGGATGTTCCAGAGTGTAGGTGACTTTTGAGTCTTGAAGTGGGAATGTGGCCACAAAATGCCTTTGCTGAAAACAGCCTCTGAGGTTCTCTTGCTAGATCGTGGTTTCCAGATGGAGCTTTTGCAGCTTAAAAGTCAAATGTTTGAGTTCTAATCGTGTCTGTGCTGTGACCTGTTCTGATGTTAGCACAGGGCAGTGGTGCTGGAACTCGGGTGCTGGAAACCACCTTGGAAAATGCTGCTCTGCTTTTTATTAAGTGCTCTCAGATGGGTTGGAGAGGGGATGAGGTGAAATTTCAGTGTCTGAAGAGTCTTTTCCTTTCAGTATCTGAAGGATCTTTTCTTTCCAGTGCCTGAAGGGGCTCCAGGAAAGCTGGGGAGGGACTTTGGCCAAGGGCAGGGAGGGATGGGACGAGGGGGATGGATGAAAACTGGGAGAGGGAGATTGAGGTTGGAGATGAGGAGGGAATTGTTGAGTGTGAGGGTGGTGAGACCCTGGGCCAGGTTGCCCAGGGAAGCTGTGGCTGCCCCATCCCTGGAAGTGTCCAAGGGCAGGTTGGATGGGGCTTGGAGCAAGCTGGGCTGGTGGGAGGTGTCCCTGCCCATGCAGGGGGTTGGATCTAGATGCTCTTGAAGGTCCCTCCAACCCAACCCATCCCCTGGTTCCATGACCTGCTGGTGATGACCCAGTTGTGTCACCAGCTCTAGTGTCACCAGGGCGTGTGGCAGTGCTGGGAACTGGACAGAGACACGGGCAGCTCAGCCCTGGGGCTCCACTTGATGCTCACTCAGGTCTCACTCTGCCCCAGGTGGGTGTTTCTGCAGCTCTGAGGGGCTGGGATGGATCCCACGGCTGCGACCGACTGGAAAACATGTTCCAGCTGGGAAAGAAATGCCAGAGCAGGGAGCAGGGATCTTCCTCCTTGGGACACGGGTGTCTCTGGAGCTGCAGTGCCCTGGCACAGTCTCCTCATGGCAGTGAGGGGCCAGGGCCACAGGGACAGTGGAGAACGAGGCAGTGCCCGGAATAAAGGCAGGATTGTTCTCCTGCTGATGTCACTTCAGCAATTGGGAATTTCTCCGTGGCCCAGGGCCCCCAGTACAGGACATTTGGGTTGTTCTTCCCCTGGTCTCTTATTAACCCTGACATAGTCCATGAGCCTGGAGAGCTGAATGGGGGGGATTGAATCCCAGCTCCTGGGATGGACAAAGGCTTTTCTGTCTCCCCCCCTTCCCGCTCACACGGGCACTGCCAGCACAGGACCAAAAGTCTCACAAGCCAACATCTCCCTGGGACTCAGTCCCTCCCCTCAGGTGAATCCCCAACCTTACCAAGGTTAAAACTCCTCTTGACCCTCCTCAAAGCCAGGATCTTCTCTTGTATTTTTTGGAGCCAGTCGAACAAATGGCAGCAAATCCAGCTGAGTCAGCGCGGGGAGGAGCGAGTTTCACGGCGGCGTTCCGCAGCTGTTAGCTGAACGTTTCCATGTTGCCCACCTGTACTGGGAGGGTGGGAGAATCCTGCAAAGATATTCTGGGGTTTTTGGAGTGTTTGAAGGTCACGCTTACAGAGTGGAAAAATCCCAACTGGTTCCCTCCCTCTCCTGGAATTGCTGTTCCTGCAGCTGTGCAGCCGGCGGCTCCGCTGCTCCCTGGGCTGGAGCTGCTACAGCTGATCCCTTCACTGGCATGTCCAGCACAGGGGGAACTTCAGACCTTGCATCACTCCAGCCCCAACCACATGTCTCAGACACATCTGGTGGTCCACGCCAGGTCTTTGAGATCCGTAAGGTTCTTATCACCCTCCTCACCTCAGCCACCAGCTCAGCTCTGGTGTGGTGGAGTCCCCATCCCTGGAGGGGTTTCAGAGCTGTGTAAATGTGGTGCTGAGGGACATGGGTTAGCACTGGCCTGGATAGAGTTGGGTTCATGGTCAGTAGAGTTGGGTTCATGGTCGGTAGAGTTGGGTTGATGGTTGGTAGAGTTGGGTTGATGGTCGGTAGAGTTGGGTTCATGGTTGGTAGAGTTGGGTTCATGGTTCGTAGAGTTGGGTTCATGGTTCGTAGAGTTGGGTTATGGTTGGTAGAGTTGGGTTATGGTTGGTAGAGTTGGGTTATGGTTGGACTCGATGATCTTAAATGTCTTTTCCAACCAGAAGGATTCTGTGATTCTCACATCCAAACATGGTCTGAGCCTCTGATGCTTCTGCCCTGCACCTTCCAGGGGCAAACAGAATTGGTGTCATTATCCTGACCCTTTTTTCTTTCTGGTCAATATGATGATGGAACCTCTGGGCCAGTCTGGGCTCTGCTCAGCTTGGAAAGGGAAGGGGTGGGGGCTTGAGGTTTCTGTGCCTCCCTTGGTAACCTGAGCTCACCCACAGCATCTTCTGGAGAGTTAAGTGGACAACAGGATTGGGTTACGAATTCCTGAGAAGACCCCAAAGCAACTTTCCCTCCCCTGTGCTCCCACAAACCTGCCGGCAGAGCCCCTGGAAGCCCAGCTCTGTTGCTTCTGACACAGCTGAGCCCCCTGCGTGGGGTTCAGTTGTTGGCAGTGGGTTGGTGTCAGCCCAGTGTCCTCTGGAGGCTTCTCCACTAACGTGTCTCCTGCTCTGGCTGCAGAACGTGCGTCGGCTGCTGCAGAGCCCGCGGGTGACGGAGCTGGACGCGGCGCGGCTGGTGATGCTCTACGCGCTGCACTACGAGCGGCACAGCAGCAGCGCCCTGCCCGGCCTGCAGGGGGAGCTGCGCAGCAGGGGGGTGTCTGACAGGCTCCGCAAGGTAACACGGGACTGTGGAGGGGTTGGGTTGGGCTGGAGGGACCCTAAAGATCATCTAGATCCAACCCCCTGCGTGGGCAGGGACACCTCCCACCGGCCCAGCTTGCTCCAAGCCCCATCCAACCTGCCCTTGGACACTTCCAGCAACAGAGCAACCACTTTAAAGATCATCTAGTGGATCATCTGGGTGGTCTTTAAGGTCCCTTCCAACCCAAACCATCCCATGATCTAAAGCTCATCCAGTCCCACCCCTGCCATGGGCAGGGACACCTCCCACCGGCCCAGCTTGCTCCAAGCCCCATCCAACCTGCCCTTGGACACTTCCAGGGATGGGACATCCAAAACTTCCACAGCTTCCCTGTCCCAGGGTCTCCCCACCCTCACACTCAACAATTCCCTCCTCATCTCCAACCTCAAGCTCCCTCTCCCAGTTTCAACCCATTCCCCCTTGTCCTCCCACTACGAGCCCTTACAAAAAGTCCCTCTCCCAAACCCCCTCCCTCCCCTGCTATTATTTGGCACCAAGATTTTTTAATTGCCCCTTGTGAACAGATCCCAGAGCTTGGCTGGGCCCTGCAGGTGTGACTGTAAAAGGCAGAACTAGTGACTTCATTCCCCTTTCCAAACTCAGAGATATTCTGAAGGGCTGAATCAGGGCACAATCTGCCCGGGTGGATGTGGGGCCTGGAACATCATTCCTTTCTTCTTCCCTCCTCCCACCCCTGCTCCCCCTGCACTAGGCAGGAGCTGCAGCAAAGGACTTCTGGAGGCTGTGCCAGGAGCTGGGCTGGGAGGGAGAGGGTGGCAGTGCTTGGCAGGAGTGGGGAGCAGCTGGGGAGGAGGTGGAGGAGCAGGATGATGTGGCAGATCTGCTGGCACTGCAGCAGGCTGGGGAGATGAAGGATTTCTCCTGCAGGCAGTGGCACAGCAGACTGAGTCGCTTGGTGGGTTTGGGGAATGATTCTTCTCCTTCCCCCTTAGCTCTCTCCATGCTGTGTTATCTGCTTGGGATCCAGCTCCCTGACCCCTTGGTCATCATGAACCTAAAGATAATATTTCTTGACTGTGAGGGTGACAGAGCCCTGGGACAGGCTGCCCAGGGAGGTGGTGGAGTCTCCATCCCTGGACACATTCCAACCCCCCCCCTGCACGTGTTCCTGTGGGATCTGCTCTAGGGGATCCTGCTCCAGCAGAGGGGTTGGACCAGATGATCTCCAGAGGTCCCTTCCAGCCCCACCACCCTGTGATTCCAGTACCTCCATCGAGCCTAACGAGGCAGAAGCTGCCAGGAAAGCCTCTTTTCCCAGGTTCACAGGGCTCTGGCTTTGCCTCTCTCTCCAGCTGGTGCCTGCAGTCCTGGAGTACGGCGGGAAGCGCGTGCGGGGCAGCGAGCTGTTCAGCCCCAAGGATGCTGTGGCCATCACCAAGCAGTTCCTCAAAGGGCTGAAGGTTTGGATCTGCCTGTGCTGGGCTCTGGGCCTGCTGCCTTGCTGGATTAATTCATCATGAGAGCTTCTCTTGCACTGCAGGGTGTCGAGAACGTCTACACCCAGCACCAGCCTCTCCTCCAGGAGACTCTGGATCAGCTCATCAAGGGCAAACTCAAGGACAGCCAGTTCCCCTACCTGGGGCCCAACACTCTCCGGGACAGGTACGTGGAGCTTCTTAGGGCAGAGCTTGGAATTGAACTGGATCTGCTCCTCCCACCACTGCCAGGTGCTTTGGTGTTTGTCCGTGGATGATTCAAACTTGGATTTGGCACAGGAACGTCTTGGTCTTCCCTGTGGTCTCCAGTGGGTGCCCTGGAGAGGGTTGTTAAGGCTGAAGTGCTTTTCCTGCTGGCCAAGATGTGCCATTCCCATTGTAAGGGCTCAGGTGAAGGGTTCAACTACTGTCCCAAACTGCCAGGATGTTGCTCCATCCCCTTCAGGCTTTGACACCACCCAGTTCAGACTATCCTGTGCCTGGACTGGATCCTTCTCCCACCAGTTTTGTTGAGTGGGAAATTCCTGTTGAGAAGGAGGAGAGGGAGAATCTGGAAGTGTTCAGAAAGGCCTGGCAGATCTGAAGGGATGGGTGAGGAATCTCCTCAGGCAGAGAATCCAAAATCTCCTTTTTTGGAAGCACCAGCCCTGCAGCATCTGCTGAGGAGCCGTTTGGCTGTTTGCTTTTCATCCCAGCTCACCCAGGGCCCTGAAGATCCAGGGAAGATAAATCACCTCTGGGATCTCCCCTTCCCTGTGCTCTGTGGATTTCTTTTAAGGCAAAACTCTGCCCGTGTCCCTGTTTGTTCCAGGAAGTTGTTTTGTCCTCCTGTCTGAGGGAATATTCTGCTGTGCAGTGGGTGGTTAACCCGAGTTGATCCACAGCCACATTCCCAGAGCCGGGCTGAGGAGCTCAGCAGCTGGAGCAGGAGCTGCTGCCCATTGTTTTCCCACTAATCCCATCAGTCTTGTTCCTGTTCCCATTACAAGCAGTAACTCCCCGGGGGCTCCACGGGAGCACCAAGGTCCCTTTGTCCCTTTTGGGGTGACCAAACTGTGCACAGGATGGATCCCAGGTTTGCTGGTTGAGATGGGGGGAAGGAATCTCATTGTGGTCTGGGATGGGATCACTGGGCAGTGCCAGCTGCTTCCTGAAAAGTCCAGAAAGGACTTGGAGGGCAAAGGAGTTGATTCCTTGGCACAGGAGAAGCTGCTCCCGGGAATTGCACAGGGACTGTGGAAGTCCCCCAGTGATGGGAATTTCCAGGGGTGGTGGCAGAGAAAGTGATGGCAAAGGGAAAGGCTGGGACATGTTTGGATATCCTAGAGACTTGGGCATCTACATCCCTGAAGTCTCTGATAGTTCCTGATGGCACCAGGGGACTGATCCTGTGGGTTTATGGGTTCCAAGCACGTTCTGTTGTCCCCGAGGGTGGAAAACTGAAGTGTCTGGGAATGTTGGTCCAAGGAAGGTGCAGCCTTCCCGTGGGAGCTGCGTGTGCAGGGCGTGTGGGACGATGCACGTCCCTCCTCCCCCCTCTCTGGAACATTTCTGGGCTGGGGGGGTGGAAGGAGATGATCTCTAAGGTCCTTCCCACCCCAACCCTGTGGTTCTGTGGTGACACCGACCCCAGCAGAGCTGCAGCTCCTCGGTGTCCTCATCTGACTCCTGCACTGATCTGGATTTACCAGCCATGGCAGCGTCTCCATCATGCATGAAACATCACCACGGGGAGCTCCACGAGGGGTGGTGCTGAGGAGGCTTCTAAGGACCATCAGCACGTGGTGGGAAGTTCAGGAGAGATGATGTTTTAAAAGCATTTGAAGGGGCCACGCATTGCTCTCCTTCTGGAGCCCAAGAAAGGAGCCGTGGTCTGGGGAGAGAAACCATGGGGATCGTTGCCTCAGCACCTCTGAGAGGTGCAGGATTGATCCTTGGGATTTGTCCCAATGTTTGTGGCTTCTCTGCAGGCCCCAGGACATCATTGTGTTCATCATTGGGGGGGCGACCTACGAGGAGGCTCTGACTGTCTTCAACCTGAACCGCTCCAACCCGGGGGTCCGTGTCGTCCTGGGGGGGCACCACGATCCACAACACCAAGAGGTAAAAACTCTGCTTTTCACTGTGGATTCTGGGAAACCTCTGAGGGGAGAGGGAATGTGTGAGGCCTGAGGGATCTTCATGGAGCAGTAGAACATGGAACTGGGTGTCAGTGGTCCAAGCCCAGCTCTGCTCGTTAGGCTGAGGGTTTGTGTGTATTTGACTGAATTCCAGGGCAGGGAAGTAAATGTCTGTGGGATTTCCTGCTTATATCACACTGAGATCTTATATAAAACTAACATCACACTTTCCTGCTTAGAACACTCTAATATCATGGAACCATGGGATGGGTTGGGTTGGAGAGACCTTCAAAAGCATCTAGATCCAACCCCCTGCATGGGCAGGGACACCTCCCACCAGCCCAGGTTGCTCCAAGCCCCATCCAACCTGCCCTTGGACACTTCCAGGGATGGGGCAACCACAGCTTCCCTGGGCAACCTGAGGGTGTTCAGCCTGGAGAAGAGAAGGGAGACCTTAGAGCACCTTCCAGTGCCTGAAGGGGCTCCAGGAAAGCTGGGGAGGGACTTTGTCCAAGGGCAGGAGGGACGGGACGAGGGGGATGGATGAAAACTGGCAGAGGGAGATTGAGGTTGGAGATGAGGAGGGAATTGTTGAGTGTGAGGGTGGTGAGACCCTGGGCCAGGTTGCCCAGGGAAGCTGTGGCTGCCCCATCCCTGGAAGTGTCCAAGGGCAGGTGGGATGGGGCTTGGAGCCATTTTGGGTCTTGCTCCTTCCCTCCACACTGTCCTGCCCCTTCCATCGTGGCACTGCCGGGTTGTGGGCAGGAGGGTAATGGCAGGAATGTCACAAGTGTCCCATGTCCCTCCCGTGTGTCACAGCAGGAAATCCTGGGGGGGTCCCTGGTGTCATCTGGCAGCTGCTCGAGCTTAAAGGGCCTGAGCTGGGGTGGAAGGAGAACTTCAACAGGAGAACACAGAAACACCAGCGAGCGCAGCTCTGCAGCAGGAAGGAAAAGTGAACACTTCTCAATTTGTGGGGTGGCATTTTCAGAGCTTTGGGTGCCTCAGCAGTGCCCTGGGGTTGAGGAAACCCAGGCTATGGACACCCCAGGAGCTGGGTCAGGAGAGCAGCTGCCAGGCACCTCATCACCCCCGTTAGGACAGGTGGAGAGGCTAAAAACTGCCTCCATTTTCAGGCCATGGACATTCACTGCTGCTGCAGGTGAGGCCCGTGGGGTATTGACCAAATCCCTGCTCTTTTTCCCTCCCTTTTCATGCCTGGAAGGGACCCCCAGGCTCCCAAGCACAGAACCAGTAACCATTCCCTCACAATCCACTGGCTCCTCTCATCACTTGCTCAGGAAAAATATCCCAAGCCTCCACGTTCCCAGTGCCCAAGCTGGAATTTGGCCTCTGCTTCATGTCAGAGGATCAGAGCTGATGGGAGCCCAGCAGTAAATTGCTTTTATGAACTGGGTTACAAAGGCAAGTCTGTATTAGCCCACATACCCACCAATTCCTGCCCCAATTCCCCAGCTTCCCCAACCTTCTGCTTTCCAAAGTAGCTGTTGAACTAAATCCTGGTTTAGCCAAGCTTGGAAAGAGACAGAAAAAGGGAGCAGTGGAGATCCTGGCTGCTCTTTGATACAGAGAGTGGAGTTAAGTCCATTGTCATCTTTGAGGACACAAAAAAGGAGCTGGTTGATGTTCCCTGGCACCTGCTGCAGCCCCTCAGTCTGCTGGAGCATTTTGGGGTGGATTTTGGCACCTTCTTGAGTGTGAGGGTGGTGAGACCCTGGGCCAGGTTGCCCAGGGAAGCTGTGGCTGCCCCATCCCTGGAAGTGTCCAAGGGCAGGTTGGATGGGGCTTGGAGCAACCTGGGCTGGTGGGAGGTGTCCCTGCCCATGCAGGGGGTGGGACTGGATGGTCTTTAGATCATGGGATGGTTTGGGTTGGAAGGGACCCTAAAGATCATCTAGATCCAACCCCCTGCTGGAAGGAAGCAGCTCTGGCTTCCCCTGCTTCCTAAGGAAGGAAAATCCAAAGGGAAGGAAAATCCAAAGGGAAGGAAAATCCAAAGGGAAGGAGCCAGTTCCTTGCTCTTGGCAAAGAGTTTTTCCACGGGCAACTGGCTCCCTGCTCTCCCTGCACATGGATTTCAAAGGAAACCTGCTGGGCTGGGGGCAGGAAGGGTTAAAAAGTGATCAATAATCAACTAAAAACGGACAGGCAGGAGCAGGGGGAACATCTGGTGTTGGGGCTGACTCATCCCAGCACAACCGAGCTGGGATTAATCCCAGGGGATCTCCAGCCTGACCCACTTACCCACTTCCAGTCCCAGCCCGGTCGTGCCACACGCGGCTGCGGAGAAATGGTTCCCAATATCCAATCTAAACATATTCCCTAGGATCCAATCACCTGGTGGATCATCTAGTTGATCTTTAAGGTCCCTTCCAACCCCAACCATTCCATGATCATCCAGTCCCACCCCTGCCATGGGCAGGGACACCTCCCACTGGCCCAGGTTGCTCCAAGCCCCATCCAACCTGCCCTTGGACACCTCCAGGGATGGTGATTCCATTCCTTCAGTGAAGAAATTGTTCCCAAGATCCAATCCCAGATTTCCAGGTTTCCAAGGTGTAACTTTCCGTGCTCTTTGCTGGCTTAAGCTCTGATGTCCTTTGGGCTCCAGGCTCCAAACTCCCTTGAGATTCCTTGGAAAATCATACAGAGGAAAGACTGGGATGAAGCTGAGTTTGTGCTTCAGCGTTTTAGTGGGTCCAAACTGTCCTGAGCTGTGTCTGAGGGAGTGGTGGTGCCAGAGGTTTCCATTTGGATCATTCCTGAGACCTGGATGTGGCCTAAAGGGGCTGGGAACGGGAGGGACGCTGTGGATGTGGGTCCTGGGGCACAGGCTCCCCCAGGCTGCTCCAGGGGTGCTTTCCAGAAAGCCCAGGCTGTGAAACGTCAAGGATGCCTCAGCAGGAGGTTCCCACCCTGCCTCTTCCTGCCTTATCCACACAGGAAGACTGAGAGTGAGGAGAGGATGGAGTGGGAACACCAGGAACACCAGCATTCCTGGCTTTGTCACCCAGAGGAGCTGCCGGCCCCGTCCAGATGCTGAGCTGTCCCACCAGGGCTGCTCTCCTTTTGGGAGCCTCACCAAGAGGCCTCCTGGACAGGATGGAATATTTCAGGATGAACGGCCACGTTCAGGGAAGAGGTTGACCTGGAGATCCCTACTGGGTGTCCCAGATTTTGGTGCTCCAGATTTTGGTCCCCAGGGAAGGTCATTGCGGCCCCAGAGCCTTGCACTTGTTCTCCCTCATTGAATCCATCCTGGTTGGATTCATCCAGGATCTGCTGCTGGGAAACAGGAGCATTCTCCAGGGCTGCCATTCCCTTCTTTCCTCTTGGATTGGTGTCTCTGAACCGTAGCTGTCCCAGTCTGAGGAATTTCCCCTTGGAAGCAGCTGGAGAAGGGGGAACCTCAGATGGGAATCCGTTCTCCCTCAGCTGCAGAGAGGAGCAGTTGGCCCTGGAGGAGACAAGGCCTGATCCAAGGGTCTCTTTGGAGACAAGTCCTGATCCAAGTGCCTCTTTGCCATGTGTCCCTTCAGGGTCCCCCAGTCTCTGTCACCTCCTTGGGTTTGACATGAGCCTGAGGAAGGGAAGGAGCATCACTGCTGGGAACACGATCCCTCTTCCCTCTTTTTGGTTGGATCATGTGCTGTTGTGGGCAGATCCTCTCCTCTTGGTCACCCTCACCACGAAGGAGGGGCTCTGTCCCCCCACCCTGGTGACTCCAGATGTTCTCACAGCTCTGAGCCTGTAGAGCAACTTGTTGGGTTTCTCCAAGGGCTTCAGGCTGGGCCATGTGGTCCCTCTGTGTGCGTGAGAAGTTGTCCCTGTCTCTGCTGACCTTGGCTTTGCTCGGCAGCTTCCTGGAGGAGGTGACAGCCTCGGGCTTCCGCGGCCGGAGCACCGAGAGCTCCCAGGTGACCCCAAGGCCGAGCAGCAGACGGTGAATCCTGGAGCAGGCAGCAGGAATTCCCACCAACAGCTCTGGAGCAGAACTGGATGTTCCCGCCCGGCGCCGCTGCCGCCGTTCCCCCCATCCCTGCCAGGAGCCTCCTCGGGCACCAGGAGCATCTGGGCAGGAATGGCTGGAGTCGTGTCTGCCCCGATGGAGCAGGACGTGTCCCACCTGCAGCAGCCACCTTGGCTCCTCCTGGACATGGCTCTGGACGGGGCTGTCACCTGCAGGAGAGCCTGGGAGCTCTGCTGGGAGCTGAGCTCCTGCCTGGTGGGTCCGATGGTTTGAGTCCCTGAGGAACATCCCGTGGCCCCAGACTTTGTCCCGATGGGCACTCGAAGCCCTTTGCTCAGTTCTCTGTATATTTTGAGTCCTATTAAATAACCCGTTTTGACTGAACCTCTTGTCTGTTAAATTATTCCCAGTGATCCCTGTCATCATTCCAGGGAGGTGTCGTTACATCCTTCATCTTTCTTCACTCCTGTTTAACCCAACTCCGTGCCCTGGGTTTTGCTGCCTTGTTGTCAGCTGGCAAAGTGATTTCTCTGAAAACAATAACAGGTTGGATTCCACAAGAAATTCCCAAAAAGGGAATTGCAAGTGGGGAGCAGGGCCAGGGGTTGGCATCCTCTGGAGTGTGGGAGATGGACCAGGAGGTGCTCGCTGTGGTGGTGGAGCAGGTGGAGACAAGGAGGGTGGAGCTGTAACTCCAGCCCCAGCCCCCTGTGAGGACACCCCCCGTGTCTGTGGGGATCCAGGAGGGAATCTCAGGCTTCCTGCACCTTCAAGAGGGATTTTTTCCTCCCAGTTTCCTTTTATTTTAGGCCCAGGAACCGTGAGAAGCAGCACAGGTCGGGTCAGAGCAGCCACCAGCAGACTGGGTGGTTGGTGTCTGGAAGGTCTGTCACCACTGAGCAAGTCTTGCCCTTCTCTCCTCCCACAATGAAATAAACTGAACCTCCTGCTTCCTGAGAGCTCTGGAGGGAAAGGACTGGAATTCTTGCTCATTCCTTTGGCTTCATTCCCTGGAGCAAGGTGACTCCTGGCCTGGGCTCCTGCCCATCCCCAGCCTCCCTGCAGAGCTGCAGGATGGACAGTCCATGTGCTGTGGAGCTGCTCCAGGGTCAGGCAGAATTCCCACCCCACATCCCTAGGGAGCATTTCCCTGCTCCTCTGGAGTGTCGGGCAGTGCTCTGGGCATGGGGGATGTTCCCAGTCCCTCATCCTCCCAGGAAGCTGACACGTGTTCCTCCTCTCCTCTCTGGAGGGTTCCCCACAGTCCTCAGGCCATGGAGCTCCAAGGTGGGATGGAGGCTGTTCCTGGAGGCTCTTCCTGGAGGCACCTCAGGAAAGGAGGGTTTGGTTTATCCAGCCAAGGCTCAACCCACCCTAAACCCACCCTGGGCCACTGGGACAACCCAGAGAACTTTACTCAGCAGTTTCTACATCTCCTTTACAACTTCAGCTAAAATGCACATTTCCAGGTGTCTCCGGGTCCAAACCCAGGCCCCAGACTCCTGATCCTCCCTGGATTTCTTTTCCTTTCCCCTTTCCCAGCACACATGGGAGCTAAAATTTGGACCAACATCCATTTCCAGCCACTGGATTTTGCTCAGTCTTCTCTTCCAGAGCTCCCTGCTCATCCAGGGGACGCAGGGATCACACTCCAGGTAATTTTAGCCCCTAGTGGATGTGGGGAGGGGGATGGATCTGCCCCCTGGGGGCTGAGGGAGCTCCTGGGTGGGTGGGGGGAAGCCAAGCAGCTCCCAGGGACCTTCCTCTGACGTCTTGGGATGACTCTGTTTTCCTGTCTGGAAGGAAAGGCTCCTGATGACTCTGGTTTAGGGCTTGAGGAACAAAAGTTCCCCCCACACTGAAGAAGCCGTTTCCAAGGGTATTTTTTTTTCTCATGGAAAAATGAGCTGATAAGGAAACAGCAGAGGCCTTGGCAGGAGGTGGGAAGAGGCTCTGTGAAAAGTCCTGCAGAGCAGCAAGGAGAGCTGGGGCATGGTCCTGCAAGGAGACCCAGGCAGCCCCTGGTCTGCTCCTTGCCAGGGGGGGTAAATTCCCCCATCAAGCAGACCCCTTTCCCAGACCATAGTGCTGGAATTCAGAGACAAGACAAAACACACGTTCCTAATGAAGTCATCTCCTCAGCTTCACACTTGGCATCCAGAGGCAAAATTCCGGGGGGGGGTGTTAAAGACAGAAATAAAGGGAGGGTGTTTGTTGTTCTGCTTTTGCAGCAAGAGGTTATTTTGGAAACTATTCATTACGAATCAAGACATTGGGGAGCAAAGCTGCAACATCAGGGCTGAGGAGAGAGCTGGGGTGTCTGAGCACAGCAAGAGGAGAACAAAACCATGACTTTCAAGTGAACTTCTCTTGCCATTTTGCTCACATTTTCAACGTCCTTTTTCCTCCCTCTTACAGCCTGTCCTTTTTGTGCTGCATGGAACAAAATTGAAAGGCCTGGAATGAGCAGTTCTGTCAGTCCATTGGCCCTGCTCCCTCAGAGAGAAGATCATGGAATCATGGGTTGGGTTGGAGGGACCTTGAAGATCATCTAGATCCAACCCCCTGCATGGGCAGGGACACCTCCCACCAGCCCAGCTTGCTCCAAGCCCCATCCAACCTGCCCTTGGACACTTCCAGGGATGGGGCAGCCACAGCTTCTCTGGGCAACCTGGCCCAGGGTCTCACCACCCTCACACTCAACAATTCCCTCCTCATCTCCAACCTCAAACTCCCTCTGCCAGTTTTCATCCATCCCCCTCATCCCATCCCTCCCTGCCCTTGTCCAAAGTCCCTCCCCAGCTTTCCTGGAGCCCCTTCAGGCACTGGAAGGTGCTCTAAGGTCTCCCTGGAGCCTTCTCTTCTCCAGCCTGAACACCCCCTGACAATGTCCTGTCTGCTCCCGTCCCCCCTCCCCAGCTGCCCCCAGCCTGACCACGCATCCACCCCTCACTCCCATCCAGCCCCTGGCATCGGCAGGGAAGGGGAAACAAAGAAGAAAACCCCTCGTGGGCTGCGATTCGATTCGCCCTTTCCTGTGAACTCCAGACGTCACAGGCTCGGGGCTATAGATGGAGCTCGGGAGCCCGGGCCAGCGCAGAGCGAAGCAGGAGAGCTCAGGGATGGTGGTGGTGGCGGCGCCGGGTGGGGGGGGGATGCTCTGTCTGGGGGGCTGAGGATGTCTCACAGAGCCGGGCTGGTCTTCATGTAACCAGAGAGCGCCTCTAATCTACAAAGGGTGAAGCCAGAGAGGGAGGAAGAGGAAGGAACCTGCGTATTTCCCAGCCACGCTCTCCCCAAGAGGAGGCTGCCGGGAGCCCCTCTTGGATCCATCCTTCCCCCACCAAAAAAAAAAAAATCTCCCTCCAGCAGCAGCTCACCAAGGAATGATGAAAAAAAATAATTCTGCAAAAAGGGTGAGTCCAATTGGATCTTCTTTGGGGCAGGGTGGGGGAGGCTCCCGGATGGTCTGGGCAGGGGGGCTCCTCTCCGGATTCCCAGTTGCCGGCTCTGCCCCTGCTCCCCCCCCCCGCTTTTGCCTCGCCAAAAAAAATAAACCCCAACCCCCCCAAAATGAGATGAAAACAAACCCAAACCCAGCACCCGTCTCTCCTTCCTCTTGAATTCACCAGGAGATCCGATTTGCTGTTCAGCACGGGGTGATGCAGGGAGGCAGGTTTCATTTTTGATCCCGAGGAACCGAGAAAACAGGGAGACACCATCTCTGTCTGCTCCGTGTGCCTGCTGGGCCCCCCAGACCTCAGCGCTGGCAAGAAATCTGAAACGCCAACCCAGGCACAGGCTTTAATGGTTGAGAAAAAAAAAAAAAAAAAACACCAAAAATTCAATTTTCACTGCGGTAAACAAGAAAAATTCCACATCAGATAGTTTAAAGTCTCCCCAACACCCTCCTGGTTCCTCTCTCCACGGGCAAAGGAACGTTGAGTGAGGCCAAGAAAATCTCACAGAAACCACCTTCCTTATATAATGCACCAGAGCCAGACCCTGCCTGCTGGGGTGGGTTTTTTTTGCATCGTTCCCTCGGTATCCTTGTTGTTCCTTCATTTCTGCAGCAGGAAAATGAGCGTGGAGGGAACGGAGCAAAGTGGAGAGAGGGGCCGGAGGGAGGGGGAGGCCAAAGTTGGGCAAAGAGGGGGGGGAGAGAGAAGAGGAGTGTAAAAGCAGGGCTAAGACACGTTTTTTTTTCTCCCGTTTTCTTCCCTCTCTCTTTGTGTTAGGGGCAGCAGGATGGGAACCAGCAACCTGTGCAGCCAGAGAAGGTCGGCTGGGTGCGGAAATTTTGCGGGAAAGGCATTTTTAGGGAAATATGGAAAAACCGTTATGTGGTTTTGAAGGGAGATCAGCTTTACATCTCGGAGAAGGAGGTAGGATCGGTTTCATTTTCCTTTCCCATCCCCCCTTTCCTCCTCCTTTGCATATGAAAAGCACACGGAGCAGCCCCAGCCCCTTCACCGCCAGCCGAGGGTTGAGGAGGATTCTCGGGGGGTTTCTCTTCCCCCCGTCACCCCGAGTCAGCCCTGGAGAATCCTGGTGTCAGCTCCAGCAGACAGCTCCGGCTGGGAGACATTTTCCCAGCACTGGACACATGGAAAGATTCACTTAGGGAGAGTTAAACCCCTCGTCCCTCTTCCCGGCAGCGCCAGCTTCCTTCTGTCCCTGTCCCCTGGCATTAACTTCCACACTGGTCTCCTTCCCTGCTGCTCCACTTGGAAATAACTGCGCTCTCCCGGCTGGAATCCAGCCATTCCTGGATCCCTCATCTCTTATTTTTTTTTTGCTCCCCGACCCACCCACCGGGGGGTCCAGCACCTCGTTGACAAACGTGCCCCCTCTCCCTTCCCCTCCCCTCGTTTCCGCCGGGATTTGGGGGTTCGTGTTTAGGTGGGATGTGCTGGGATGTGACTGGCAGCGTGGCAGGCTCTGGCTCTGGGATCTGCTCTCCCTGCACAGCTTCCCCCCCCCCGCTCCCGGTAGATTTGTCTGGATAAATTCATCAGGAAGGAATCCCCAGGCAACAGCAACGCTCCTCCCTCCCCTTTTCCCTTTAAAAACTCCACATGGATGCCCGCAGGAGGAGGCAGAGGAGTCAGGCTGGGGTTAGGACAGGGCACTGGGGCTAAAAACACGGGTCTGGGGCTCGGGGGGTTTCCTCCTCTAAGTTCTTCCCTGCTGGGAATTGCTGGGCAGGGTGTTGGGACGTGGCTACCTGGCCACTCGATCAGTTGAGGATCTGGAGAGATGAGAGGGAGCAGGGCACCAAGGATAATTGGATTTAGAGGCTAATTGACTCAGGGGCCGTGGCAAAGTGCAGATGGATCAGGGGTTATTAGCACCCAGAAATAGCCTCAAAGCAGCCTGGAAGCCCCGGGGCACTCAGCCATGGGTCGGCGTTCCACATCGATCCCTCGGCTGCTCCAGGACCCGGGAGAGAGGCAGGAGTGGGGAATAAATGTTGTCGCGGGGGGGGGGTTGGGTGGCTCTGAAATGCTGAGGTGAAGAGACACGAGGAGAGAAAGATGAGAGAGTAACAGAGAGCAGGAGTGGTGGGGAGAGACTGAACTGGGAGGGATCCCCGGGCACGTGGATGGGTGGGAAAAGTTAGATGGGAAGATGGATGTGAGGGGTACAAACCTGCTTTGATTTGTGGTCCTCCCCAATCTCCTGGTGCTGCCACAGCCCATGGAGTGTGTGTTTCTCAGCTGCAGCCCTGCTTGTCTTGCAACCCTCTGACAAGCAACTCACACCCCTCTGGGGCCCCAGATCAGAGGTTAAAGCTGTGAGACAGACACATGACATGGGAGGATTTTACCTGCTGCCTCCTCTCCCACCAGCCTGGTCAGTGGTTCCTCTGCTCTGGGGCCCCGATTCAGGCTGCACTGAAGGATGAAGTCCAGATGACAGGGATGGAACTGCAGCTTCTACTCTTTAAGCCAGGACCTGGAAAGAGAAGGAATCCATCATGGCCCAGTCCAGGTGACAGGGCTATGACTGCGTCGGCTGCACCAACACAGCTGGAGCTACTGGGAAGGAACTGGGAATAGGCTGGAGGAGGTGGCTCCGTGGTGGTGGATCCTCTGCAGGCTGGGCAGGTGCTTGACAGGGTCAGCAGGAGAATGTAAGGTCCTTGGAGCAGGTGTGAAGGTGCAGGAGCAGCAATGGGACTGAACAGAATGCCCAGCAGGGAGGGTGTGTGTGTCTGGGGGGGGAGCTGGAAACTTTCCAGTGTCCCTCTCACCACCAGCAGTGGGAGAGGGAATCCTGTGAGTGGGTAGAGGGAGAAACTTGGCCACACTGAACAAGGCAGCTGGGCTCCATGCTGGAAAACTCCAGGGGCTGGAGGATTGTCCCAAACCCCCCATCTGCAGCCCAGACCTGTCCCAGACAGCACAGCTGTGCTGGGGGGCACAGCACCCTCCTTAGAGCAGTGTGTGAACCCTCCCTCTGGTGGGAAATACTCTGGGATCTTGTCTGGGAAAACAAGAGTGTTTTCCAAAATCCTGACCACCCTGAAGGCACCAGCTGGACCAGCACTGGCTGCAGGACCACTGGGATGTCCTGGACACCAACACTGCTGGGTGGGTGGTTGTGTCTGTCTCTGGTACCTCAATTGTTTGAACCCTGGAGAAAAAAGTGACAGCAAAAGGCTCTACTTGGCTAAGGGGCAGGAGAACCTGTGCCAGAATGTGCTCATACAGGGATCAACACCGTTAAGATGTGCAGGAATGAGATGTCTGTCTGTCCATCCCTCTTCCCAAATCCACCCAGGTATCTAACATGAGGCTTGGAGCAACCTGGTGTAGTGGGAGGTGTCCCTGCCCATGCAGGGGGGTGGGACTGGATGACCTTTAAGGTCCCTCCCAACCCAAACCATTCCACAAAGTGACTCCATGTGCCTGTGGGGCAGGAGAAGGTGCCATCATCACCAGGGAGGGATCTCTGGGAATCACAGAGTACCAGAATGGGTTGGGTTGGAAGGGACCTTCAAGATCATCTAGATCCATGGGCAGGGACACCTCCCACCAGCCCAGCTTGCTCCAAGCCCCATCCAACCTGCCCTTGGACACTTCCAGGGATGGGGCAGCCACAGCTTCCCTGGGCAACCTGGCCCAGGGTCTCACCACCCTCACACTCAACAATTCCCTCCTCATCTCCAACCTCAATCTCCCTCTGCCAGTTTTCATCCATCCCCCTGGTCCCATCCCTCCCTGCCCTTGGCCAAAGTCCCTCCCCAGCTTTCCTGGAGCTCCATAGGGGAGGGGGCTGCACCTGGGACTGTCTGTCTGTCCGGGGGTCTCACTGTCCCTCTCAGGGGTGTCTCAGAGCTTTCCTCCTGGAGCACCAGGCTCCATCCCCCTGCCCATTCCCTCTCCTGGCAGCAGGTGCCCGTGGCTCCCACAAACAGCTTGATAAATTGGGATTTGTCAAGCAGAACAGGACGGAGCCTCTGTTGTTTTTTTCACACCTCAGATTATGCCCAGTGGAGAAGATGGAGCCACTGCTGGGCTGTGCTGAGGAGCTGTGGGACAAGCTCTGGAGAAAGGTCTCTCCAGGGCTGAATCCCTGAGGCTGCTGGAGGCAGGCACTGGATGCAGCAGGAGAGGGAATTAAATAGTGGAGAACCCGAGGGCACAGAAGAGCAAACCCTGGTGGAAATGGCCACTGGACAGGTTGAACCTCAGCCCAGTTTCTCCCAGAGGAGACTCCATTCTTGGTTTCTGCAACAGATCCAAATCTTCCTCTGCTATAAATGATTTTTTCTCCCTCAAAGCCATCAGAGCAACGGGGATTTGGTGGATGGAGCTTGTGAGTTGACCCTCCTCTTAACCTTGGTGTTTCTTGTCAGCTCCTCTTAAGCTCTGTAGCTGCTCCAGAAGAGAGGCAGGTTGGTCAGTGGGCACAGCAGGACCCTCCCAGCAGAGGAAGGGGTTAAACACCAGGATTCCTGGATGTTCTCCTCAGCCCTGCCACGCACTCACTACATTAATTCAGACCAGACATTTATTTCCTTTTGCCTCAATTTCTTCATCTGGAAAGCAGGGTTAGTAACACTCAGCTCCCTGAGGCACGAGGTGCCTGGGGAGAGGAATGGGATGTCACACACTCAGGGGTCCCCTGGGGACCATGGCAGCTCAGGGCAGGTGTTACTGGGACACAAAGTCAGGCTGCTGGGAGCTGAGCACTGGTGTGACGTTGGGAAGCTCTGAAGGGATGTTTCCAAAGGGGTGACACCTCCTGAGTTGCCAAAACCCCACCAGGACCCACACTGATACCTGCTGGGAAGCTGTGTGCTTCTCCAGGTGCCTGTTTAGGACCTGGACTTGCATGTTGATTGATTTTGAGTTGATGTGAACACCTGAGAGAAACCTGGGCTTTCACCCAGGCAGAAACCAAGTCTCCAAGGAGATGAAATGGATTTTCTCAGACCACCTGATATACCTGGAAAATGCAGACAGGGCTTTGGAGTTCTTAGGGCATCTGGAAGCTGTGAGCCTTGCTCTTAACACTCAGAACCTTTTTGCTCTTCCCAAAATGGTAGCTGGGGCTCACAGACCTTGTGTGGGCAGGTCCTCCCCTGCTGCAAGCTGAACTCTGTGAACTTCTGCAAAAAAAAAAAAAACACAACAAACCCTCTTCATTATTTAGCATCTGGTTATCAGCCAAAAAAAGCATTCAGGGCAGAGACATGGGAGACAAGATGTGCTGAAGGGAGCTGAGCTCTGCTGAGCACCCCACCACCTCCTTACTATCATTGTGCATTCCTTCCCCTCGCTCTCCTCCACGCCGGTTCCCTCCTCCCCCTGCAAATTTCTGGTAATTGTTCTCTCGTTTCTAGCCCAGCTTTGTTGTTCCTTTGCACTTGGGAGCAGCAGCCAGACCAGCACAGGCCCAGCTGGGCTCCCACCACTTCCTCTCAGGAAGGCCAGGGCTGTCCAGACAGCATGGAGGGGCTGGGTGCTGAGAGATGTTAATGAGGAAACGCTGCTCGGGGCTTCCTGAAGCCTTCTCTTGTTTGCAACTGACTCAATGAGCACAAGAGCACTTGAAAAGTCACCTGTGCTCCCTCCTCAAACCCTGCCCAGCTCCCTCTGCCTTGGGGGGTTGTAGGCATTAAGTTGTGTTCAGACTTGACATAGAATCATGGAATCATGAAGGGGTTTGGGTTGGAGGGACCTTCAAGATCATCTAGATCCAACCCCCTGCATGGGCAGGGACACCTCCCACCAGCCCAGCTTGCTCCAAGCCCCATCCAACCTGCCCTTGGACACTTCCAGGGATGGGGCAGCCACAGCTTCCCTGGGCAACCTGGCCCAGGGTCTCACCACCCTCACACTCAACAATTCCCTCCTCATCTCCAACCTCAATCTCCCTCTGCCAGTTTTCATCCATCCCCCTCGTCCCATCCCTCCCTGCCCTGGGCCAAAGTCCCTCCACATGGTTCATGGTGTGATGGAGCCTGCAAAGGACTTGTGGTGTTTTGTGCATGTTCTGTTCCTGCTCTTGGTGCTGTGATGACCCTTCATGGTGTGTGTCTGCAGTCAGTGGGTCCCTCAGTGCCCGGGGTGTCCATGTTTCTGGCTCTGGGCCGTGTCTGTGGTTGGTGGCTGCAGGGAATCTGTTGGTGTCCCTTGTGTTCAACGTGCACGAGGTGTTCACCAGAGCTGAGCAGTTCTGGGCAGTGCTCAGGGTCAGTCTGGTGTGTGAACCCCTGGGTCTTGGCTACACTAGGATTGTCTGTGACTGTACAGCTGGGCCCTGCTGCCCCTTCCACACCTCTCCTGCCCCTTCCACACCTCTCCTGCCCCTTCCACACCTCTCCTGCTTCTGCTCTTTTAAGCCATCCTTGTCCCTTCCACCTTCTCCTCTCCCCTACGCTCTGCAGAGCAAGGTGAGAAGTTTCAGCCAAGTCTCTTTTCAGTCTCAAGGCACCATCCTACCCCAGCAGAGAGGGTCAAGGAGCAGTTTGGCAGGGATGCCCCAGCCTGGCTCCCTCTCCCTGCAGCTCTGTCATTCCCATCCTGCCCAGGTCTGGAGGCTCCAGCCCAAACCAGGGCCCTGCCACACACTCCATCTGTGTCCCTGTCTTCTCTCCCTTCACTTTAACTGGTACCAGAGCAGGAAAAAGCAGATCCCCTGCAGTGTCCCACTGAGCACGGGCTGCTTGACCCCGTGTCACAGCATTTTCCAGGTCCCTCTTAACTGGGAGACCTGAAACTCCCTCAGTGCTCCCAGTTCCCCTGCAGACAGAACCACAGTTTCCTCCCCTGTGCAACCAGGGAGCTGAGAAGGACAAGGAGCCAGTGAGAGGACACCCTGTCACCTGCCTGTCCCCTGCTGCTTCCTGGCATTCACACAGCCACAGATTCCCACCTCAGGGACAGCCTGATTTCAGCTAAACCCTGCAGAAACTTCTGTCCCTTACTACATCAGCTTGAGGAAGTGAAACTTCCCTCTCAGCTCAAGAGGGGAACACGCTGCCTGACTGTCCCCCCACTGCCCATGTTTGGTTATTCAGCTTTACTGAGAATCTCTAGGTTTCTTGTTACACCCTGAGCCACATTCTGACCCCCGGAGTGTCTCGTGGATACGTTACACTCGGTGTCTTGTGATTTTCTGAGCCTTCCTCATTTGCTTTCAGCACCTCACGGCTCCACAGGGATCAGGCAAATCACCCAAAACATCCCAGAACTCTGCCTGGTGACTGAGTGACTTGCCCTTCCCCTCTGCTCCCCAAAACACAGCCCTGATCTGAGTCCCGGGGCTGTTGCAGGTGATCAAACTGCTGAGGGAGGAAGTTTTTAACGCTCTGCCAGCCAGACACCCCCGGGGCAGCTCGTGAGGGATCCCTCCTTGGAAGGAGCTTCTGCAGAGGGGACAACAGACCCTCGGGGGCAGAGCTAGAAATGAGCCTTTGAGAGGAGGTGCCAAAATGAACCATCCAGGCCTCTCCCTTCTTAGCACACTAAGCCAAGTGGTCCTGGCAACTCTGAGCCTCAAACTACAGTGTGGGAGACCTTGAGGAAGGCAAAGGAAAGCAAGAGGAGCAAAAAAATACCCACATCTGCAGAGCCCCAGCTGCCTCAGGCAGGAGAGGGGACACTGCCCCAGGCAGGGGAGCTTCTCCCTGAATCCCAAAAAGGAGCTGTGGAAAGGAGGAGCTCTCAGGTCCTGTTTAAGCTCCCTTTCCTGCAAGTTAGAGAGCAAGAGAGGAGCTGTCTGGATTTGGGGAGCCAGGCTCTGTATTCAGGGGGGATGCTCAGCCTTTCCCAGGACTCAGCCCTTTCCTTGAAGAGTTTCTAAGCTATAATCAGCAAAGAAGAAGAAAACGAACAAGGAAACATGATGTTCACAGTAAATCCAGCACCAGGATTAGCTCCAACCTCATGGAAGACATGGAGGAGGGCAGACACCCTGCGGGTTTGTCCCCCACCTGCCATCTCTGGAGGTCACCTTGTGGTTCCAGCAGTTTTGGGGTGTTTAAGGGCTGCTTTTTCTTTTATTTGACAGGGGGTGGGCTGCCCACCCTCAGCTGCTCAGCACTCATCCTCTCCTGCCCCTGCAGTTGCTCAGCTCTGTAACTCCTGCCCACCAGCCCCTCTCTCTGGCCTCAGGAGCCTCCCACAAAGGACAAAAGAGCTGGCTGGTACTTTTGAAGTTTGCCTTTCACCTTCCTTCTCTCTGGTTTCACTGCAGACACACTGACTGCTCTGTTATGTTGCTCTGCCTGCGGTGTGGGAGGGAGAGGGGGGGATCAGATGGCAATGCCCCTGGTGAGACGAGGCTGCTGTGTCCCCCCCCAAACCCCCCAGAGCTCTGCATCCCCACCACGGAGCCCATTGCAGGCTCTTTGCACCAGGAAGGCAGAACAAAGTCAGGTTCAAATGACTCAGTTATGGCCCCGTTCACGTTATGGCCTGAGTGTGAGGCTGGGGACAAGAGGGAATTGATTCCGAGTGAGCACAGACCTGCCCCTCCCCCTGTGCTGCAGCTCTGCCTGGAGGGCAGACATCCCCTTGGCACCCGACCCGTGCACCCACCCTCCCACAACACCCGGGGGGGGCTGAACCTGCCCACCTTGCCTCGAACTTAGAAGTGGGACCCCAAGGTCGTCCTTGAAATGCAAATACATGTTGTTTATTCACAGTTCTTAAGTGTTCTAGAACTGGTCTGCACGCAGAGGTGGCTCTTGATGTGCTGCCTGCATGGCAGGGTCCCCTCTGAGAGCCAGGGCAGGGTTAGAGCCCGGGGAACTGCTGAGTCCTGCTCTTGTCAAGGACCAGCTGCACCCTAAGGGTGTTTCTCTACCATTCTGGAGCCCCCAGCACAGGAAGGACATGGAGCTCCTGGAGAGAGGCCAGAGGAGGCCCCGGGGATGATGGGAGGGCTGGAGCAGCTCTGCTCTGGAGACAGGCTGGGAGAGTTGGGGTGTTGAGCCTGGAGAAGAGAAGGCTCCAGGGAGACCTTAGAGCACCTTCCAGTGCCTGAAGGGGCTCCAGGAAAGCTGGGGAGGGACTTTGGCCAAGGGCAGGGAGGGATGGGACGAGGGGGATGGATGAAAACTGGCAGAGGGAGATGGAGGTTGGAGATGAGGAGGGAATTGTTGAGTGTGAGGGTGGTGAGACCCTGGGCCAGGTTGCCCAGGGAAGCTGTGGCTGCCCCATCCCTGGAAGTGTCCAAGGGCAGGTTGGATGGGGCTTGGAGCAACCTGGGCTGGTGGGAGGTGTCCCTGCCCATGGTGGGGTTGGATCTAGATGCTCTTGAAGGTCCCTCCAACCCAACCCATCCCATTATTCTATTATGACCTTTCTGCAGCCTCCTCTGGATTCCTAGAGGCAAGATATTTGAGTCCTGGCTCCCACGTGTGGGCTCTGAGGAAGGAGGGAAGGGCTGGGGAAGTCCCAGTGACCTACATGAGCCAACATCTGGAGTGAGGATTGTGTCAGGGGCTCTGGGGGGATCAGCTTTTCCTGCTGCCAAGGAATTAGGGCTGAATTGAGCCAAGATTCTTGGAAAGAGGTGCTGGGAAGAGATAAAAGCTGATTAGAAATGCATGGGGAGGATATCTGGATAGACATGATCTGGGAGAGACATTTCCATTTCTGTTCACCCCCCTGCACAGGGGTTGCTGTTTCAGCAGACACAGCAACAGCTCCTAGGGCTGCCAGAGTGGCTGTGGAGAATGTCTGACTCCCAGTTCTTGTGGAGAGACCCAGGGGACAGAAAGAAAAAAGGGAAGAGGAAGAACTGCAGTCATTATGCAAGGCCAGATGGTCAGTTCATCCGTGTCTCTGGTCACAAGGCTGGTGGCAGCATTTCAGTCAGGCTCTTTGTTTGAATTCGACTGAAAAAGTGATGGGGAATTCCTTCAGTGCTTCCCAAAACTAGGGAGGAAACTTATTGAAAGGGGTGGAGTCCTGCCAGGAAACCCAAGAGCAAAGACCTCCTCACTGTCTGCCTTTGCAGCAGCTGGGCTGCTCCAGCCCCACTGCAGCCCATCCTGCCCTGCCCGTGGTCAGAGGGATTAGGCAGATGGACATGGATTGAGGCTGGGATGGCTCATCTGCAGCAACACACACACCTGGGTCCTCTCCCATCCCAGTTCCCCTGGAGAACTGGGTCCAGTTCTCAAGCCCCCAACACAAGAAGGACATGGAGCTCCTGGAGAGAGGCCAGAGGAGGCCATGGAGATGATCCTTGGGTTGGAGCAGCTCTGCTCTGGAGACAGGCTGGGAGAGTTGGGGTGTTGAGCCTGGAGAAGAGAAGGCTCCAGGGAGACCTTAGAGCACCTTCCAGTGCCTGAAGGGGCTCCAGGAAAGCTGGGGAGGGACTTTGGCCAAGGGCAGGGAGGGATGGGATGAGGGGGATGGATGAAAACTGGCAGAGGGAGATTGAGGTTGGAGATGAGGAGGGAATTGTTGAGTGTGAGGGTGGTGAGACCCTGGGCCAGGTTGCCCAGGGAAGCTGTGGCTGCCCCATCCCTGGAAGTGTCCAAGGGCAGGTTGGATGGGGCTTGGAGCAACCTGGGCTGGTGGGAGGTGTCCCTGCCCATGCAGGGGGTGGGATCTAGATGATCTTGAAGGTCCTTCCAACCCAAACTGTTCCATGAGTCCATGCAAGAGCAGAGGTGCCCTGCTGTAGCAGTGGGACGTGAGGACAGTGCAGTGAAACCACACAGGAGAGGAAGGTCAGACAGAACTCAAGGGCCAGGCAGACACAGGCTGAGTGTTCTCTGCTTTGCTCCAAGTGTCCCCGAGTGGTGGCACCTTCAGGTCAGGGCCCTGGCTGCCATGGGACCTGATCAAGAGCCCTGGGTTCCTCCCCAGCTCAGCCACTGCCCTCCCAACCCTCTGCAAGTCTCATCTCTAACTGCAGCCCCGGGGCTGTCACACCATGGGCAGCACAGGAAGGCTTGGGAACAGGCGTGGAAAAAGGGAGATCTTGCAAAAGCTGCAAAGTGGCCACTTGACAAGCCCTCCAAAAGATAACCAAGAAGTCCTTGTGCCACTGAAGGCCAAGCCTGAGCCCTCTCTTCCTTCTTGAAAGCCTCCATGAATCCCCCCTGGCTGCTGAAGGTCTCTGAGGGCCTGACCAGTCCCCCAGCAGCTGCCAAAACACCCCCCAGGGTCTGGGCAGGTGCCTGGGTGGGCTCTGCCCTGCAGAGGGACAGGGCTCAGCAGGGGGGAGCAGCACCCACAGCCTGTGGGTCACCTGGGCCTGGATGTGCTTCACCCACCCCCCAAATCAGCTCTCAGCACTAATTCCTCCAGGTTAAAAATAGGAAGTGTTAATCTTTCTCCCTCCAGCTTTTGTTGTGCTGTCTCAAGAGCTAATATGATTGTCCCTTTTAATCAGCAGATGAAAGTCCACCTCCTCCCAGCATCTCCTGCCTCCACATGAACCTCCTCCAAGCAGACAGGGTCCTCTTCCTGCTGCTGGAGCAAATCCTGCTCATTGTCAGGGTCCACAAGCAGAAACACTTGCCTCTCTGTCTACCAGCTGCAAGGCTGGAATTTGATGTCTTTTTTTCTTGGTTTTGCAGGTCAAAGATGAAAAAAACATACAGGAAATGTTTGACCTGAGTGATTATGAGAAATGTGAAGAGCTCAGGAAGTCCAAAAGCAGAAGCAAAAAGAACCACAGCAAATTTACCCTCTCCCACTCCAGACAGCCTGGGAACACGGTACCTTTGCTGGGGGCACGGGCAGCCCGAGGGGCTCTTGCTGCAGCTCAGTGACCTGCTCCAGGCAGGAATTTGGGGGGTTAAAATGGGATAGTCCGAGTTGGGCAGGAGCCCAGACTGTGTCTTGTGCTTTACAACACCTCAGCCATCCACCACCTCAGGAGGTGGAGGGAGAGGCAGAGTTTCTGCTGGGGGGACACTCAGGCCTGTGGTGTAACAAGTCACTAGGAGCAAGAGCTGAGCTCTGGATCCATTTCCCTGAGGTTATCCAGACTTGGGGGAAGGAAGGGGCTGGGACATTCACCAGGAGCAAGGACAAAGCTGTCCTAGCTGGGGTTTAGCCAACTGCACTTGGGCACTGGCAGGGGGAGGCAGGGAAGGGAGGGACGCTGCTGGTCCTGGGGCAGCATCAAAAGACCCGCAGGGGAATTTGCCCCAGGAAAACTTCCTGCCCAAAGGAAAGCTGAGAAGTGCTGGAATGGGGGCACTGCTACCTGGGAGCAGGACTTGCTACTGCAGAGAGAGAGGCAGCCTCTGCCTGCAAGCTGGCTCTGGCACAGATGCACCCACCCACAGGCACACACGTGAGCTGGGCTGACAATCCTCACCCTGACTCGTTCCAGCAGCTGAGGATTGTGTAACACCCCAAAATGCCAACAGGGAAGAGAAGGGGAGACTGGAAAGAGGCTGCATTGTCCCCAAACACCCTGAGGGAACTCAACAAAATCCTGCAGAGGACAAAACTAATTTGTACTGAGTTAACTTCAAAAAAAAAAATAGCCCTAAGGGTCCTGGGTCCCCTGTACAAGGCAGATTTTTTCAGAGCTGCTCTGCCCTCAGGGTGCATCTGACAAGTCCAAGTAGGGACAATCTGTCTCCTTCTGTGGGTACCTGCTGGAGCTGCTGGTCTACCAGACTCTGTCAGAGTCTGAGGTGACAACAGATAAATGGCATGTGAGCAGCAGCTGCAGAGGGGCTGCCTCCCCCTCTGAGGAGGGCAGGAGTGGAGGATGGTGTGTAGGAAGGCAAGGAGGGGGAAGGAGGAGCTGCAGCCACCAGGGAAGTCAAGCTGGTCCACAGCTTTGGGGCTGAAAAGCTGGTGCTGAGAGGAATCCTGCTCTGCCTTGCAAAGGGCTGCCAAGGATGGGAGGGTCTGGTCTGGTTTGTGTTTCCCCACTAAGACAAGGCAGCTGTAGGGGCCGTGGAGCTTTTCTGTGGGCAGGGGCAGTGTGAAAGCACCTCTGTGTGACTTCACTCCGTGGCACTGACCTGAATTCCCTCTTTTGTAGGCACCAAATCTGATCTTCCTGGCTGTGAGTCCAGAAGAGAAAGAGTCCTGGATTAATGCCCTCAACTCTGCAATCACACGTGCTAAAAACCGCATCTTAGACGAGGTGAGCAGGACTCTGAGGGCTGAACCAGCCTCCCCTGGCTCAGCTTTCACCTCGGGTGAAGATCTTAGGCTGCTGGAGGTAGCAGCAGCCTCTCCTGCCCTCTTCATTTCCTGTTTAAAAGGGATGCAAAACCACTGGGATTTATGGCCTGAGCTCCAGAAAACATCTTCAGAGCGGGCTGTCCTGCAGGGCTGGGATCATTTGATCCTCCCAACCTCGGGAGGAAGGTGCAGCCCTGGTGGCAAAGCCCTGGCAAGGCTCAGTCCCACCCAGCCCCAGGGAGGTGCCTCCCCTGTGGAGCCCAGTCCTGCCTCGCCCAGGGATGTGGGATGTCTGGAGGGGTTGCCCAGGGCTTTGGAGGGTCCTTCCTCCCACCTGCTGCTCCCGGGGGAACACGAGCTGCACTGGTGCTTGCAAAGGAGCTTGAAGGAGTTGGGACTGAATTAAGGAATTAACTGAAAACCAATCTAGTCCCCTGCTCTCTTCAGAGCACCCTGGTGGCACCATCTGTCAGCCCAGCCCATCCTCAGCCCCTTCCCTCTCAATCCCCTTCTCCAAGAGACAGGCCCATTTCCAAGGCTCCAGCTGAAGGGATGGGCCTTCCTGGGCTTTTCAACTTTGTGGCTCCCTCCCTGCTGCCCAAGGATCAAACCAGGATTGTCCAATCCTGCCTTTTCAGCACTGTCTGGAATGTCTATTTCTGTCCTATTTGTTCCCCCCAAAGGAACCAGCAGCTTTTACCAGCAAAAAAAAAAAAGAGCAAAGCACCCATCAGTTCAGCTTCCTCCTGGAGACCAAGGGTGCTCTTCCAACCACAGCCAGGCTGACCCAGGGCAGGTTTGGGTCGGGATGAGCATTCCCACAGAGTTTAGAGTCCAGTGGGGTGGTCACTACCTCGGGAGCCCCAGGAGCATTGCAGAGCTGCCTGGCACGAATGCTCCCTGACACTGGTTAGGTCTGGCTCAGATCCATCTCATCTCCCCCACCCCGGGACTCACCAGGCTGGGATGCTGTTTGTTCTCCTGGATGGCAACAGGAAACCCTGCAGAGGAGGAGGAGGAAGGTCAGACTGTAGGGAAAGCTGGAGAGCAGGAAGGAACACAGCAAAGAGTGGGGCAGAGTGAGTGTCACCAGGAGAGTGTCACCAGGAGAGTGTCACCCAGCTCTCCACAAACAGATTCAGCAGGTCATTGTCTGGAGATCTGATCCCCTCAAGGCACAGAGGGCAGAGAGGAGGGAAACACTCTCAGGCTCTTCTGAGCCTGGATTCCTTCCCCCACTCAATCCCTGCAAATCTCCTCCCAGAAGAAGGTGACCCTGTGTGCATCACATGGAGCAGTGAGTCCCAGACACATGTCTGGGACCAGTGGTGGCCCTTGGGAGCAGGAAGTTGTGGACATGGGGCAGGCAGGAAAACTGTCTTTGAGTTCTGGACTCACTGTCTGCAAGCCCAGCTTCTGCCTGCTGAGGGGTTATGGGATGGATCCTGGCCCAAAGGGGAGTGGGAGGAGTTCACCCTCAGCACATCATAGAATCAGAGAATCATGGGATGGATTGGGTTGGAGGGACCTTCAAGATCATCTAGATCCAACCCCCTGCATGGGCAGGGACACCTCCCACCAGCCCAGCTTGCTCCAAGCCCCATCCAACCTGCCCTTGGACACTTCCAGGGATGGGGCAGCCACGGCTTCCCTGGGCAACCTGGCCCAGGGTCTCACCACCCTCACACTCAACAATTCCCTCCTCATCTCCAACCTCAATCTCTCCTGTTCCACTTTTAATCCATTCCCCCTCATCCTCTCACTACAAGCTCTTGTCCAAAGTGTGGCCAGGTCACAAGAGAAGGACAAGCCCAGAGGAGTAAATGCTCCACCACAGTGCTCCTGGCTGGTTCCAGCTCCAGAAAGAAGGAATGGCTCATGTTTCCTCTGCTCCCAGACGTTCACTTGCTTTGTCACCACTCCAGGTCACTGTCGAAGAGGACAGCTACCTGGCCCACCCCACACGGGACAGAGCCAAGATCCAGCACTCCCGACGGCCCCCGACACGGGGACACCTGATGGCTGTGGTAGGTACAGCAAAGCCCAGACACCCCTTTTGGGTAAAAATCCCTCGTAATTACTCCATTTCTCAACAAATGGAGGCAGACCTGGAGTCTGGGTGTTCAGTTCAACGACAGCTCTGGCCTGGACTGAAAATTGTCACCAGGCCCAGGGCTGTGCTGGGTCATCAGAATGACAGAGTTGTTCTGGTTGGAAAAGAACTCCAAGATCACAGAGTCCAACTGTCCACCCAGGAGAAAAAACAAACCCAAAAAACCCCCACAAACACCAAACAAACAACACAACAACACCCACCATGCCCACCAGAGCGTGTCCTGAAGTGCCACATCAACATGTTTTTTGAATCCAGGGATGGTGACTCCACCACCTTCCTGGGCAGCCCATTTCAGGGCCTGAGCTCTTCTTCAGTGAAGAAATTCCTCCTAAGAACCAGTCTAAGCAACAAGCTTAGAACAAGATCTAGTCCCAGGTGGTGAGACCCTGGAACCAGGGAAGCTGTGGCTGCCCCATCCCAGGAAGTGTCCAAGGGCAGGTTGGATGGGGCTTGGAGCAAGCTGGGCTGGTGGGAGGTGTCCCTGCCCATGCAGGGGGTGGGACTGGATGATCTGTAAGGTCCCTTCCATCCCAAACCATCCCATGATTCTATGACTCTATAATTCCCCTCTTCTTGTACACAAAACCCCCTTTTTTAAATCATCCGATCATGGAACGGTTTGGGTTGGAGGGACCTTCAAGAGCATCTAGATCCAACCCCCTGCATGGGCAGGGACACCTCCCACCAGCCCAGCTTGCTCCAAGCCCCATCCAACCTGCCCTTGGACACTTCCAGGGATGGGGCAGCCACAGCTTCCCTGGCCAACCTGGCCCAGGGTCTCACCACCCTCACACTCAACAATTCCCTCCTCATCTCCAACCTCAATCTCCCTCTGCCAGTTTTCATCCATCCCCCTCATCCCATCCCTCCCTGCCCTTGGCCAAAGTCCCTCCCCAGCTTTCCTGGAGCCCCTTCAGGCACTGGAAGGTGCTCTAAGGTCTCCCTGGAGCCTTCTCTTCTCCAGGTGAACACCCCAACTCTCCCAGCCTGTCTCCAGTGCAGAGCTGCTCCAACCCAAGGATCATCTCCATGGCCTCCTCTGGCCTCTTTCCAGGAGCTCCTTTGGCAAAGTGGGAGTTTGCCATCGCTGACACCTGTTCCCCTGATGACAACACAGCTCTTCTTTCCCTGTTTCTCCAGGCATCTACCTCAACCTCTGATGGCATGCTGACACTCGACCTGATCCAGGAGGAAGACGCCTCTCCAGAGGATCACAGCACTTGTGAGGAGAGTTTCCGGGTGGATCTGGACAAGTCCGTGGCACACCTGACTGCCGGACGGCGCCGGTCGGATTCTGAGAACATGAAATCCCCGGAGCAGGGCCGGACAGGGAGTCTCCCGAGGCAGGAGGTGACCTCCTGGGACAGGTCTGGGCAGCACCATGACTCCTTTGACAAAGGGACCATGTACACACCGCAGGTCCCCAAGAAGCTCTCGCACTCCGAGAAGAATAAATGTGCCTCCATGGAAGAAATCCTGTCCCGGCGGGACTGTTGGGCGCAGCGGGCGGTGCTGAGGAGGGGGCTGGGGGCTCATTTTGCCTCAGCAGAACCCGAGCAGCTCTCCCGGATACAAGAACTGGTTGCACTCAAACTGGAAAAAACTCAGGAACTGCTGACGGAGGTGAAGGGCTACGGGGAAGGCAAGAGAAAGACCAAGGATTCCAACACCAGCACCACCACCACCACCTCTTCTTCCTCCTCATCATCTTCCAAGTCGGACTCTGAAAGGATCCTGCAGGAATCGGAGAGGTTGCTGGGGGAGGCTTCCTCCACCTGGAGCCAAGCCAAGAGGGTGCTGCAGGAGATCAGAGAGTTGAGGGACCTGTACAAACAGTTGGAACTGCAGCAGTTGGACTCAAAACCCAAACAGAGCTCCCAGTCTCAGTTCAGGAAGAGCATGATGTGAAGGCAAGCCTTGGGATGGGGAGGGAGGGGCAGGGGAGGGCAGCCAGTTGGTCTTTTTTTTTTTAATTATTCTTTAATTATTATTATTTACAGTGTTCAAAAGAGTGAAAAGGTGCCTGTTCTCACCCAAACTTGCTTCTCAAAGCTTGAACCCTTCCTTTCCTCCGCCGCCCCCCCTGACCAAACAACCCCTGTGGTCCAATAAATCCAGTTCCAGTCCAGACCTCCTTTTTTAAAGAGCACCCTTTGCACCCCAGGCCTGTGTCCAGAGAATTCCCTTGTCCCTTCCCAGAAGATTCCCCTGCATGCCCGGGGCAGCACGTGCACAGCACCGGGGACTGATGCTCTTGTGCTGTACGAGCCCTGGCTTTGCTGCTCTGCTGTCTGAGCTGTCTCCTGCATTACAGCTCCTTGACCAAGAGTCTCGTCTTGTTCCCTCACTGTCCTCTTGGAAATAAATGACAAAAACAAAAAGGTGTCCGTGCCAGACAATGCTTGGAAGTCCCCATGATCCAGGAATTGTCTTGAAGATGCTTGGAAGTTCAGGTTGACCCCGAGTTGCAGGTCAGGGGGCACTTGATGGGGCGCAGCAAGAGAGGACACAGGTCCCTGCTGGGAGCTCCTGGGGTTGGCAGCTCCTGTTCCTGTGGTCCAGGAGGGGACAGGAATGTCACCCGTGTCCCAACCAACCCTCTGCCCCTCCATGCTTTGCAGAACCCCCTTGGCCTTGTGCCATGGGAGTTGGCAGCTCCGTGTCTTCCTTTCTGTGCAAGCAGAAGATCAAAGCCTTGACTCTAACAAGTTGGGTCAGCTGGGGGGTTGTTTTCTGGCTTTTCAATTGTATTGTTGTGGTTTTTTTCCCCTTTGAGCTGAAGGGAAGTGGAAAAATCAGGGCTGTGTGCAGGCAGCAACTGGAAATCAAGAGCCAGAAGTAGTTTGGGGAGGTTTGATTCTGACTCTCCCACGTGCTCAGGCCGGGTTGCTGCAACAAACAGTCCTTGTTGCTGCCCTGAGATCAGAGCTGGGGCTCCTGGCAGGAAAGCTGAGCCTGCAGGAGGGCTCAGACACCTCCTCCTGGGGCTGCCGGGCACTTCGCTGAAGACCTGACTCACTTTTCACTCCTTGAAGCAGAAACACAAGCAAGGAGAATGTTGAGATGCCTCCCAGGGCTCAAAGTGCACTGATGTGCTCCCATCCCACTGTGACTTCCTATTTTTAAAGAAGGAAACCTGACCCCTCAGCTCAGTGAAACCCTCCATCGACACAGGAAACCCAGCAGAGCCCTCCTGGCTGCAGTGGCTGGTCTCTGCTTTCTGATAAGAATTGGCCTCCACTGGGGAGGAGTGTGAGGGTGGTGAGACCCTGGGACAGGTTGCCCAGGGAAGCTGTGGCTGCCCCATCCCTGGAAGTGTCCAAGGGCAGGTTGGATGGGGCTTGGAGCAAGCTGGGCTGGTGGGAGGTGTCCCTGACCATGCAGGGGGGGTGGGACTGGATGATCTTGAAGGTCCCTCCAACCCAACCCATCCCATCCCATGGTTCTATGATACTTGGAGCTCAACTGCTCAGGATGATGTTGCTGATGTGCAGTTGCCAACGCAGCACAGAAATCATTTCTGGTTGGGTTCTGGTTTTTAATTAGTCCTTCTCCCACTTCCCTGTTGGAATTATTACCATTGGCACTAAGTTCCTGAAGATCTTATTTACAAACTTCAGATCTGGCCCTTGCAACCATCTTTGACCTGTTCCTGCCTCAAGGGCAGTTTGGAAAAGTCACCCCACACCCACCCAAGCTCTTGTCCTGCTCCAGCAGCCCAGGGTTACACACTAACCTCCCAACTGGTTTTTTCTTCTCAATTTGAATTTTTTCTTACCTTTTCTGTCACTTGAAGTATCTGTTTGGGTGCATCAGAGGAAAAAACATAATCCCTACAAGAGATTAAGAAGAATGCACGTGAGCCACTGCTAAAACCCTTCCCATTCAGTTCTTTGATGGAGGGAATGAAACAAATATGCAAATATCTTCCAGCTGGGACGTTCAGCAGTAAAATGAGCCTTGTTTTCAAAATCAGCTAAAAAGCTAGAGGTTTGAATTCATGGAATTGTGGGATGGTTTGGGATGGAAGGGACCTTCAAGAGCATCTAGATCCAACCCCCTGCATGGGCAGGGACACCTCCCACCAGCCCAGCTTGCTCCAAGCCCCATCCAACCTGCCCTTGGACACTTCCAGGGATGGGGCAGCCACAGCTTCCCTGGGCAACCTGGCCCAGGGTCTCACCACCCTCACACTCAACAATTCCCTCCTCATCTCCAACCTCAATCTCCCTCTGCCAGTTTTCATCCATCCCCCTCGTCCCATCCCTCCCTGCCCTTGGCCAAAGTCCCTCCCCAGCTTTCCTGGAGCCCCTTCAGGCACTGGAAGGTGCTCTAAGGTCTCCCTGGAGCCTTCTCTTCTCCAGGTGAACACCCCAACTCTCCCAGCCTGTCTCCAGAGCAGAGCTGCTCCAGCCCTCCCATCATCTCCGGGGCCTCCTCTGGCCTCTCTCCACCAGCTCCGTGTCCTTCCTGTCTTGGGGGCTCCAGAGCTGGTCCCAGTTCTCCAGGGGGTCTCAGCAGAGCAGAGCAGAGGGGACAATCCCCTCCCTGGCCCTGCTGCCCACGCTGCTGGTGACCCAGCCCAGGACACGGGGGGTTTCTGGGCTCCAGCCCATGTTGAGCTTCTCCTCCACCATCCCCCCCAGCTCCTTCTCCTCTGGCCTGTTTTCCATCCATTCCCCACCCAGCCTGGATTTGTGCTTGGGATTGCCCTGACCCTGGTGCAGGACCTTGCATTTGGCCTGGTTGAACTTCAGTGATGTTTTGCATGAGTTGTTCTCAGCTGGGATGGGCTGGACTGGGGCCAAAACGTAAACATGAAGACCCACCTGATCCTGCACAGGGGTCATGAAATGGCTCTCAAGTCTTTTTGTAGCAATGAGGGAATATACAAAACTGGCTGATTCCCTGGGTCAAAGCAGTGCTAGAGGCAGGGCTGAAACAAAGAGCAGTTCCCCCACAGCAGGGGACTTGTTTTGTGGGCCAGGTAACCAAGGGCATCTTTATGTCACTGCTGCCTCCACCAGACGATGGAACCAAATCACATCTGACAAAGAGTGTGTACCTAGAAGATCTGGAAGAAATTTGGAAGATTCCAATTTGGAAGATTTGGAGCTGACTGAGGAAGTGATAATTTTTCTAACAATTCAGGATCCCAGATCTGCTCCATCCATTGGTTTTTCCTTCCCTTCTTTCCACCTCAGCTCATCCCTGCTGAGTAGGATCTTACAAACATTTACTATTCCCTCATGGATGGGGAGGTTTCCTTCAGAATATGTTCCTGTTATTAAGCAGGACTCCTGACACAGCCCAGGGAAAGGAAGAAGAAAACCAAGAGTTTTCAGAGTAGAAAATGTCTATTTTTCACATGGGAATATTTTTGTATTCTACAAAATGTGAATTTTTCCTTTAAAAAAAATCTCTCCAAGTCAAAATAAACCGTTTTGCTTCACCCACTGCCCCCCTGTCAAGAAGCCTGACACTTTTTTTTCCCCCCCACGGGCAATTTTGACATCGTTTCCACACAAACCAAAAGGAAACTCGAGTGGTGGGATTGTTCCCAAGGCAGAAATGGCAGGCTCCAGCCAGCCCTGATAACCAAGCTGGGAAAACTGGAGCTGAGCACAGAGCTCAGGACCATGAGACCCCATCACACCACAGAGCTGGAGCTGAGGGTTCTGGCCATGAGGAGATGCTTCACTACAACATCCATGAACTTATTCCTGCCTTAGGAGTGTCTGACTCGTGGCACTGCACACATTTCAAGGATGGAAAGATCTCTCTCCCCTTCTCCCTCATGGGCTAAAATTCTGTCCTTTTAAAAATGTTTTTAATTTATTTCAATGTTAAAGGTTTCCCCTCGGTCAGAGGGGGACAGAGAGACAAAAAGCCCATGAGGAGCAGAATGGCATGTCTGGGAAACACACCAGTCACTTAGTGGTGCAGTTAATCCTGGAATCATGGGATGGGTTGGGTTGGAAAGGACCTTCAAGATCATCTAGATCCAACCCCCTGCATGGGCAGGGACACCTCCCACCAGCCCAGCTTGCTCCAAACCCCATCCAGTGGCAGTTTCTTCCATCCTTGAGCAGTTTCCTGAGTGGGGAAGTGGGGGGGAAGCTGTGACTGGGGCAGAACCTTCCTGAGGGCAGAGGGAAGGGGGCTGAGCCCATTTCCTCCCACCCAGTGGGTGCAGCTCACCACCAGGTCACCATCAGGAACAGTTTCTTCCCTGTTGAGGCAGATGAACAGCTCAGGATGGCACTGAACTCACAGCAATTCTCACCCTTATTTTCTCTAATTGAAAGAAATGAGGAGAAATTTCTTTCTTTTTCCCATAAAAACCCCTAAAAACTGCAAGAATAAAAATTACTCAGCTGCAGTTGGAGTGATTGTCTCCAGTCTCTTCCCTGCTGGAAGCCCGTGGCACCAGGGAGGGTGGGATGCAGCAGGATCCTCCTTCCAGCCCAGCCCCCTCCTGCCCCGGGGGTTCCTTGCACCAGGGGATGGGGAGGAATTTCAGACCCTGCTGCCCCAAAAAGGGATCTTCCTCATGAATGGATTTGCAATCCGTGTGCTCTGACCCCCCTAAGTCATGGAAGGAAGGGAATTGTCCTTGAATTACAGGATTCCAGCAGGTTTTTTGGAGAGCTGTGAGGGTTCAGGAGCCTGCTCATCACACAAGTCATTCAAATGGAGATTTCACATCAGCCGAGGACCAGGAGTTGCTGCTCCCCAGGGAGAAGTGGCTGCTCCTCCCCAACACCTTGGATGACCCAGATGGTCCCAGGGCAGCTGCTCCCTCTCACTTCCCCCCCGGCCCAGAAAATCAGCCACAGAAAATGGGACTTTCAACCCAACCAACATATGGGAAGGCTGCACTTTGCCACCTGAGACAAGCTCCCAGGCACCTCCAAGACCTCAAACTCCAGAGTTGTGGCCGTGATCTCAGCTTCTGAGCTCTCTGGGAGCACTGGTGTTCTGGCCAACGAGCCCCTTGGAACTGCTCTGGGCACTGGGCAGCAGCTTTGGAGGAAGCTGGGATTTTAATGTGGATAAAACAAAGTTGGAAATGAAGAGTTTCTTTACAGCTGGTCTCTACACAGCAAGAGTCTGGAAGCTGAGAGGTTTTGTCCTTAAACCTTTCCCTCCTTCTCCTTCCCTCCTGCTGCACCCAGGGCACCCTTCCCTGGCTGTGCCCTGGCACTCAGAGGGTGGCAATGCCAGGAATAAATCATGGGCACGGTGGCTCAGCAGGCACACCCCGAGCTGCTGGGATGCTCCACAGCCCAGCAAGGAACAATTTCCCGGGGGAACAAGCGGTGTCAAATGCCAGCAAATCATTTCCATTCAAGCAGCTGAAGAATTTGAAGATCAAGACCCTCCCTGCTGCTTCACACGCTGCAAGGCTGAGCCTGGAGGGGATCTCAGAGCCCAGGACAGCCTGTCCTGCCAGGGCTGCACTTGCCATGACCTGGAGAAGGGCAGGAGGTGGCCCTGGATGAGCCACGGGAGCTGCCAGGCTGGGAACGAGCTTCTGCTGTGGGGAAGGGGCCAGGGCTTCCCGACTGGGGTTGTCTTTTGGTGTCACTGGAAGGACAGGAGTGGGAAGCTGCAGTTTTTCTGTGTGTTGAAGAGCTGACAGGAATCAGAGCGAGTGGGAGGCCTGGAGTGGCGGGTGCAAGAACAGATCCCCCTGTCAAATGAGAGCTGGGATCACAGAAGTGCTGCCTGGGTTTGAGCTGTGTGTGGCCAGGGGTTCAGGTGTTGGGCTCTGCAGAGAACTGGGACTCACAAAGGAAACTTCCAGGCTGCTTTTATTCCAGAAAATCATTCCCAACTTCTCCTTCAGGGAAATTTCCAAAGCCTTTCATTTAGATTTCTGACTTTCTTCCCTTTCAGCTGTCCCCTGCAGTGTCAGGCAAACCTTTGCCATGAAAAGCATTAACAGGGAAATGGCAAATCCACTGAGCACTTCAGTGCTCTCCAGACTCTCCCTTCCTCTTCCTCAGCCTTCTCCTGTGAAATCCATCCCTGAATCCCACAAGAACACGTGTGTGAGGCCCTGATCCAAACAGGGATGCTGCTGGGATCAGGAGACATCTCAGGAGGCTACAACACTTGTAATCCACGAGGACAAGCAGCCCTGCCCACCTGCCTGGACATCCCTGCTGGGCAGGGGGGTGACTGCACTGGCCCCAACTTCCTGTCACCCTTTTTCCTTGGAAATCCAAAGATCCTCAACTCTTGGCTTTGATTCCTCACCCAGCAAAGACCAACCAGAACTTCAAAGCACAAGGAAGTGCAGGTCTCAGAGATACTAATCAGAATTCCCCCAGATGAACCTTCAGATCCCCTTTGCTGGGTCAGGAACATTCTCCTCTTACACTTCTCTGTGTCCCATAATGGAAGGAATCAAATCGTTGGCGACTGGATGGAAATCTGACCCTGAACTTCATGACCAGTCATGTCTAATTAACCACATGGGGCTGATCCCCTAATGAGTTGTGGCTCAGAACAAAACAAGAGTTTTCAAAAAATCAGTTCTTTTCCCCTTTGACTTGTATTTCAGGTTCTCCTTTCCTTAAAAAAGGGGATTTGGGAAGGGGGGAATGGGATGGGTTGTTGCTTTTGGACAAAGATCTGCACTGATTTTTAGGTGA